>JALGBA010004257.1:1035000-1442500 GCA_023970755.1 Azemiops feae | reverse complement strand
TGCTGTATTTAATTTATATAGAATTTTGTTGTGTTACCAGTGATTTGCATAAGAGTTTCTATTTTTAGGAGGTGGTGAATAGCCAGATCTGCAGATAAAGCAAATGACTGCTAGGCAACATCAACAACAAAAAAATGATGTTAGAAAGCATGATGTACCTTAAAATAAAAAGAAAGAAAGTTTCAGTGTATAACCTGGTAACCAATATAAATATTTAATTAATGGAGAATTTGATTTGTGAAACTATAAGTCCAAGTAAAACTACAACAAAGGATTAGATGCTAGGCTTCTATTTTTAGTAAATGAATGTTTCCATGAACGGTTGCCAAAAAGAGGTGTTTCATTCCCACTTCTATATTTCCTGCAGAATTTGACAGTCTAGGGGCATAAAATGGTTAGTCGGGAAGTGAAAAAGTAAGTGAGAAGGTGTTATGTGAAGTGAAAAAAGGGATGAAGTGCTCTATGCAGATACCTGGATATTTGGCCCAAGTGATGGATGGCCTGCTCAGAAATTCAGAGTGATATTTAACAAGTTTCACGCCCAGTTGTTAACACATTGTTACATTTTGTGGAAAATAGTTTTAAAGCCTAACAGGTTCTTAGGCTTTAAGACAGGTTCTTAATATGGGCCAGGCCCCCTCTCCCCCTAATATAATAAAAGTAAAATTTCCCTTAGATCAACTTAGATTTCAAATGTAATCTGACGCCAACAATATAGAAATTTGGTCACCATTCCAGGATATTTGCATTGTAGAACTACACTTAACATTTATTTATCATTATTGTTCAGTCTGGCAATGAAGGGAAGGAGGGAGGAAGGAAGGAAGGAAATCAAAGGAGGACAAGGTGGATGGATTTCTCATTGCTAAAATAAACATCCCTTGCTTATCTTAGTTTTGAAGTACTTGAAGGATAAGTATGGTGTCTGTTTCTAAGTATTTTGACCTTATCATTTCTTCACTGGTTTGCAGAAGCTTTCTCCAACGTTGGTACCTTTCAGAAGTGTGGATTTCAATTCCCAGAATTCTCCCATTTACAAAGTAATTGCTGAGAATTCTGGGAGGGTTGAGGAAAACCGACCTGTCATTTGCACCGCTTCCACATGTCAATACAAATGCAGAGAAAAATGCCATGCAAGAATTCTCTGTGTGCCTCTTCCACTTTGGGAAGTTTTGTCAATCCGGAAGACTCCAGAATGATGGACAAATCAATTGAGGTGGTGAGGTAATTCCAACAATAACATCAAAGGAAATGTTTAGTATCATCAGAATGAGGCATAAGATCAGAAGTGGAAAATCCCTTTTCGTACCATTTATTATTATGCAGTCTTTGAAAGCTTTGATAGAAATATACAATGCCTATTTTTTTTAAGCACACATTTTCCATTCAATGCACCCTAAACATAATACATGTATAGGTGGTTTACACAAAGATAGATAAACAGAGTTTTCATTCTACTACATGACTTAGGCTTGCTGCTTACTTCATCAGGGATGAGATCCAAAATCCTAGAGAAAAGCAGAACATTTATCTTAGGTTGAAACCATATTAGGTTGTATTACATTCCTTTGAAAGTTAGAGAAACTTAATTTCCAGTTGCTGTCATCCATGATAACTGAATCACAAAACTAAATAAATAAATAAATAAATAACCTTTATTGTCATTTTTTATATTGTGGGCACAATGGCACACATAAAATAATGAAATTTAGTTGCCCGCTCTCAAAGTGAAACATATACATGACACACACCTAAACATACTATGTACAACATATATATAGACCCACATCCCTACATATACATAGCAAATAAATATTAAATACTGTCCATCTTGAATATATAACGCAAGGAGGAAGTTTGAGAGTTCGCAAGGTTTATGCTGTATGGAATGAAACTATGGCTGAATCTGGATGTTCTGCTACGGATACCACGAAGCCTCCTCCCAGAAGGTAACAGGGAAAACAGGTTGTGGAGAGGATGTGTAGTGTCCCAGAAAATCTTGCGGGCCCTGCTCAAGCAACGCTTCTGTGCTATGTCCTGGATGGTAGGGAGGGAACTGCCAATGATCTTTTCGGCCATCCTCACCACTCTCTGCACTGCCTTCCTGTCTGAAGCAGTGATGCCTCCAAACCATACTGTGATGCTGTATGACAGGATGCTCTCGATTGTCCCCCTGTAGAAAGTGGTCAGGACAGGGGAAGGAAGATGTGCTTTTCTCATGCGGCGCAGAAAATGCAGGCGCTGCTGTGCCCGCTTCACCAGTTTCTCACTGTTTAGCGACCAAGTCAGCCTACTCGTTAGCTGCACACCCAGGAATTTGATGCTGGTAACCATCTCCACAGGAGAATCATTAATGCACAGAGAAGTGTGGCTGAGCCTGCCTTTTCTGAAATCAACAATGATCTCTTTGGTTTTTCTTGTATTTAAAACTAGGCTGTTTTCTTTACACCAGTTCACCAACCCCTCAACCTCCTTGCAGTAAGCTTCCACCTTGTCATCCTGAATAAGGCCCACTACTGTTGTATCATCTGCGAACTTCACAATATGGTTGGTGGCAAACCTAGCACAGCAGTCATGGGTCAACAGGGTGAACAGCAGCGGACTTAAGACGCAGCCCTGAGGAGAACCTGTGCTCAAGAAAATGGTATTTGAGGTATTTGTTCCAACTCGCACATATTGGGGCCTGTTGGTAAGAAAATCCAGAATCCAGTTGCACAAAGGCGTGTTTAAGCCTAAAAGGCCCAGTTTGTCTACTAGATGCTGGGGAATGATTGTGTTAAACGCCGAACTGAAGTCGACAAACAGCAAACGCACATGAGTATTTCTTTCCTCCAAGTGCTTCAGGCTCAGATGGAGAACGGAAGAAATAGCATCCTCCGTAGAGCGATTTGGTCGGTAGGCAAACTAAAGCGGGTCAAATGCTGGCGGGAGGCTAGATACAATAGTGTCTTTTATCAGCTTCTCAAAGCATTTCATGATGGTGGATGTCAGTGCAACCGGACGGTAATCATTGAGGCCTGTGATTGTGGACTTTTTTGGCACTGGCAAGATGATGGCCATCTTAAAACACGATGGGACCACTGCCTGCTGCAATGAGAGGTTAAAAATATCTAGCTCAGCTCTTCAGCTAATGTAACATAGTTAGATTCTTTCTTGTTCATTCACAGCCAGGAGAGAACACTATAAAATTAGTCCCATTGATTTAACAGAACATCCAAAACTTTCATCTGGAATCAGTGTTTAATTAATTCATTTTAGTTTTCTTAAATCTGTGTCACAAAAACTGATGAACTACAAAAAGACACTTCCAAGACAAGGAGTGGAAAAATTCAGCAATCTTTACTTGGCTGTTTGTTGGTGATTTATGCCATGTCTTCAACTGGTATTAACAAAGCTTTTCAAAAAGAAAAGGTTTATGTGCAATAAAATGCCATGCTACTTGAAGTACCTGCAAATCCCTGCTTTGGGAAACTTTGGAACTTGTGTGTTCTAATCTCCTCTCCATTTTAAAGATAAAAAGCTAAGCTACAAAATAGCACATCCAAGATTCCACTGAGATCAGGTCTTGGTTTGCACATTTCTGCTCTTCCACAACTGAGTGGGAGGTACAACAGCTGCAGCAACAGTTGAGCATCTATTTGTCATGTTTCTTGATGCATCTGCTGCTCCACTTACAGAATTTCCTTCACCACTACCACCAGCCTCCCCATCTTCAAGACACAGTGAGATTATTTTTGGCTCTTGAGATATTTGCTGGAAAGACAAAGGACTTTGAGAACAATGCTGAAAGTTTATTTAATCTGTCGCAAGGATAAATTTGTCCACAAATTGCTCAGCTACTATGTTTGGTGGTGAAGATAATGCCTTGGCGAGGAAAAGATCTCATCTGCTTTGTTGATTAAAAGAACTTTTCAAAGCCCAGGGTGATGTTTCTGTTCTTTCCACATGGATCTGATGCCAGCAGAATTAATTCCAGTTGCTAGTCATCATTAACCTGCATATCTCAAGACAGGAGATAAGGATGTAAAATAATTATTTCATGTTCTGCTGTACATGTGAACAAGCTCTGTTATGCTAGTTTCTAGGCATACACCACTCATTTAATTGTAAATAAGAAGCCTTTTACTAGACTTCCCTGTTTAAAATATGGCTGTGCCTAAAAATAAACAGCATAATGATTGGGAATAACCAGCATGAAACCACAGTGCCTGAAATTTCAATATTGTGCCAAATGCACAATATGGAGAAAAAGAGGCATTGGTGATTCATAGCCACCTACTCCACTTTCAGACATAGTTCAACCATCATTGCGGATTTCCCATTTCTCCTAACTCTGGGTTTTCTCCTTTCATCTGCATTGAAGACCAAAAAGTATCTCTTGTCTTCATTACTCCTTGTCCATTGTGGGATTTATCTTACTGAGAGAGAGAGAAAAAAACAGATAGTTTGGCACAGGCCATAAATCTTGACAGTAAAATACATTTCCCTAAATATATGTACAGTATTACTCTACAACACTGCTTCTGGTATGGGCAGTCTATTAAACTCTCCATGCAAGGCAGCCATAGCCTTTCCTAATAATTATATGCAAGGGGAAAAGTCTGCCAAAAGTCATTCTTTTTGTTTGAGCCAATTTTCTCCTACTACCAGGCACCACCAAGAAAATACATTCACATCTGTCAGAAAGAAAGAAAGAAAGAAAGAAAGAAAGAAAGAAAGAAAGAAAGAAAGAAAGAAAGAAAGAAAGAAAGAAAGAAAGAAAGAAAGAAAGAAAGAAAGAAAGAAAGAAAGAAAGAAAAGGCCATGAATAATAGGGTCTGCAGATCAAACAAGCAGTTTGAAGCAGCCTACAACAAACTGTCTGCTTGTCACATTTGTCCACATTTTTTTTCCTGGAGGAAAAAAGAAATATTTGTAGGCTTTCTGGAGGCTGGTACAATGTTATTTTTATTAATGCCATGCTGGGGCAGTATAAGAAAGAGTTCTTCCCTCCATAACATTTTGCTTTGTCTTGAAGGAGCTTTTTGTGGTGTGAAAATTATTGCCTTAGTACTGGTGGACTTGACACTTGCATTAGTGGGATTTCTCTCCTCTTTCCAAACATAGCCAATTGTAAACATAGTTAGATTGCAAAATCAGATGAACTCAGAGAGAAATAGAAAAAGCAAAGCAATTCAATTTTGTTGCAGATCAGCTGCGTTCTTGTTACGACTTCTTATGACAGTACAGCATTTTTGTAGTATCATCAGCTATCAGATGCAAACAAAGCCCAAGCATCTTGCAATATTCAGGAACCAAACTCCCCTAATTCATACCTCCATCCTACTGAAAACTGCAGTTTTGGAAAGGCTGATTTTTTAAAAAGTAGAATATGGGAGCCACCAGAAGCAAGTCCCAATGTGGATGTTGCAAAAATGACAACTTGCATGTAATGGCATTAATGACATGTTTAATCACTTTCCCCATTCCAGCGGATCTATAATAATAATAATAATAATAATAATAATAATAATAATAATAATAATAATAATAATAATAATAATAATAATAATAATAATAATAATAATAATAATAATAATAATAATAATAATAATAAGTTGGAAGGGACCTTGGAGGTCATCTAGTCCAACCCCCTGCTCAGGCAGGAAACCCTATACCATTTCAGACAAATGGCTGTCCAGTCTCTTCTTAAAAACTTCCAGTGTTGGAGCATTCACCGCTTCTGGAGGCAGGTTGTTCCACTGGTTAATTGTTCTAACTGTCAGAAGTTTCTCCTTAGTTCTAGGTTGCTTCTCTCCTTGATTAGTTTCCATCCGTTGCTTCTTGTCCTGCCCTCAGGCGCTTTGGAAAATAGCTTGACTCCCTCTTCTTTGTGGCAGCCCCTGAGATATTGGAACACTGCTATCATGTCCCCCCTCATCCTAAGGACAAAGTAAGACTGATTTCACATCGTTTAATTTTAAACTGATAAATAGCTTTTTCAGATGTGAAAGACAAACAATTCCAGCTACATGTTAACAGAGTATTAAAAGAAGAGTTATCACATGCACACACACCAATTCAATGCCACAGGCAAAATCCTATTTTTGTAACACTTTGGAAAATAACCCTGCAAGTGATAAAATGTTTGGAATAATGGTGAGTGTAGAAGTTTATGAAAATTTTATGTCTAAGTCAGTTTTTTTCTGTTTTATCCTATGGAAAAGCACCATACCTACAACCAATATATGGGGCAGAAAATTCAGATATAATTGTAACATTAGTAATATTTTAAGATGAAAGATAAAACTAACAAGAAGCTTATGTTTAAAATGAAGACGGAAGAAAAAGGAAAGATATAAGAAAAGAACAAAGCCAAAAGCAGTGAAAGTATGAAGAAATGGCTTCTATTTTCTTTTACGGCAGTTATACATATAAATTATTCTACGGTTATATCATTGCTTGCATTTAAAAAAAAAAATCTACTTATCCTACTCCAATTCTTATAGACTCTGTTCATATTATATTCAGATGGAAAATTCAATATAAAAAGAAAACATACATAATGCAAAAGAATATAAATAAGGTGCCTAAGAAAAAATAAGGCCAACACATTCAGACATGGTGATTGGTGACTGTTCCAGCCATGTATTGGAAGGGATCACAGAAAATGATAAAATCTTCCTAGATTATTTTTTTGTAGATGTCAAAATGTACCCCAAAATCTTCTCTAAGTCTTTGGTCCCTCCTCCTGAACCAATGCTTAAGATGAAAGGGATAGGCCTCTGTTCATAACCACAATTGCACCAAAAAGATGAAATGATCACTATCATACAATGCTCTGTTCTTTACTCATGATATAGCATCACACACAAGCATTAAGGGATGGAGTCTGAATTATGATATCATAAAGCCTGCATTGTTGCTTGCATCCTAAAGGATGAATAGGAATGAAGTGGTTGGTTAACCCAATCTTCTTCCCTTCATAAAGATACCACTCAAACTACAAAGTAGGACTTATTGAAATGAAACACCTCCAAGCTACCTAGCCCAAGTCACTTATTCAGATCAAAAACTGATGTACCTTTGGCCACTAGGCCCAAAGCAGAACATCGCATCAGATTTTTCTGTTTAAAGAAAGTACATTGTACCCCTACTTTGCAGCCACACAGTCAAACAATTTTAATAGAAGAAGGATGAATTATATTCAAATTTATTATTTCTAGGGCAAACATGTCAAACACAAGGCCCACGGGCTGGATCTGGCCCGTGAAGGGCCCAGATTTGGCCTGCAGTGCTCTCCCAGAGATGGCAAGGGACTAGCCCCACTGCCCCAGCCCTGGCCCACCCCAATCCAGCTGGGCGTCCCCCCGGCGCATGCACAGGAAGCAGCTCGAGGCCTGGTGGTGCACAGCAGCAGCTGCAGCTCATTTGCCTCACCCCACCCTGCCCTTCCTGGACTCGCCCTGTCAGGCCTGGCTATGCCCTGCTTTGATGGGCATCTCCTCTTCTCGTCCACCTCTGTTTTGCCGGGCCACATCTCACCATGCCTGGCCCCAATTTGCTGGGCCTCATCTCTCCTCATTTGGGCCATGGAGTTCTGTCAGCCTCATGCCCCAGGGCTCGGGGTGCAGCCATCCTTGATGGGGTGGGTCACACGTTACTGGCCACCAGCAGTTCCAGGCTGTGGCTCTGCATGCGGCGTGAGTGCCGCATTCCCCTTTCTGGCCCTACCACATGGCCAAGAGGGTGACCAAGAGCCGGCCCCTGCCAACGCTTGGCTTGTGCCATGGCGCACTCCAATCTCCCTTTCATCCCATAGGCTTGGTCCCATCCGCCAGGCAGCATGAAGGGAGGAAGGAAGAAGATGGGAATGATAAAGAGGGAGTCAGGGAAGGAGGGAGGGAGGGAAATGGAAAGGAAGGTAAGGAAGGAAGGAAGGAAGGAAGGAAGGAAGGAAGGAAGGAAGGAAGGAAGGAAGGAAGGAAGGAAGGAAGGAAGGAAGGAGATTGGAATGAGAGGAAGGGAGGGTCTGACCCACACATTTTGCACTCCTGCACCCACCATGAGCAACCTGGCCAAGGAGAGCGAGCACAGCAGCAATAGCCTTGAGGAGGAGGTAAGTGCAACTGGGCGCCCCTTCAGGGAAGTGGGGCTGCACTAGGCTGGGCTGTGGGGTCCCAGCACCGCAGGAACTCGAAGGCTAGGCTGGGTGCTTGACCTCAGCTGCCTAGGGCTCCGGGCAGCCCATGTCACTGTCCAGACCCTCCCCCCACACAGGCTGAGAGGGACAGTGAGGCTCCTCCAGTGGACCATGCCATGGTACTCACCCCAGTTCCACCCCCCTCCACCAGACATGCTCGGATCTGCCCCAGTCCTGCCCAGTCCCTCACAGGTACCCCTGACGCAAGCGATGTTGAGCTGGCCACACCCACCCAGTAGGCCATGTCCACCCCATCCATGCCCAGCCAGTGGGCTGCACCCACCCTGGCCATACCCACCCAGCCCCCCTGAGGGCAACCACAATGCTGATGTGGCCCTCAATGAAATTGAGTTTGATACCCCTGTTCTAGGGTATTCCCCTATTTACATTGTTTGGTCCTATCTAAACTAATTGAAAGAGAACTTTCCCACTTCTACTCAGGTTAAAAAGCAAGCCAGAAAGATGATGTAAAATGAAGGAAACAAATTAACCAGAGGAAGAAAAAAATCCCAGTTCCCAGCTTGACTAGCCTTGCTGCAGCACTTCCAGATAGCTCCAACTGATGTAGAACAGCACCATTTTAAACATGCTCATTGGGCAATGTCTTCATGTACAGGATGGAGACAAATTCAAACTACATTATTGGATATGGGTTTATGATGGCTGAGATCATTTTACACCCTGTTTTAGTTAGTGGTCAGTGCTGGACCCAAAACAACTTTTCTGGCTATTTCCCAATGTGCAAAATCTATCTACACACACAAATATCTCATTGGATTGGGGAACATGAGAATCATACACTGGCTGCAGAAACATGTTGTAAAGATGGTTGGGATATAAGCCAATAAAACAACAAGTTAAAAATGGGTTAGGGAATAATTTTATTAGCTCCAGATATTTCAATCTGACCACTATTATATTTTTAAGTTTCTTTCATTGGCAACTGATTGAACTGGAGGGCATGCTGGAAAATAATGTGAATGGTATGGAGCAACAACATTTTGGGAAAAATAGAATATTTTTCAGAGAGGGGAGAAGGGGGAAATGTTGCATGTAGGTGTTATAATATATGTACATTATATATGTATATTATATATGTATATTATATGTATATAATATATATCATATTATATGTATATAATATATATATCACATTCTGTAATATATATATATATATATCACATTCTGTAATATATATATATATATATATATATATATATATATATGTCTTTGATAACTGAAAAAATACGAATCCCGGGCATATCTGTTCAATAACACAGTCCTCGATCTCCGGGAGAAATATAAACCAGCTGTTTATTGTTAAAAAGTTTAAAACAATAAAAACAACTATTTACAATATTAAAACAACTTAGCTTTCGCTGGTCCTCTGCCAGCGTCCTCAGAGTAAAGTTTTGGGGTGGAAATTACTTTTATAAACCTTGCTAGCCTAACTGCTTACTCATTGACCGTGTGATAGGGCCATCCGTCCTGGCTGACCGTAATTGCCTTAATTGTCCCGCCTCCTCTTTTTTGCCCTCCAGTTCTCCAACCTTCCTCCCTCCCATCCTTGTCAATCCCCTCCTTCCTGGCGTTGCTGCCGTTGGCTTGCTTTCCAGCTGCTCCCCCGTACTCGTTCTGGGCCTTACACCCAGATCCGGTGTCTTAGATACCTTCCCATTGCCGCTCCCCTCCTTTCCATCCCGTTTGTCTGCCCGTTGTTCCTGTCTTCCACTATCTATCCCTATTAGTGCTATTTCCTCCGATTTCCTTCCGCGCTTGGATGTGCGTGCACACAGCCGTATCCCGTCCCTCTGCCTCGTCTGCCTATGATCAGCTGGGCTATCTGCCGGCTCACTCCTGAATTAACCTCCTCTCATCCTTGCAGATCCTATCCTTCCTAATGTTGCTGCCGTTGGTGCGTTTGCCAACTGCCTCACTCAAGAAATTTATATATAAAGAGAAGCAATTTTGATTTGTAACCTAAAATTGGACAAAGAAGTGCTAGAGTGAAATATTTTTATTTTATTTTACACTACATCTCATCTGTTTCTAAGGTCTTTCTGGAAGGAAAACAAAAGGAACTAGAGTCAATCTTATCTACTATACCATTTCTTATCCAATAGATCTCCTTTTGAAACATTAGTATACAATAAATATAGCTCCTTCCTTGCTCGTCAGATTGTCAAAGAAGATAGTAGAATGAGTGAGTGCGCTATAGATGCCTGTTTGTAACTGACTTGCTATAGACAGTTTTTTTTCCTAGCTATCAGGCTTAAATAATGCATAAATATATCTTATTAAATGTGCATGGAATATTTATAGAAAAAATGCCACGGAAGTTGAAAGATTGCCTTCATTTCCAATTCCCTTTAGGTTAATCAGTTAATTGAGCGAGACTTAACTCTGTTTAGAGCCAAATGTTGTTTTTCTGTTCTACTTGAAAGATTTCTTCAATAGGCACTATTGAAATGTATCTGCATGCAAAGTAACAATAAGATCAAGGGGACCCATTGAACAGTTTACCTTAATTCCTGCTAATTTTTGCCATTGCTTGCAGGTGAGTGCCACTATTAGCTATATCAAAAAAAAAAAACCCTCAAAAGATTTATAATGAATTAATTCATTACATAATGAATATATTCATTTATTTTTGCAACAGATACTTCTCAAAGAGCAGGCTAAAATAGAAATTAGAATATAACTTGGGAATTGACCCACCCAGCAAAGTTTAAACAATTTAAATTATTCCAAATTAACATGAATTCAGAACTTGATTTAGAAAATAGTGATTGGTTTGTGTTTTTGTGTGTGTGTGTGTATCTCTCTCTCTCTCTCTCTCTCTCTCTCTCTCTCTCTCTCTCTCTGTGTGTGTGTGTGTGTGTGTTTGAGAGAGAGAACTCATTTGAAGTAGGATGTTAGTAGCATCCCCAACAATATTTTCTGTCTCCAGTTGAAATTCCTTTGCCAAGTTCTGCCTCAGATATGTAATTTGGGAATTTAGGGTAAGAAAATAGGAGGGTGTTATACTACACCCCAATGGAAGAAAATATTTACAGTGGTATGTAATGTGTCTTTATATGTGTGTGTGTAATCACTGTTGCTGGAATCACATCTCATTGTAACCTGAGATCTCCCTTTATCACTCTCCTTCAAATAGCTAACCACTGCTAATTTATCATCCTCATTCTCTTTCTTGCTGAACATTCTTTATCCACTTTTCTTTTCCTTTCTTACTCCAACCCTTTCCTTTTCTTTTTCTCTCTTTTTTCTCTCACAGCCTAATCTTTTGTTTTTGTTTTATTAGTTTTCATAAACTTTCTCCCTTGCTCACTTGTTCATTATATTATTATTCCATCAGTTTCTATTTTTACAGTGTAAATAATAATGGTGAACATTATTTATTTTGCCTTCCAATAAGAGCCCTAATGGCGCAGTGGTTAGAATTAGTGGTGGGATTCAGCCAGTTCGCACCACTTCGGCAAAACTGGTAGTTAATGTTTTGTTGCCCAGGCCCAGAATGGACTTCCGGAAGCGGCATCCACACAGAGAACCGGTTGTTCACATATTTGAATCCCACCACTGGTTAGAATGCAGTATTGCAGGCTAACTCTGCCCATGCCAGGAGTTCAATCCTGACGGGCTCAAGGTTGACTCAGCCTTCCATCCTTCCGAGGTCAGTAAAATGAGGACCCAGATTGTTGGGGGCAATATGCTGATTCTGTAAACTGTTAGAGAGTGCTGTAATGCACTATGAAGTGGTATATAAGTCTAATTGCTAAGTGGTATATAAGTGCTATTGCTACTTACAGTAGATCTATATGTGTATCTGTTAGTATACACTATTTGGGGTGGGGTCTATTTATCACCCATAATGTGTGAGGCCAATATTTTTAAGGAGAGAGAAGACAGAGCTGGAGGCACCAGTTTCATGCACCTATTGAGTGACAATTGAAAATCAAGTTGTATGAATTGTTCAGAAGACTACAGTGTTTTAGGGAAAGCAAAGAGGAATAGGAGGAAAAGGCTAGCTGCTGCAGGGCTAGTGGTCACTATCTATTCCCAGCAGAGCAAAAGTGGTTCCAGAGGAAGGACAGAGAAGCCGCATGGCTCATCTATCTATGGCAAAATGGAGAAGGTTGTAGTGATGATCTTTCGCCAATATGTTAATGGTGATACTCACGCCAGTACCAATCCCTCTATGTCCAGAAGCAGGTTCCAGGCAGTGGATATTTAAAACCATTTTGAACTGGCAGTAGATCTCCACTGCCATCTCTATACAATGGAAGAAACATCTGAGCTTGTGGAAAGCAAGCAGGGCATCACAGTACCTGCTGATGCATCCAAAGTAGTGGCATTAGGTTGTTTTGTTTGTGACAAAGGCCAAGAAATTTGACAGCCAAGACAAAAGTCTTTCAGCAGAATGGAAAGTTTGTGCAACCTCTACTCTCCCAGTTTCCTTCAGCAAAGCAAACTTGATACGCTCCCACAGATGACCAGTGGTAGAGCAAGGATAGGTCCACCAGGTGGCAGTTTTCAGTGCCAACACACATATCATAGTACTGAGCAACAGCAGCAGCAACGGCAACCAATCATAGACTGGGGTGATAATGATGACATAAGGAGTGAGTTTCTCTGGAGCAAATATGCTGGGAAAACATAATTAAATAAATATGTAAACCAAGTTATACAACAAAATCTTTTAATGAGTTACTTTGGAAGAACAGAGATATTGCTTCTCCCATGATAAATTGTAGTAACAAGCAGTCTGTCAATGGAGCACACAAGCTTAAAGTTTTCATTGTAGACTTTTCTAAGTCAAAAGACCATTTTTCCTATAAAAGAGATATCATCTTTTGCTAAAAAAGGTTCAACAGTGGCAACACTATGGGCACATGCACGGCTCCTCAATATGCTAACCGCTTCACAACTGACCTAGGACAATGCTTTCTTAAGCCTCATCCTCCAAATCCCTTCCGTTACTTGAGATTCATTGATGACATTTTAATCACCTGGAACCACAGAATAAGACAGAAAGGAATCAAAATCCAAATTCTCATCAAATAACACAGAAATGAATCTCTCATCAAATTCCAAATGATGTCAACAATTTCTACCCTACCATCATCCTTAGCTTAGGCCTATCTATAGAACAAGTCCACTTCACTTTAAAACAACATAATGGATACATAAATGCCACATTATACAGGAAATTTACAGATTGCAATGCATACCAACATGCTTCCAGTGTCCTCTCAGAATACATCACCAAATCAATCACCCATAATCAGATTCTATGCTACAATCACATTTCTTCTGACCCACTTGAGATTGATGCTCAACTAATGGAATTAAATCAGGCATTCAGGAACTGAATTATCCATCCAATGAGATCAATAGACAAGTCAATAGAACTATTAAATGACAAACCACAGAAACAGAACAATAGAAAACCATTTACCTACAGTTCACTGCTCAATCCACTCAAACAAATTATTAATAAGCTACTGGACAATGACACTGCATTTTCTTAGGCAGATTCCACAAATAACTTGAAACAGGACATGATGCCTACATACAAGTAAGTCCTTGCAACAAACCTAGGTGTCTACTTTGTCCACATATATACACCAATAGCCTCAATGAGTTCAAATACAAGATTAGAGGTGCCTTCACATGCTTTTCCTCTAACATGGCATATGTCATTGTCTACCAGCAATGCCTCTCTATATTCTACGGAGGACAATTTTTAGAATTAATGGGCACAAAATTAATATCAGGATCCAAAATAAGAACAAAATAATATCAGATCATTTCAACATCCCAGGATACTCCCCCAAAGTGAGTATTGTGGAAAAGTGGGACTTGAACGGCACCATCAAGTGAGAAATTGTTGAACTCACATACATCAAAAGGTTTCAGGCAATGTCAGAAGATCCCAACAGGCACAATGGGTTTTAACACATTACAATTGTTAATTGATTAATATTGCAATTTTCTTTGACATGTAATCTGAATGCTCATAAGCAACCTATTTTTTCCTCCCTTTCCCTCCCTTTTCACCTCCTACCTTATTTTAAATCCTATATCAAACTAGCCGTTCTAAGCATCTGATGAACTGTAGTTCAGGAAAGCTTAATTGACTGAGAAAGGTGCTACCAGACTCCTCCTGATCTTTTTGCCACTACTGACTAATACAGCTCTCCTCTTACAATGCATTTGTAGTATACTGCAATTGTTAAGATATGATAGAATAGAATAGAGCTGGAAGGGACCTTGGAGGTCTTCTAGTCCAGCCCCCCGCTCAAGCAGGAGAACCTATACCATCTCAAACAAGTGACTGTCTAGCCTCTTCTTAAAAATCTCCACTGATGGAGCGCCCACGATTTCTGGAGGCAATATTTCTGGATATCCTATCCATTGCATGACAATTTCACTGATCTAGTTTTATTTATTTTAGGCTTCCAGAACTTCAGTTTTGCAAGTCCAGATGCTATAATATTACACTTTGCATAAGTTTTTCAGTGTTATCAGATCCATATTCCGACCATAGGGATATGAATTTATATATGGAGACAGGTGCTGGATAAAGCAATGTGATAAAACTAACAAGTTCCAGAAAAGTTTAAGGAATATGTCATACCATGTTCCTTTGATCATCCTGCTAAATCATGGCCAGTATCGTACTATTCTTCTTCAGGCTTTCGCCGATACAAATCAAAACACTAAATAGAAGTTTTTGCTCAGATTCAGTCCTTCATTCATTGAGGATCTCAAAATGGTAAAGCGTAACCAGGACTGGACTTTAGAACTAGTATAAGGAGTTTGAGGGTCCAATGCAATATTATATTTGGAATAAATGAGCATGTGTAGGAGAGACTAAATATAGGGCTGGATTAAGATGAATTTCTGCAAAGTGAGATAATAAAAACTATGTATTCAAAATCTTAATCTATATATTCAGAATTTGAATTAAAAATGAATCTAAAAGAAACAAGGTGGATGCAAAAGTCAACAAAAAGTAAAATCTTGCTTAGGAGAATGACCCTTTCAATCTACCTGTTGCTTACACAAAAGTATGTCACCCTACACTGACTTTTATAGTAGTTGTGACTAGGTGATCACAGCCCTACCCCCTTTTAAATATGTGCAATGAGCATTGCATGCCTGTAAAAATGAGTAGGACTGTGTGATGCTGACTATTCTGAAACCAGTAACTATTCATGCAGATGCCCTGAACTGACTGATCTTGCTTGCATGTTCTGTTGATTTAAATTGAACTTGACCATAAAACTCAACAACCTCCTCTTATTTGCATCAGCAGTTGAAGCATAAATTTGGATTGCTGTTGTATTATATTAAAGGCTTGCCCATGAAGTTGAATAGATATAGTTCAGTCATTGACTGCTTTGTGCCCAGGTCTTTGCTATATGCTTCCTGACTATGAGGACAATGTTGTCCTTCCTTCCTTCCTTCCTTCCTTCCTTCCTTCCTTCCTTCCTTCCTTCCTTCCTTCCTTCCTTCCTTCCTTCCTTCCTTCCTTCCTTCCTCTTTTATTATTCAGGTGTCCTGAGTAATAAACAGTATGATGTTGTGACTGCAAGTGTCTAATTCCAATCCATTTCAGTCTGATGATAAATGAGCATGTGTAGGAGAGACTAAATATAGGGCTGGATTAAGATGAATTTCTGCAAAGTGAGATGATAAAAACTAGATGTTAATATATAGTTGATTCGGGTCATCTTTCACTGTGCTGAGTTTTCTCATGTTCATGTATCTTATATTCCATGTTCCCACTGTAATTCTGTCTTTGCAGCTTCAAATGGCAACATCAGCAATTAGACATCTGGAAGGCTTTAATCTAGGCACATCAGAAATATTATCGTACTTTGAAAGAGTCTCAGCTCTTCGTCAGTAGCATGTTAATTGCTATCCAACATGAGGTGCTCATCATATAGTATTATGTCATCAATCACTTTTCCCCCCTCTATTGAGGCAATTTCCTTTGTAAAATATAGGAGTGGTTTAGCATTGCCTCCTCTTGTGCAATATAAAATGCCACCTTTGCCATGGATCATCTGCTTCCAGCATCTTGCAATATTGCCGCTTTTCCAATATAAGGGCCTTAGATGGACAGTGGGATGTCTTGAGTAATTCTGCTGGCTATTCTTTGCTGAACTATCCCTTAAGTAACCCTCCACCATAATGAGACAGCAGAGTAGGATTTATAGGGGAGGGGAGAGAAAGTTAGTATTTCTATTATTATTAGGTAGTCCTTCAGGTTCACAGAAGACCTGCTGTTATACAGTTCATCTGTGAACATGGAGATGGCTCTGCCGTCCCAGTCTGGAATCATAGCATTTAGCACAATGGGAGCACTGGAAGTCCTTGTTACAAAAACTGGGGGGGGGGGTTTGCTATTCTGTGACGCTACTCACAATTTTCCATCAGTTTTTGGCAGTGCCTGTCTTCAAAGCTGGTGTGGGGTTCATAGCACAGGGCTCAGCAGTGGGTTCTGTCAGCAGCTGCGGCTTCCAGTTCCATTGGCTTGATGTCACAGTGGCATAGGGTTTTCTTCACAGCATCTTTGTAGTGCTGCATGGATGACTTTGAGGTCTCTCTCCAGTCTCCAGTTCATCATAAAGAACTGGGAGGCATAAAGTGGTCATCCATTCTGATGACATGTAATAATCGGACAGTCAGTGATCTAAACCTCCAGGTTGGGGACATGGCAATGAATGCCAGGGATAGAGTGCAGGGCATGCCTGTGAAATTTCTCCAGATGTTTGATGCGTTATCAGTACTGAGTCCAGGACTCACATTCACATACTGTAGGAGAGAAAGGATAACCACAGCTCTGTACACTTTCAGATTTGTGGACATACAAACACTGTTAATTGTGCACTCTAGTACACAGCCATTCTTGTGCCTGGCTGAGCTTTGGTGTAAATCTCTTTGTCCATAGAACCATCATTTGAAATGATGTTTCCCAAATATTTGAAGCTGTTTACATTTGTCAGCTGAGTATCATCAACAGTGATTTCTGATTCTATGGGTATTTGACACAGGCTGGTGAAGGCGGATAGTCAAGCCAAACAGCATAGCAGTTTAATATCAATTGTAGACCACTGTCTTTGTGTGCCAGGCATATTGAGGGAGTGATGTACACTCCCTCCTTCAAATCTTGGACAGCATGTGACAACATGCAAATGAAGAACAGATTGAACTGGACGTGGCTAGTACACTACCCTGTTTCACCCCATTAAAAATGGCAAATGCAGCTGATCTATCACCATAATAAAAAAAAAACTGTCCTGTCATTCCATTGTGGAGCTGCTGAATCAACTTCACATGAATTTCTTCAGGCAGCCATAACATCTCAGAGTGATCCAGAGAAACTCACTGTTTCGTGTGTCAAATGCCTTTGTCAGGTTAATGAAAACAGAGTAAAAAGAGGCTTGTTCTGCTCAACGTATTTTTCCTGGACTCACCTCACACTAAATATCATGATATATTAATAACTAGCAAAAATAGCTTATTTATCTTTCATAAAATCAGTTTTATGTATTGCATTTTGCATTTTTATTCTTTTACTAACTTTCATGCTCTAAGCCTCTTTTGCATCCAGTTCACCTCCTCAATGTAGCATTTGTCATTTTTGCTTTCCACTATGCAAAGTATTCTTAACTGAAGGACTATATCCAGTTAGCACATTTTTTGAGATCAGGATGCAACTTTCTTGGCTTTCCTTTACCTCTATATGAGTTCTTATCCACTTGCTCAGCAGATTGTATAGCAAGCCAATTATTTTCCTTGTAAAGTTCTTCATGTTTTTGCAATACCCAAAAAAGATCTGTCTAAATTCCTGGGCATCTGCTTAGAAAGAGATGAACTACAGTCTTCATAAAAATGTCAAATGCGGAGCCATGTCTGATATCTCCTTTCATTGTTCACTTTTAACTGTACCTCCTCGCTTTTCTCCTACACTTTGAATTCAGTTATCAAAGCCTTCTTTTTCCCCCTTTTCAATGCAGAGTTCAATTGCAGAGGTTCATCAGAGAGATTTTTCCACAATGGTAGGGTTTGCAAAGATTATTCTAGTTGCATCCGTTTTCATACCTTTTTGTGAGAATCTATATATTTTGGCAGCCCAGTCCTGATCATATGCTGGGGAAAGTGTCAGTTCAGACACTAATAGAACTGGTACAAGTCAGATGAGAAGGCTTGACCCTCTCATAATGTCACACCTATGGTGTCTACAGACATGGTTCCAAGTGAATAGCATCAGCTATGTGCTCTGCAGAAGTTTTGGTATGCACAATTGTTTATATATTGGGGGTCCTGATAGTGCAGAGTTTGAGTCTGTGTGAAAGATAATGAATAAATAGTGCTGCACACATAAAGGTCTTTGCAGTGCAGTTTTTTGCCTAGCACAAGTGGATATCTGCCTGTAAGCAATAGAGTAAATATAATTTAAAGGGGAATTTTCTTAGTTGTAATAATACTTGAAGCACACAGGGATTTCTTCAAGTAAAAAAGCTTGAGGTTTACAACTAAGGATTTGCTGGCCATTGCTTTTGTTTATTAGTTGGTCTCTTAAATGGAACAATATTGTTTTTCGGTTATGATTTGGTGAAGCTTTCAAAGTGGTAATCCGTCTTTCTCTCTTTTTCTATGTTAGATTTTTATATTAAGATCTTTAGTTTTATGTCACTGGAGAAACAATCCATAAATGGTCTAATCTAAATCAAATACATATATTCAGAATCCTGTTGTATCTTTTGCACCAAAGCGAGTGAAAGTTAGGAGTCTGTTTCAGAAATGTGGCTTTTCCAATGGGTTCTCTTTCTAGCACTATCCATTTGACAACTTGTGTGCTACTGAAGCTCTGATAGATCCTGGCAGCTGCTGGGGAAAGAAGTGTGACTTGAACAGAGAGAAAAACTGAGCTGCTTCTTTGCTTATTACTGTCATCAAAGAAGTGTGACTGGGCTTTTAAAATCTATCCCTTTTAGTCTAATATTTTACTGTTAAGCACTAATAATTTGAGAAATATCTGAATATAAAGTAGTTTTGGTATGTTCTCAGTACTGGTTTGTGCCAGCAGCTAACACACATAAATGCAGGCATTTTCAAAGACTGAAAATGTCTTTTCACATTTTTCATTAAATGCCACATCTCAGTTTCTGTCTGACTCAATTTTTGATCTGTGTTAATAATGCAGGATTCAGAAACAAACAGAAGATATTTTTAAAAACTAACTGGCCAATGTAATGTTTTTAATTTTGAGAATTCCAAGGAAAATATGGAGATCACTGGATCTTTTCTTTCTCATTCCAGTTGCATTAAAAGCAACCCATTGGAATTGGTTTATCATATTTGGGGACAAAACTCAGATTCTTTGTTGTAATTTTGGGGTTGTCCAAATTTTTGTAGACCTAGACACCTACAACAGTAATAATCTTCCGCCTATAATGGGGAGATAGGATAATAAAGGAACAGAGAGAGAGAGAGAGAGAGAGAGAGAGGGAAGTATCCCTCCAACAATGGACTGAAGGAAGCAAGAAATAGATCCTCCTTTTCTTACATTGCTACTTAACTTTAAACCAATTGGTTGTAAAACAGGTATCCATATCTGTATGGTCCTCCATGCAGCTGGCATATTGCTTAAATCAAGTCATCTCCCAAGTAATTTGTGTCTTGTGTGAATGTCACATTGACATATAATTGCTGTGTGCAGAGAGCAGTTGATTGTCTGGTTTAAATGAAAATCTGGCCAAATGAAATAAAAGTTTGCCTTCCAATTGAATTAGCCCACTTTGTAGGTAAACTCATATCTAGGTCTACCACATAAGGATTATGTGAATACAGCATCACAAGAATGGACTGTTTTCTGGGTCATATATTTTACATCCAACTCAACACTGATGCCGTAGCCCTTTGTGCCAGCACAGTATTATATTCCAGAAATCACTGCCAGTTACTCTATCCTCTGTTCATTTATTGAGTCCTGCACAGCTTTAAAGCTGCTGTATAAAATTCAGTAGAGATTATATCTCATTAACTACTGAGAAACTGAGATGACAACCAATTGTCATGCCAGGATATGATCTATGAAAGTACACAATGAGAAGAATAAGTGTCATTAGGATGCAATGCATATGTTGCATTGTATCTACAGTATGTAGCCATGTACTGTTTGACTTATTGACAGTGTCAATAAGGAGAATTTAAAGAGGAAATTTTCTTTGTGGCTGCTTGACTTAGTTAATATTCATTCAGTGCATGCAGTCCTCATTCATTCATTCTTCTCTCCTGTCTCCTGGATGAAGCAGCATTCTTTGGGCGTATCACATAAGCAAATAAGCTGTTTCCATGCTACTTCAATGTATTATTTTATGGCTTTTAGACCTAAAGTACAGATCTCACAGTCTAGCTTGTCATCCCATGAAAACTGAAAATAGAAAAGTGCTTAACTACAAAATTGCTTAACTCTACTGAACATCTCTGGAATTATATATCTTTCTTTTTTAATAGTAGTTTTGTAAACAATTACACTTACAAAGATAAAAACTAATACAAACTAAAAAAGAAAAGAAAAAAGTTGAAAGAATAATAGGACAGAAAAAATAATAAAGAAGAAATATATAAAGAAATGACTTCTCCCTTCAACACAAAATGTATAAATAATTTTAATAACATATCACCTTCTCTTATAACACAATAAATGATCTCTCAAAAGTCCATTAAGGGTTACCAGAGATAACAACATATCCCATTTTAATCTTGATCAAATAAACCAACTTTATATTCCTTCCTTTTACTTTTAACAATCTTGACATTTAGTCTCTTCAAATAATGTCCTAGATTTTTTTTCTTTATCTCTTCTCACAAATTCTTCAAGACTTTAACAAGTCTCTTTTGTAAATCCAATATATGAAAATTATCCACATCGCTCTTGTGGTTTATTATTTGTATATTCCTTTTAATTATAAAGATATCAGCTGGTTTCTTTTGTATGTCCAGCTTCTTTTCCATATCGTTCTGTCATTTTTAAATCCACGTTCAGATCCGTCTCAATCTTTTCAGGTAAAACTTGTTCCTCTTTCATAATGTATTTTAAACACAGTCTATCTATAGAAGCTCTTAAAATTAATTTCTGGGCCTATTGTTTAAAAATATCCTTCCATATGTTCAATGTTAAAATATTTTGCTTAGTTTTGCGTTAGTAATTCATGTTTAAAAGCTCTATTTCTTTAATTGTAATGTTTAGTTCCTTTTGATTCATTCTAATGTCCAACCTACAAAGTCTCATCCTATTATTTTTTTTAAAGACAATTCCAAAGAAAAGCTGGGAATGTTGGGAAAACCTGGAAACCATCAGGTTAAAGTCAGCTGGTTCTATTCTGAAAATAAATAGTGATAGATGCTCTAAAAATATTGTCATCTTCTTTTACAGGAAAAAGACATGTTCCCCCAAATTAAAATCCATTCTAACATGGATTCACTATTTTCCATCTCAGAATATTTTTGAGCTCAAAACTTACAACCCCCCATCTTTAGAAAAAAAAACCCACACACAAAATTATTCAGAATATATATACTATGCATAAAATGCATATATTAGAAAAATTCATTGAGGGGGAAAGTATTTTTTTTAAAAAATGGCAAAACATAATGATGTGAATATTTGAAGGACTGGACAAATTATGTGAATAATTTGTAGGCAGACTTGTACGCAGCTCTTCAAGTTCCTAAGCAGATATTTTCATGTCAACAACAAATGGTTTTTCTAACTGTGGAGAACAAGGACTGATCAAGAACTTTTCACATAAAAGAGATGCATATTTTATTGCATTCTGGTCTACCAGAGTGATAAAATCCAATCACTGGTGAAGAACATATTTTATATATAGGGTAATCCCATGTTCTGTCCTTGACATCTGATGTTAGGAAGGATCTCTGCTGCATCATTATCCAGCTGCTCAGACAGAACTGATTTTTCTCAGCCTGCTTAAGAGACATCAGATGAACTGGAGAATATTTAGCACTGAAACATCCAGGCCACCCCATCACCTCCCCTGTGGCACACAAACTTTTCTCTCTTCCCAAGTCATTAATGATAAGAGGCATCATTGGGGGGGGGGGGAAACCTCAATACTATTCGGTAGATAAACTGTGTATAAAAGACACAGCACAGTATCAGGAAGAAGAGTGGGCAATACTCCAAACTAATTATACTGTTGAAAATGTGAAAAATAAATTCGTGGGAAAGAGACATTGTTCAGAAGATCCAATGATCAACGTACTCTTGAGGTTGAGTTAGGGCTTCCCATTACCTCATTTAATTAACTCAATCTGACTTTTATAGGGGTTTATGTTATGTTTTTCCTTGTTCAGTAAACAAACAGCAGAAAATTAAAACAAGGCAGCTGCCAGCAAATGGTAAATTTAATTGAAAAATAATGAATTGCCATAGGATGCCAACAGGGGTTTTGTCAAGATAAAGTTATTTATCCTGGAAAGCTTCTATTTGCATTTTCCCCCCAGAACTTGAGATATAAAAAGTAAGGGGAGAGAAGAGAGAAATAAACTGCTAGATAGCCTTGGGCTGGAAACTAAGGAGACAGCCTTCCAAACTGTGTTACGACGCAATATTTTTCATTTCTATGGATATTACTGAATTACAGATATTACAGAATTAGAAGGGGCTTTCTAGACCAACCCCCTGTAGGAGATCCTATACCATTATGGAAATGAATATGTATGGCAAACTTGTGCATATATTTTATCCTTCTCTTTGTGCCATAAAGCAATACAAAAGGATTAACTGGGTTGCTCTCTCATGCCATTTTTCAAGGAAAAAGACAGCCAAACAGAAACATTTAAGAAGTACTTTTTACATTGCATTAAAAGGGCAATAAATGGGCAAAACAACCATTAATCCCTGGGATGTCACCAGCCTCTCTTGGAAAAACTTGCACATACAGATAGTTCTCAGTTGTGATCGCCATAGAGCTTATCATTGAGTTGAACTAAAACTGAAAAGTTGGAAAATGGAATTAAGATTGGCTTTCACACTAAGTAATCCAACAAAGTTCCAGTTCAAAACCAAACCTCCACGTGTTTAGAAATAATTTTAAAAAAAATCATATTTGTCGGAAAAAAATATTTTTAAATATTTAAAAATATTGACATTTCTTTTAAATGTGATGCAGAGATGAAAGGATGGCAGAACTATCTAATCCCAAGGAGACACGGAAAGGAATATATTCATAGGTCAACTCATGCATAAGCCAGATAGTCAGAAACTGATGGCTCTTGCTCATTTTTCTAAGACTAGCTCCTGGGGTTTCAAAATTCTCTTTATGCTGGCATCAGGATCTCAGCAATGTATCCCAAAGGCAGCAAGAACTGGACCTTATATTTTAGCTAAACTCAGATACTCTTTCATATATTGGATTCCCAAACTCAATATTTCTCACGTTTTCTTTTTTATATATAAAAAAAGAAATAGGAAAGAATTAATAACACAAGTAACACATTGTAGTACCATTTATTGCAATTTTTACATAAATCCTTAAACTTGATCATACAAAGAAATATTCACTTAGTCATACCCAGAAAATGAATTCTAAGTCCAGAGTAAGCTTACTGTTCTTTATGTAACACATGTTTTTTCTTTATGTAATCCTTAATTATTCATAATCATTACAAATTTTCAGTGCATAATTTTAAAGCACATTGACATTCTCAATTCCTTTTCTCCTTCCTTGTTTTGTTCGCAGCAAAAACTTTTCAATATTATATAAAAGGTAATAATTTCTGCATTTTGCAGAATTAGCAAAAAAAAAAAAAAAGCTGGATGCTTCCACAATAGTCTGGGCATAAGACGTGCATCTGTTTTCCATTTCAGTTCATTTCTGCTTTATTTTTAGCATTTATAAAATGACACATATTTCCCTTACTGTTGGAAATGAGGTGTCTGCTCTTTTATTCAGTGGCTTGTTAATATAAACCATACTTTAAATTGGATCCAAGTTCTTGAACTTGTTTTCTTCTATTTTCTCATTGTGTTTTTTTTAAACAAACAAACAAACAAACAAACAAACAAACAAACAAACAAACTGAAACTGTCTGTTTCCCCCTTTCCAGTTAGTGAGAACTGAAATAACTCTATTCCAGTATGATGGAGCTGAATCTCAATAAATTGGGAAGGATAACTTGATAATGTTTTTGTTCCACTACTACTTTAGCAGATTGAAAACAAAATGACTGTCCAGTATAACAGTGAAAAAGGGCAGTTTCTCTGAAATGGTGATGTGGGTGCCTGCCCATTCAGTGACAAACAAATGAATGATTTTAGGGGAGCAAAAAAACCCCAAACAGTTAAGACAACCACAGTCATAGCTTAGCATAATGCTAAGCCCTAAAACATGATTTGCAAGCAGCAATAGCTAGGTTCACATACTATGCTAAGCATTAGCCTCAAACAGCATAGCACACGGGTGTCAAACTCGATCATGACATCTCATGACATCTCATGACATTTTTTGCCTTTGTGGAGCATGTGATGTATCCAGCCCGCGGACAGCCAGTTTGACACCATTGGCATAGCAGGATGCTTGACTTCAACCATGCCATTTACTTTAAGGGACCATGTATCTGCCTGCAACATTTGCCTATTCTGTTATCTAGGTACACTTTATTTAAATCTGTTAGATTCATAATATTTGAAAATAACAGTGGTCATGATTGTGAAAGAAAAAAGAAACCTAGTTTCCCCCCGTGTATTATTTCACTACAACAATAAAAAAATTGCTCAGCATGTATAGATGGATGTGCATATAAAAAGCAGGAGCTATAAAAATCTTAAGCAACTGAGTAATTGGCAAAGAAACCCAACAGTAGAAGTTTTGCATAGATGAGAATATATATAGTTCAGGGTTGAACTGTGGAATCCTAGCTGCTCTCTAAACTTGGTTGTTTGTTTGCAGAAGTTTCTTTACCCAACTAGGTAACAGCATCAGTGTGAAGGAGTGTGAGGTTTGTTCCTTGTTTATATACAGTAGCTTTCTCTCTCACCAGATGGATAGTAGCAGTGGACCAGAACTACTGGGCAATGATTGAGCATTAAGGGCCAAGGAGAATTCATGGGTTGGGCTGGGTAAGATTTGATTGTGCCTCTCAGAATAGAGAGCTGAAATTTAGAAAACCCATTATTCTTTTTATAATTGTTATTGAAAATTTTTAATACAATAGTAAAAGCAAATATAAATTAAACTTAAAGCAAAATAGAAAAATAAAAAGTGCAAAGAAAGAAAAAGAAAAAATTAAGTTTAAGAAAAAGAAAAACAATAGGTAAAGAAGCAAATTTAATAACTCTTCACTACTATAAAGTATAGCCCATCCATTATCTATTAACAAATCCATAAGCATGAACTTTTCAGCCCTGATGTTTGCAGGTTTCCAAGAGCTTTATAGAAACATGACTTATTTTAACCTTAGTCGAATAAACCAACTTTATATTTCTTTCTTTTACTTAGGAAACCTTTTCTAATGAAATGTTTCCATCTAGAGATTAGGGATGGATGATTTCATCAGATCTGATGAAGACTAGGAAAAAAATGAGATTAGTAACCGGATCTAGGAGAAGATATCCAGACTTTGAGTGATGGAAATATTTTGCCCCAGCTTTTAGAAACTTTAAAATAAAAGTTATAATTCATTTGGGTTCAAATATGACCCTCTGAAAATGAAAAATGGAGTTGGTATGGTATTGTGATTTGAAATACCAGTATTCAAAATCTTAACTCCATTGCTTCCCAAGTACGAAGTAAGTAGAGTTTAAATGCATCCTAAAATAAAGACTAGATATTAAAAGAGATATAGAAATACTTATGAATAATAATTATATTATTATTATTATTATTATTATTATTCATAAATAATAATAATTTCCCATTCAATTAAAGATCAAACTTAATCAAAAATCACCCCACTTCACCATAATTTTCAATTTATCTCTTATAAAAAAAACTATACACCATTTCAACTAACATTTCTAGTGGCTTATACTGTAACACTATGCACACACAAAGATGATAATTTTAAAAAAGAGACAAAAAAAATAAGCATCTCATCAAGTAACATCATGGGTTCCCAAATAACCACCAGTTCTTAAACCCAGGCTTATAGAAAAGCGATGCTTTAGCTACTTTTCTGAATATGAACAGGCAGAAAATTATCTTGACTTTAGGTAGCAAAATTGTTTCAGAAGGTGAAAGTCATGGTAGAGAAAGTTCACCTGCAGGACTCCTGTCAGCCCTTTGAGGTGGTCCAGACAAGAAGTACCAACCATAACTTTGCCTTATTTTAAGATTCCAGAAACAGACTCTTGGAAGTCAAAAGTGTCTCTCCCTGCCCTACTTTTGCTCCCCAAAAGATTAGGAAGGATCTTTTCTAAGATGCTTTCTCCATTCTCACCTCCCCTTTCAGCTCAGATTTTGTTTATCAGATTGTTGTCTAGGCTACAGCTGTTCCTCCCTTCTCTCAAGGTTATCCCTACATACCACCATGGAGATTTTGGCTCTCGCTTTTTTGCTAAAGCACAAGCTTTTCCTTTTTGTTGGGGCATAATGTCCAAATTCTGAAAGAAAGATTTGGAGCTAGTATGCACATCACCATATGGCTCTCTTGTTGTTCTGTTTACAATTATGGTCGCATCCCCTCTTCCTGATATTTCTTTTACCCCAAATCTCTACCAAAGTCCCCTTTAACAGTTTCCTTCCCGACTTTCTGGGAAGGAAAAAGAAAGTTGTAGCCTTAGGATAGTTGATAATAAAACCTTCAGTGTGTTCTGCAGTGGGAATAAAACAGTATTAAAGCAATGCTTAGGAAGTAGAGCAGAGATAGGAGATAACAAATATGAAAAAGAAATAGTCATCTGGGCAGCTTAGAACTTAGAACCATACAATTGGGCAATGTATTGGTCATACTTTGGCCATAACTGAAGGTTATTACTTTTTTAATGAATGGATACCATGCTTCAGTTCCATCTTTAAGAACATATGCTAAGGATGAACCATGCCCAATGTACACTAGCATAATGAACATTGCCCAAGAATGTGTTGCATACTAACCATTCGCAATCTGGTTGCCAGGAAATGAAATTCTCAATGGGATTGTTCAATATTCAATGTTGAACCGATCTAATTCATTTTGTTAATTAAAATGTAGATTATCTACAGATCTGCCAAGGAGAGTAATATGTCCATGGTGTCCATTAGTAACTAAACATGACATTTTAGCTCTTGGCTCTGTATATTAGAGCCATGGCAGCATGCCTATGTCTTAAGTGCATCTGCAACATGGAGAAAAAAGATTAGATGCTCACTCAATTTCTTAAACTCTGTTATAAAATTATTTCTTTCTGGATTTGCAGACTTGGTTATCTAGTAAGCAGCAGTACATGGCAACCTCTAGTGGTGCTCAAAGGCATGGGATGGCTTGTGTTTAGGAGGCAGGACAAACGTTTACTTCTTTGATTAGAAAAATCAAAATCAGTGTTTTGTTTTTGTTGTTGTTCTGAAACCCTGAGAAAATATTTCTGTCTCACCTACCATTAAAAGTTGAGTAATATTTATTTCTACCTGATAACACACCATTTTATGTATGGGAATATTATTCTTCCTTTGCGCAAATTTTGCAATACTTTTCTATTCAAGGTACGGCCCTGACATGCAGATTCTTTGTGAATTACTAAAATTCACAGAAAAAAATTGAATTATTATAAAAAAGGAATAGCAAAGATTTGAACTTATTTCTGTTTTTTGTTGTCAATGGTCTTTAATAGAATTAATGCAAAAGTTTACCCTGGAATTGTTTGAAATTCAAGATTTATAATCCAGTGAAGTAGCTCAGGCATTATTATTAATCACATTTATTACATTTGACAGTTGGATAGACTAGTGATGTTCATCTCGCATGAAAGTCTGTGAGATTACACAACAACTTGTACTTTGCCGACTCACCACATCCATAGATCTTCATACAGTGTATATTTCTGTAAGTCATTATTATGATTTATCTATCTATGAAAGAATTAAGTGGATACTTCAGCGGATTTAACGATCCACTTTAAAAAGTGAATTGTGCTCAAAGTTATGAGTCTTCACTAACTATGGGTATGTACCTTTCAGTTTTTTTGAATTCTGCAAGTGACGTGCATTTTATGGTACTGTCAAGCTTTGATAAATGTGTTGTTAATAATCACTATTTACTAGAGTTTATTACCTATGCAAGAGATAGATGTGAATTATTCTGAGGTCCAACCACTATAAATATGCTTTTAATAATCACTTGGTACTTCAATTATATAGAATGATTTCCTTTTTGAATATGATTTCAGACACAGTTCACATACTCAGATGTGCGGCAAATTCCATCTGCTTTCAGACTTTGTGGGAAAGGGAAAAAGAGCTATTGGCGACCTTAATGAAATACAATCTGTAGACTGCAATGTTCCACATTAAGCTTTGATTTTATATTTGTTCCCCATGTGTGACATCCTAATGTACTTACGTTGCTTTTATATTCCCAGTTCAAGCCTGGAAAAGAAGGAGGAGGAGGAGGAGGAGGAGAAGAAGAAAGAAGCTTAATAGTTCTGATCTATCCCTGATAGTCTTCTCATTGGCCCTCATCAGAGACTCTGAGGGCCTACTTTAGGGGTTACCATGGTTTATATATGTATATATATATAAATTCTAGATTGCTTTCCTAGGAGTTGGGAAAAGCAGAAACCCCTAGGCTTGGCCTTTGCATATTTGCTCTGTGTTCTGTGACCCTTACTTTCTCAAAAACTATTAAGTGTACCCTGCACCAAAAGCTTTAGGCTTAAAATATCAGTTTCACTATAAGTAGGTAATAACCAAAGCTATTCTGATTGTAATGGCAAACTATCATTCTTGGAGACTTAACTACAGAGTTCGAAGTGGGAGCTTCAGCCTCTTTGCTGTGGTTTGTGTATTAATGCAATGGCAGGGGATCACACAAAACTTTAGAGCCTTAAAAATGTAATAGCAGGGGAGATTTAGGGCCCATAGCTAATTAGAACCTCCATTTTCATGTTATTTAGCAACTGGGGATGTTTAGGAAGATTTTTACTAGCAGTTTTGGGGTTCTTTGGCCTGAGATTTTCTACTTTGTAAAATGTTGTGAGCTATTTGTTAGGCTATTAGACAACCAGAAGCATAGGGAAAGGTTCCAGATCAACCATTATAATTTACTTGCCATAAAGGGTGAATAGGAGCACATCCAAATATGTATTTGAGACTCTGGGTAAGAAAGAAAGCTCAGGGTGGTTTATATATGATAGTTTTTTTTATGTCCTATGGATGCAGTCCTATAGAAATTAGGAGCTTGTGTTTCTGTCTCCATGCCTGAGTGGAGAAAAGGGAAGAAGCAAAGCTCAGTTATTTGAGTATTCTGGGTGTCACAATGTATTAGGGAACTACAAGGAGTAACTCTTGCAGAGTTCAAGTGGTTTTAACTAATCTGCACTCACTGACAATTACTTTCCTTCTTCATGACAAGTTTGTTTAGGGAACTGTGGTGATTACCTGACCAGGTTCAAGCTATTTGCCTGAAAGCTTTCCATCCTAGTTTTAATAACTGACATATTGCAGATGTAGGACTTGGTGCCTTTTCCATCCAAGACAAACAAAGGTCAGAATATTGTGATGAATAGCAACATCTGGAGGTCACGTCCTTTCTCTTGAACTTCCTATGTGGTACCCTTGATGATTATTTCAGAAATATCAAACCAAAATGTCCTATAAGAGTAGCAATGTTTCTTTCCCCTTATACCTAGAGACACCAAATATTTAAAATATGGAAACTATATCTCACAGCCCATATCTCATATCCTGTATAACTTGAGAAAGCTGAGAGCAGTTATAGTTCTTCCTTAGAACTATTTCCAGGTCCAGGAATATAATAAGACTGCTTTAAACAGCTGACTTGCTACCTAAATTAGTGACAAATCTATTTTTAATTTAAAATGAAACAAATGCTTGACCAATTTAAACCATAATAGTAGTACAATCTTTGCCCTCTAATGATTAATGGATTAACTCTTCAGTGAAAGTTTTGCCTTCCCTCAATAGTTGGTCTACAGGTTATGGCTGTACACCAATAAATATTTCAAATAAGAATTGAGTTATATAAAATACATTTATATGAAAGGTCCTTCATTCTTTGGATTGAGAGAAAGAGAGATAAGCTGATTTTTCAGAAACACTCACTTCATCTCACTGTATTTCCCCCCCTGTGATTTTCAGAGTTCTAAACTACCAGATCACATGTTGAACTGCAACCTGGACTTTAGGAATTCAAAAATGCCACCCCAGTTTGTATTTAGTTCCTTTAATTTGTTTACATTTTCCTACTGTTCTTCATTCCCAAAATGTACACATATTAATGAAACATTGTGAAAAGGGGACAGAAGAAATCTTATTGTATGTATAATCCTATCGTTTGCTAGACTACGTTCCATTTAAGCACACTGTTAAAATATCACATAGATACACAAAGTAACAATCTACTGTATAAATTTTAGATTATTAGCATCTGGGGTGATTTTGTACACCAGAAAGTACTGTAGTCTAATGCACTACGATTACGTTTGGCACAACAGCATCAGGATTGGAAAGAGGGCACTGTGCAAATAAACTGAAAGAAACTAATTGCTGTGGCAAATTACATACATTGTTCTTTTGCAGGTAATTTTGTGAAATTTTTAATTAAACTGCAGTTCAAGAGGAGGCAAATAGAGTATAGGAATGGAATACTGCTCATTGCTTTAAATGTGGTTCCGGACATAAACAAATAAATATATAAATATTCATACTCATGGGGCTTTCATACACATTTAATATAGTTTTGCCATCTTAGTGTAGACCTTGACATTCATGGGCATTTTCCAAGAGTCAGTTGTTTATTATAGTAAATAATAAAATGACAAAAGTTCTTTTCTTGTAAAATAACCAGTTCTTTTCTTATGAAAAGAATAGTTCAAAGTTAAAAATCACAACTATAGCTCTTCCTTTGGTTTAACATATTCATATGATAAACTCACTTCCTTTTACTTTTTTTCCCTAATGATGAGGGCCAATTTAGAGGCCTTTAACCAAGTTTTTAAAAAAATGTTTCTACAGCTGAAGCAAATATTTAGAGCAACATTTGAATGTGCTCCAAATGTACTGGTGTTCATTTGAATTTCAAATTATCTTAACATTTACAAACTCCTCATTCAAAGTTCACCAAGGAGTCTTGCTCTAAATGGATGTGAAAATTTATTCTATTATTCAGCATTTACAAATATGATCTTACCTTGTGACTAGATGATAATTCCTATATCTTTGATATGTGCTTTGATTTACATGGATGCTGCTGCACTGAATTAAAACAAGATGAGGCTAAGATGAGATTTATAGCATTCTTTTTACCTAGAAGTCTTAGGAACATGAAATAGATAAGCAAAAGAGACATTTTGAATAGAGCTTAGATGTGTGTCATATATAGGGGAACATGAGTGGGATAATATATTTGTTATGTAGAGGAATCTGTTACAATATTCTTCATAACTGTTGTCCAATATTCATCATAATTGTTGTCCAGCTACTTTGAAAGCTTGTAAACAGGAAGAAACTCTCTAATATATGATATTCAAAATCATTCAACTGAACATTAATATTTTATTTAATACTCACTGCCTGTGCCTGTTTATTTCCTGTCCATTGATCAATTTGTACCATCCCACTTTACAACTATCTAAATGGACCACCTTTTGCTAAAGAATCTTCAGTTTATCCATTCTAAGATCCTTACAGTAACAATGGCATTTGACTGAAATCAAAGTTTGGTAAGCACTGCACACATCTTGCAGCTATCACTAATAATAGAGCAAGTTTACTTTGTCCAATATAACTAGCGGCCAATATAAGCAGCTGTCACACTTAATGGTATCTAAAGAAAATGTTAAGTTGTTCTGTCCAGCATGAACAGCTGTTTGTAATAAACTTATCACATAAGCATGATGTGATATATCCATAGTTGTTGATAACTAAACTTTACTTATAGCCCTTCTAATGCAGATTGTTCAACTGCTCTGTTTATAGCAGATCACAGGATGGACCACAAGATGGATTATAGCAACATCTTTAGCATACTATTTTACTCCTCCAAGGATGAACTGAACATCATTCAGTTACTGGGATTATAGAATAAATGGTAGTGATAAAGATGATAACAATAATAATGTTAATCTTGAATGCAAATTTGTGTGTCCACTGGTATGCAGGCTTGAGCAAAATCCATGTGATTTTGGTTCTTTCAGAAGTAGCATACTGTATATCTGATGAAATGCCTAATTGAACATAATTCTAACTTTCCACTTGATAAAAGAAAATATAATTAGATATGTCTCATGATCTGCGAGAGCATGATGAAGTCATATGCATAGACTATGTTCACACAATAGTAATATAATTTATAATAATGATTTAACATCATTTTCACAGGAAACTCCTTTGAGTGCACCGTATTCATTAATAACCTTCAACTATTCTAAGATCAGGAAGTCATGGTCCTATTTTAAAATACAGCCAAAGGGGCCCTAAATATGCTATTTTAGATTGATTACCTCTTCATTTCCTATATTTCTCTGCTTATGACAGATCAACTAAATTGTATTATTTCTTTAATTTATTCTACAAAGGTTGACACACTCTGTAGAAAGATATACATTTCCTTTCTTGAATAATCTTGCTTTTGGCAATTCATATTAAGACTTGGAAAACACCTCAAAAGTAGTTTGATGATACTTGATTATTTGAACTAAAAACAAGGAGCAACAAATATTGTCTAATCCAGAGGTCCCCAACCTTTTGGGTACCAGGGACCAGTTCTGTGGAGAGAGGTTTTAACGTGGATCAGAGAGGGCATGGTTTTGTGTGCTGTCTGTGTGCTGTGAATGGGGCTTTGTTTGTTTGTGCAGACCGGTTGCTGGCATGCTGTGGCCCGGTACCAATCCATGGACCAGAGGCTGGGGACCCATCCTGTCCTGAGTAACAACTATCTTCTCATCTGCTTTCTGTGCAAAAGAGAAATAAATTGGTTGTAGCTTTCCCTTTGCATCCTTAGTTCACATTGTGTATATTTGTCCAGGCATATTAAATATATATATATCTGAGCAATCCTTTTGAGTTACAGCTACAAAGCCATCAAATCAACTTTCTACTTGAAAGACCTATCAGGGCAAGTAAAGACTTTATGTTTTGGTGAAATATGAATTCCTACACAGACACAATTTACAAAATTCACAAATGTCACTTCCTGAGAATTATTGTTTTCTGACTGAAATGAGAAATTCTAGAGGCCTATTGTTTGCTTGTAATCCTTAGCAATAAATTTATATTGATGCCTTGGACTGTAATTGTACATGAGAATGTCTTTGAGAGACACAAAGAAGGCCAAAGACTAGACAAGCACATTGCAATAGGTATCTCAGCCCACAGAAAAAGTGACATAAGGATGCCAAAAGTTTTCTATAAAGTAAATTTCAGGAGAGGAGAAATGCCTTCAGACTTGCAAGATTCTCTTACTCTACAGTCAAAGTAATGCTAATACTTGTGTTTTGTGCTTCTTGTCTACTCTAATTATCTGAAAGAGCTGACATGGACTGAACCAACGAAGTACAAGTAAATATTCTCATTGTATTCCTTTGCCATTGTTTATTTATTATTCTATTATTTTATTTCTCTTTATGCCTTTATGCTCTTTTCATTTTTCTTTGTTTTTATTATTGTAAGAAGCTTAGAGTAGCCCATGGTGAAATGGGCGGAAAATAAATTTAACAAATAAATGGATTATGCTTGCACGTGCTCATATCCAGTGCTGCACGTATTAGATGCAATGCAGTTGATAGAAATTAGAAGAGCTTTTTTTTTTTAAATCTACATTGTGACACTGAGGAAACGTTTTACATATGTGGTGGTCATGTAAAAAACAAATCCATAACTTTTGGAAAGAAATACAGAGCATTATTTTTAAAAAAGAAAAAAAATCCTTAAAAACAAAACTTGAACCAGAGGTCTTTTTAAGCAAACTACGAATCGTTCCAGAATAAAAAATAATAAATATCACATTCTATTAAAATATACACTGATTGTTTCAGTAATTCTGAAAGTTCATGTAAGAAATCTTACGAGGCCCTCAGAATATAGTAACTTGAAGAAAGAGGGAATGAAGGATAAATCTTCTTAGTTAAAATTACAGATCATGTAGTGCATTGCTGACATTTGAAAAATTCTGTTTTGCTCAGATTTGGCAATAGAGTCCTTCTGGGGTTTCAATAGCCTTGAGGACTGGCAGCCATGTTGGCTGGGTTTACTTGTTTGGATAAAATGCCCAACATGCCAAAAAGGAAACTTAAAGTCTCTTCACTCTCCACATGTAGAATGTCAGCTCCCTGCTTGTCTTCAGGAGTCAGCAGGTTTGGCTTCTTTCAGAAAGATATTTTAAAAGTTTTTGAAACAGTTTCTGCTTTTCCATGGCTATAAAATGATAGAATCTCATTGAGGATAAACTATAGTTTAAGCTAAAGCTAATTTAATAGATCTGGGCACTTGGGATGCACGCTTGTGTGGTTTTTGTAAGATCACTGACAAGTATCCAGTTTATTTTTAAATGACTCATATTTAGAAATATCTTGGAGCGCGCTTAGGCCTTTCAAGATGGCCATTTTAATAACCACTGACATTTCCAACTTTAGCTCTAAGTTTAAATTATTCAAAACATTTTATTAAAATTTTTGGTCACTTTGGACAATAGCTCACCTATATGAGCATTTTTATTAGTTTATTATATTTTTGCATTTTCTGGGACAATATTTCATTCTTCATTTATACTTCATTCTAAATAATATAGTATAACTCAATGTGACTGGCTGTGAACATTATGATATCATCCTAAATATTGTTGGATCTGGCAGCACCCGTGTGTCTCATCCGAGAACCTCCCCTTTCACTTTCAATTACTGTTATTTATTTCTTTTAAATAAAATTGTAAAACAGCTTAATCTAACTGGCTGAACTGAGTGAGTAGATCAGCTTGGTTATTTAGCATTTGAAATTGACTTTAGGATGAGCCTAGCATGAGATAAAAGTGCAAAATGAATGGAGTATTGTTGTAAAGGTGGGTTTTCCTATTTTTCCCCCTAATCCTGATTTCTTTTTCTCTTAAGCTAAGTTTATTCTAGTGCATATGCAACGGTTGTACAAGGACCTAAAATGAAAGAAATTGTTTTCTGCATTTTTGTCCTTTAAGTCTGACAATACAATTCAATAAGTGTAGTACAGGTAGTCCTTAACTTACAACCATTCATTTAATTACCATTCAAAGTTACAACGGCATTGAAAAATATGACTTATGATTAGTTCTCACACTAGTGTGCAGTGTGCAGCAGCAACTAAAGAAGCTAATACAATCCTGGGTTGTATAAACAGAGGCATAGATTCAAGATCACACAAAGTATTAGTACCACTTTATAAAACCCTAGTAAGAACACACCAGGAATACTGCAGCCAATTTTGGTCACCGTATCACAAAAAAGATGTTGAGAGTTTGGAAAAAATTCAGAGAAGAGCAACTAAGATGATCAAAGGCCTGGAGACTAAAACATACGAAGAACGGCTACGGGACTTGGGTTTGGCTAGTCTAAAGAAAAGAAGAAATGGGGGAGACATGATAGCAGTATTCCAATATCTGAGGGGCTGCCACAAGGAAGAGGGGGTCACTTTGTTCACTAGAGCACTAGAGCATCAGTCTTCACATAAAATGAAACTATAGGCCAACCTACCAAAAACATAACTGTAAAAGACAGACTAGAAATAAAAATTAAAATAAACAAAAAAATGGTAAGAGAACACCTGTCTGACCTTGATGAATATAAATCACCGGACCTGATGGATTACATTCTAGAGTTCTGAAGGAGCTGGCAGATGTCATCTCAGAACCATTGTACCAGGGAATTACCTGAGGATTGCAAAGAGCTGACGTGGTTCCCATCTTCAAAAAAAAAAAAGGGGGGGGGAACAGACCCAGGAAACTATAGACCAATCAGCCTAATGTCAATACCTGGGAAGATACTGGGAAAAATAATCAAAAAACAGATCTGTGAATATTTAGAAACAAATAAAGTTATAACTAGTAACCAGCATGGCTTTGTTAAAAACAGATCATGCCTCCCAATCTTATTTCATTCTTTGACAAAGTGACTAAATTAGTAGACCAGCAAAATGCTGTGGACATAGTATATTTAGACTTCAGTATTTGAGGGACTGCCATAAAGAAGAGGGGGACAACTTATTTTCCAAAGCACCAGAAAGCAAGACAAGAAACAACGGATAGAAACTAATCAAGGAGAGAAACAACTTGGAATTAAGGAGAAACTTTCTAGCAGTGAGGACAATTAACCAGTGGGCTAGCTTGCCTTCAGAAATTGTAGGTGCTTCATCACTGGAGGTTTTAAAGAAAAGACTGAACAACCATCTATCTGAAATGGTATAGGGTCTTCTGCTTGAGCAGAGGGTTGGACTAGAAGACCTCCAATGTCCCTTCCAGCTCTATTCTGATTGATTGATTGATTGATTGATTGATTGATTGATTGATTGATTGGCTTGCCTTCAGAAGTTGTGGGTGCTTCATCACTGGAGGTTTTTAAGAAAAGACTGGACAGCCACTGACTGAAATGGTATAGGGTCTCCTGCTTGAGCAGAGGGCTGGACTATAACACCTCTAAGGTCCCTTCCAGCTCTATTTTGATTTGATTTAATCTTTAATATATTATGAAACAAACACTATGTTGGCCTCAGAATGTAAAAACAAGAACTCAACTCTACATTAAGACTAAGACTACTTTTATTAAGATTGGCTATAATTACAGAATATTACTATGATTTGACTCTTCCCTTTCTTATACTCATGAAAAATAGAGGGGTGTCTGTCTGAGACATCTAGGCATGTTTTCTTCATTGGGCTTAAACAGTGTTCCCCTGCAGGATCCAATATGGGTCAGTCACCAGGACCAGAGATTTAGTCTTCCAAGGAGCTTTCAGACTTGTGTTGGAGCCCGTCTTCATGGAACTTCTCTCTACCAGAATGTATAGAGAGACTAAACCTCTCTAAACATTCTGGTAGAGAGAAGTTCCCTGGTCCCAGTGACTGACCCAGATTGGATCCTGCAACATTATCCTGGGACATGTATATTTGCCTGCATTCATGAGTGGTTCCCTCCTTGTGGCTTTGCTGATGAAACATTCCTCTCTCCATCAAGGCCACCCTGTGTACTCTCTGTACAGTGTTTCCTGCTTAAGGCATAACTGCCTCATGACCTGTAAACACTATTGTACTTTTACAGAAGCATATTCATATCACCAGAGCAACCATGGTTGGTCCTTGGTAGAATCGTAGGGAAAATATCTCTACCTTAGGTTGGAATATAAACAATGTATACCCTTGGCTATTCCTCAAACAATCAGCATTTTGAAAACAATTCAGCCAAACAGGATTTTGGATACTATACTGATGTAGACGTTATTTCAGCATAAGAGGAGAAAAATTATACTAAATATCCCTAGTGAGGATAGGCTCATACAACTGCATTCTGCACAGCAATATCATTATTAATGTGTTTATCGGTTTCATAGGAATCAACTATTTTCATCTGATTGCCATGGAAATGCAATTTCCCCATATCTAAAGTTATATCCACGGAAACATGTCTGGATTTCCATCTCAGTTAATACCTGCACAATTATTACATACGAATATAACAACAAGGAAGATCTGCATAAGATTACTTAATGCTCTTTAACTATACATACTGTATGTCTACAGAGATTCTCAGTCATCCAAGTCATAGTTATCCCAAAGGTGCTTTTTCCTGAGACAACTGGACTTTCCTGTTTTTCTTTGAAGATGTTTTGCTTCTCATCCAAGAAGCTTCTTCAGCTCTGACTGGATGGTGGGGAATGAAAGGATTTATATTCCTTGCAGACAGCTGTTCATTTGCATTCTTTTAGCAAGTTGTTAGTGCTACCTGGAGGCTTATCTGTGTCTTCAGGGTCACCTGAGTAGTGCAAATGGGTGTGGAGCCTTCTTGGAACTGTTAAAAGGACTGTGTTGTAGACTGGAGATAGATGATGTCGAATCCCTCCCCCTCTGTTGAGAGAGGGCTGTTCAATTTTGACATAGATGGCCTCTTTGACCCCTCTTCCAAACATTTTGGACAGAGAGCATTATCGGGTGAGCATTATCATGAATCAACACCACACTGGAAATCAGCATGCCCCAACGCTTGTTATGGATGGCTTATCTGAGTTTTTGTAACCTTTCACAGTAGACTTCTGAATTGATGGTCAAACCACACTCCATGAACTTCACTAGACAGTACTCCTTTGGCATCTTCACATTCGGTGGGATTTTCTATGGCAACACTTCCAGTGTGGTGTTGGTTCATGATAATGCTCACCCGCACACCGCTAGATGCACCCAAGAACTTTTGAAGCAGTTCCGTTGTGATGTTTTGGATCACCCCCCTCCCAATAGCCCAGATTTGTCACCGAGCGACTACCAAGGAATTTCAAACCTTGTAAGACATTATTACAAGTGCCTCAATTGGAATGGCAATTACGTCAAAAAGTAATGTAATGTACTTTTCTAATGTATATAATAAAAGTTCTTTACCTGCGAGTGTTCTGTCATTGATAAGCAAATGGAGGTTTATTTCTGAATTGCCCTCGTACATATACATATACTTGTGTGTGTGACAGAGAGAATATATATTTTCAAATAAGAAATAGAGAGAAACAAACACGACCAACAGCAAAGACATCCATGGAATGGAGAAAGACAAGTGATGAAATGTGAATTGCAATGTTGCAATGCAAACTCAGCCCTGTGAAATCAGTGTTTAGGAAAACAGCCATTCGCTTCTCTGCCCAGGTTGTGCTTTCTGTGAATACTGCTGAACATGTGAACAGGGCCAATGCTGTCTGTGGAGGTATTTTCTGCTGATTCAGCCACTTCCATTTTCAAAATATGCTCTGACAGTCCCTCCTCAGAAAGGCCTAAATATTGTAGAGTGGAAAAAAAGAAGGAAAATTTATTACACTCGAGAACTTCAATTTGTAGAGCACCAGATTCGTGCCCTCAGTTCCAAATAAAATTGACATTTTTATATATGCTGGCACCCATTTTGTGACAATGGCTTTGCATACTGTATTTTTCCATACATTTTTTTCTTAATATAATTACAGTGGTACCTTGGTACTCAACTGCTTTGGAACTCATTGAATTTGGTATTCAATGCATTTTGACATGAAACTTTTGTCCTGATATTCATCATTTGTTTGGTACTCAACACACAAGCTAGAACTTGTCGGTGTCAGTTGCCTTGTGACTCACTGCATTATTCCTTATGGGAAAAAATTGTTTGGTACTCATCCTTTTTGATACTCATTGCACTTCCCAGAACCAATTAACAATGAATACTGAGGTATCACTGTAGTTTTCTTTCTTTTTAAATAATAACCGAGTTCTGAATGTCTGGAAAATGAGATATTCATGGATAACTGCATTTCTATTTCTGTAGAAGCTTGGACACTACATATTAGAGAAATTCACAATCAAATTTGAACAAAGCACATTACTCCATCATCTCTAATTCTAGTACAGGGATGCCATAAATAGTTATGCGAAGTAACTAAACTACTCTAATCTGAGCACTATGACTAAGGTCTTTTGCCTTCACTCTATTATAGCATACTGGAATAAGTAATAGAATAGTGAAAAAAAATACTTTAAAAATAGATTTAATTATTCATATTCATTCATTTATTTATTCAGTCACTTACTCTACTTTTATAGGTCACACTTCACTCATAAATACTCCTGAGCTGATTTATCATGAAACACAAGGCAGAGTTCCATCTGCAGGGTACGACCTCCTCAATGGTGGCACTCATCTTATGAAGAAGCTTGTCTTTATATGTAAGAATTCCCTCCTCCATGATGAGTTACCATTAAACAGTAAAAATGTGGCTCTAGGAGACAGCATTGGGGGATGCTAGGGATTGATGTCTACCCATCTTTGTCAAGCCCATTGCAATCATATTGATGAATATGATTAAATTATTCTTATTTTGTACATGCATGAATGCACAATAGCACTTTGAGCTATTAGGAATAGAATCACACAGAGATATTAGTAAAAAATAAAATAAATAATTCACAATTAAACAATTCAAATGAAGAAGAAAAAGAAAAATCTCTAACAACCCTCCAACAGGTTTAAATCTTAAGTAAGGTAGAAGAGGAAAATGAAGGAATAAGGAAGAGTGCTTTAGGAGAGGACATGTAGTCTGTTATGTATATTTAGGGACTATGAAGGTCAAAAAGTCCAGCTTCTGTTGGGACAGTTCCACAATTGCTTTAACTTGCAGTGCTTCTCAACTTCTTTTTTAAAATTGCCTTTCCAAATAGGGCTTGGGAACATAAGCAATTTGCCCATAAGACAAACAAATGGCAGTAGTAGGAGTTGAAAAGGAGAGAAAGAGGCAACTTCTATGACTGATATTTGCTAGAAAGAAAATCCTGATTAATTTCCTTGGGATTTATCCTAGATTCCTTGGGATTTCTCCAGTTTGAGATTACCCTACCAGTACAAACATACTTCACTATCACGTTAATGAATATGGACTCATATTGCTACATTTGGGTGAATAAATGTTGGGAATATGGCAGAATGGGATTTTTGGCATTCTAAATCATGATTTTTTTCCTTCTCCTTCAAATGGTACTTTCAGGCATAACGTTGATAACCTTTCCCAACTTAATATCTTCTAGACATTGGACTTCAACCCCCATAATGCCCCAACCAAAACCTTCCATATAAAGGAAAGCTTTTTCTAGCTCTACCAATGAGAGAGGTTCCCTCTTGATGTTTTCTTTGGGGATTTATTTAAAATGTGAAAAATGGTGAGTGTTGGGAAGATGGTTGTATGACAAAAGACAGGTTATTAAAACATAGACGAACACACACACACACACAAGGAGAGAGAGAGAGAGAGAGAGAGAGAGAGAGAGAGAGAGAGAGAGAGAGAGAGAGAGAGAGAGAGAGAGAGAGAAGGAGAGCTCTTGTCTATCTCTACATTCCATCATGGGATTATCATCCACATGCAAGTCTCCTTTGAAATGAATTGTGTACCATCAAGTTGAATAAAATACATAGGGAAAAAAGGTGATTTTCTCTGCCTGATGATCATTTATGGGTTTTTAAGCTAATCACAGTACAGTGGGTAGAGTGGCTATTCAGTGGACTTCCTTTCGACAATACCTCTAGGTTTATTGTCTGTTCAGGAAACCCAGGTTTCAGTCTCAGTTGGATCTGTGCCTCCTTCATTTAGCTGGCATTACATTTATCTAAAGGCAAAGCAGAACACATGATATATAAAAAACCTGTAAATATGAAGCCAAATGTTGCATCTGGAAAAAGCCAGTGCTGAAATATGCTGCACTGGCATATTTATGGACAGGCCACATAATTCTGTGGGCTCTTTTCCTAATCTCTAAATTGCTTTCCAAGCCTTACAATCAGTCACCAAAACCAACCCTGGAACAAGCTAACAAATTGTGTTTGTACCAACCTGGTGGGGGGAAGAGGAGGGGGGAAGCTTCTTGCCAGCTGCTACAAATGAATTCCAGACTTTCTTTGGAGAAGGCAGGCAGGCATTTAAGGAATAAAGTGTCTTAAATTGTTCTGGTAGGCATTCTCTGGATGGTTTTTATAGGGAAGCAAAAATGCATTTGAGGAGGAGGTGATTTCAGGCTCCAAAAATGGTTGAAGCATTATGTAATGAAGAAAACTGGCATTCTTAATTTGAATTCAATTCCCTGCTATATACCTAATTAAATTAATTAACTAGAGAAGTGTATCTCAACTTTGGCAATTGTGTGGTAGATCCTTGTGTGGACCTCAACTCCTCAATTTTTGGGAATTGAAGTCTACCTATCTTAAAGTTGCCAGAACTTTAAGAAACTTGAACTAAAGTAATGTGAGGAATATTTTCTCCATTCCTGGAAGCAACCTGTCTTCAAAGGCAGCCCTATGTAAAGGGCATTGCAGTAATCCATCTGGCAGATGCCCAAGGCATGAGGACTATGAATAATACTTCCCAATCCACCAAGGTTGGACACAATTGGTGCAGAAGACAAACATAAGTATTATAAATAAGCATACTGATGATAAAATATACCTGGATTCAGGACTATTTTGTGATTGTTCAACTAAACTGAATATTCTGTTACAATACCTTCATTATTCGAGACTGTTTCAAATGAATCATGAGGGAAGAAAATATATACCAAGCACTTTTTTCCCCCCAAATTATTCAAACAAACTCCTGTATAATGTATCCTGCAGTAAGACATATCTGGCTGGGCTGCAAGACGACATGGCAGCAAAAGGTCATAGTTCATTTTTTATCTTCACTGCCATCTAGAAGTCATTCAGATATTCTCAGCTCAGACATCATCATAGTTGTAGTTGTAGATAGGAATACTTTCCAAAGCAGCCATATAAGTCCAGAGAAAGCTGCAACTGCTGGAAAGGTTCTAAATTAGAGTTTTTATATGTGCTCTCACACATTGAGAATAATTTCTTCCAAAGCCTGTGCTCAACCTTTTCTTTGTATGCCTGTGTACACCTATTATGCATGAGCTGAGCAAAAAATAAAAACAGTATCAGACTACATAAAGATAACCAATTTTCTGTTTGTGCCTATTATGATAACTTCTGGGTGAAACTATTTTATTGTAACCCTAATCCTTTTTTGCTCTCCCAAGGATAGAGAGGTGTCCCCTGTGTGATCCCCAAAATCAAAAAGGCAACCACAATGATGTTACTGAAGCTCCAACTGTACTCAGGCATAAAAAAATGGATATTACATAATTGCAGCTACTGTCTTGGCCTTTTAGATTGTGGATATGAATGTAGGCAGGAGTAAAATTGGGGGGAAATGGAGGTTTCTGGGCATTCATGTTGCAGCCTCAAATATGGAACATAGCACTTGAGAAGAAAAACATGGCATCAATAGTGAGACAACAGAAGCATTTACTGCAGATTTAGAACTCTTAGCTCTGAAGAATTTATAGGTGGTAAAAAAATTTTTTACTATGTGGCAAAACTATGCTGGAGTGATTGCTGCAAGGTAAAGGCCAGTTTGAAATATGTGAACATATCTAAAGGTGGTTTTAATTAATTTTAGCAAATCATTGCTAGACTGGCTTTGTGTTTTGGCTTTGAAAAAAGCACTTTGTCTTGCATTTAAGCCTTACTATTCATTTTTTTCCTATCTTGTTTTACCGGGCAAATTTCCTGTGAGCAGTACAAAGCATCCTGGGCTTGAAAATTGGGAAGAAAAAAGGAGCTTTTGGAGGGAATTGATTGCTAAGCAGTTTATGTGAAGTTTATGAACCTTAAATATTTTGGAAAACCTCATTCATTTATTAAATGAAACTATTTTGACCCTGATTTTACCTAGCCACCCCATGCTGCTTTTAAAATCAATGGACTTCATAACTACTACAGGTCAGACTTATGCAACCATGCATGATCACAGGTGAGATCTCTTCCTTCTGAGGCTGGATATTTTTATATTAGAAGTACCTAAGAGATATTGGCAGACTAGATTCAGGCATCCAGTCAGGGGACTGAACTTCAGAGCTGAAGAAGCTTCTTGGATGAGAAGTGAAATGTCTTCAAAGAAAAACAAGAAAGTTCAGTTGCCTCTAGAAAATGCACCTTTGGGATGACTGGACTTCAGTTTCTTCCAGCTGCACGATTTTGGTATAATTCAATGTCAAAATTCTGTGGTTGGAGGTAGCAGAATTTATTGCATTGATACATGGGACTATCTTCAAAGATCATAGCTCTTGAGAAAATGTGATCATGCATGGTTGAGATTTGCTGGCTTCATCAGTACCTTGGCATATTGTATAAACTTTGCCTGTTGTACATAGGTGTCCTGGATTATACACCAGACTCATTTTAGAATTGAATTACAGACAAATGTACATGACTGGAGGCACCTTTCAATGGAATGTGGGTGGGATCACAGTCTAGAAGGGAAAAGATGACCAAGGAAGGGACAAAATTAGTGTCAAACATTTAAGTTATCTGGCTTTTCATTTTGGATTGCTATTATTTTCCAGATACTTTTAATATACTATTTTCAGACCAACATTTATATAATGTGGTAAATTATTTGTAGTAACCTACTCACCAGTTTGTCTCTCAGTGCTTTTTAAAATACCATTGCATCATTAAACATCTATGGAGATTCTCAGTCATCCAGGGCATGGTTGTCCCAATGGTGCTTTTTCAAAAGGCAACTGGACTTCCTTGGTTTTCCTTTGAAGACGTTTTGTTGCCTTTTGAAAAAGCATCTTTGGGACGTTGCATCATTAATTATCAAGAATTCTGGAATCTAGAAGGAAAGAATGGATATTGGATCACTTGCTTTATGATCCTGGCCATCATGAATATAGATATGGAATCTGATGGTGCACTGAGCTAGTGCATAGCATATATTAAGGATTAATAGGGCAACAAAGAATCATAGCTGAAAACAATGATGATACCCTCAATATTTCCAAATGGCCAAGGTTACCAATAAATGGAGACACAGTGGGTATTTTTACTGCTTTTACTACCCCTTCTTCTCTAGGGTCATGATACCTCAATCATGAAAGTATATAAAGCCTTGGAATTACCACAATTCGGAAGCACCCTATATAACAAAAAAAAAACATCCTGCATTTCTCTTGTAGCTATTGTCATTCAGAGAGACCAAACCAATGTCATTAAAAATATCCAGGATAATAATAGGTATCTTGAACCCCTTTTGACATGTAACTTGAATGGCGTATCCTAAAATCCTTTTGGGTTATTAAGCATATCATCTCTGTGAATTGCTCCATAAATGTTTCACATGCAAAGGTTTAATGAATATAATAATAACCTTTACCAACATTTCATTTTGAAGCTCCATTTACCTGAAATGGACTTTATCCAATAAATATTTCACAATACATTTCTCCTTTCCATCACCTTAACACTTTGCAAGGCAAATAGGAAGGTTTAATTTCTAGGCAAAATGTGTATCTTTCCTGAACTGGCTTTTATATTGTGTCCCAATTTTGCGACTACATGGTTTTCTGATTATCATGTCCTGGAGTATCTCTTCAGAAGCAGTGATAGGAAATGTCATTAAGAAATAATGTTCCTCTGCTTTGATAATCATGTTAGAGAATACTGGAGACTTGACAGGTTATGTATCATGTGGCCTAGTGCTAATGGCTTTAATAACGTATCTAGTAGTACTTTGTCAAGATTTCTCATTAATTTAAATTTGCCAATATCAAAACAAAAGGGTGTGTGTGTGCATGTATTTGTGTGCATACACAGACTAATGGGGGTGGGTGGAGGGGAGGAGGAATTGGCAGCAACCAAGATACAGGGGGCATCAACTTGCAATGGGTTCCATAAATGGATCATCTCTTCTATATCTTCCTCCTGTGATGCTATAAAACTAGATATGCCAGAAAGAGAACTGTGAAAAACAGTGACATATTCTGGACAGGCTCCATTATTCACCATTTATTCTAATCTCTTGGTAGTTAACAGTGCAATTTTATATACGTCTGCTCAGAAGTAATTCCATTGGCTGAATTCATTCTGTTAAAATATGCTTAATTTAAGTGGTTTGATGGTATAATAGGTTGAACAAGCTAAATGATTCGCCTATAATGCTGAAACACAAACTATGATTTACATATCACAATAGCTAGCACCAGTGCTTTTTTTGTAAAAAGAAAAGGTGCCGGAACTCACACATGTCATACAACCCGCCTTGCCTACCCTACAAGGTTCCATCCAAAAAAAGGTGCCGGAACTCCGTTCTGGGCGTTCTATGACAAAAAAAGCCCTGGCTAGCACATACATCACATTAAGGTCTCTTGAAGCTAGCATGATTTGTGAATACAGTCAGTACAACAGGATTTGCCTGAAAGTATGAACAGGATTAGAGTATAAGGTTGTGCAGAACTTCAGCTTTTAAGCTCTCTTGTTCCTTAAATATGACATTCCATATCCTACCTATGCTTAACGGTGCTTAATATAACTGTTCAACTTCATCCTTAATGAATGTGTCAAAAAAAATTATGATAGAACAAAATATATTTCATAAGAATCATACAAAAATGACAGAAATATTTATTTATATAGATACAAACACACACACACACACACACACACACACACACATTTTTCTCACCCCTATGGATGGTGTGTCTTTTCTCCAGTCTCCAGTTTCCTAACAGAAGTCTAGGGTTCTGTGCAGTATTTAACTAATGCTGCACTCTTCTGGACAGAAAACTTTAGACATTGTTCCTGAGATCTGTTGGAGCCAATCTCCCAGCTTAGTAATCACAGCCCAAGTGCTCCTACCACCACTGGGCCCACATTTACTTTCTACATCTTCTCTAATTTCCTCCTCCAGGCCTTGGTACTTTTCCAGTTTCTCACATGCCTTCTTCCTGATGTTGCTGTCACTTGACATCACTACATCTTGTCAGGGGAAAGCAAATAAACGAACCAACTACATAAGAACATTGTAGGCCCTCAACCATGCCCTCACCCATGATTAAATGCAATATGTCTTGAGATTGATGGATGCATGCACAGTTGAGAGATAACAAAGTGTAACCACAAGCATTTTAGCCTGAATTGGACAAGTTAGTGTCCCCTGTCCACTCACGTCTTTATAACCTTTGCTTAGCTTTTTTTGGGAGGGCAAAGTAGTCCTTTTTATTATTTGCTCAAGTTTTTTCATGTTTTGAAAGTGGTAACATTCTCATTCACAGGGATTAAGTTAAAATATTAAGAAAATTCTACAGTGGAAAGGAGAGCTTACAATAACCCCCCACATCAAAAATAAAACATTCACTTCTCAGCTAGGCAAGGCCAAAAGCTGAAGCAATAGAGCAAGATCCTCATTTCAATTGGGTGGTAAGGTTTGGTTTATGTCCTATGCAGACTACTGCTGTCCCACTTTCATGGTCTTTGTTCTCAATTTAAACAAGTCAAATAATCCTTTTCCCAAGAAGTATACAGTGCCTTTTCTCTTTGTTCTATAATGGGACATTCCCAGACTAAAAGGGGGAGATTCCTAAACCGGGTACCCTGGCATGTTCATAGAGGACCTAGATTCTGTCAATACTTGCAGCAATGGCATATGTTTACCTTGCAAGGACCAAGGTGTCAGTTTCCCTTTGCTGGAACTTTTGACAGAAACAAATTTAATTTTTGTGAAGTTGTCTTGGATGCTGTTGATGTCTCTCAAACTGGGCAATTGGTCTGCTTTTGTGGTTTGGTATGAAGAAATGGAAAAGCGGTGCAGGGAACAGCATTTGCAATCCTTCAAACATACCAAGAAAAAACTGGAAAGATCACTGATTGACCTTAAGGCCTCCTGGCCCAGCCATCACACTTAATGCAGTGGTGGGATTCAGCCAGTTCGCACCACTTCAGCAGAACCAGTAGCTAATTTTTTGTTGCCCAGGCCCAGACTGGACTTCTGGAAGCGGCATCCACACAGAGAACTGTTTGTTCACATATTTGAATCCCACCACTGACTTAATGACTGCTTGTCCATTTGGTCCTTATTGCAATAAGTTGTTGAAATGTAAGTACTGAATTTGTGTGTCAAATTTAAACAAACCTCTGGATCCTAAAGTGAGAATTTTGTTGTGTGTTGTCTCTTGTTTCTTTTTAACAAGTTTTTCTCCTGAAAATCTATCACCACCATTGTCTTCTGGTCCTTGTCTACTACCACAGTGTTGTTGGATTGATTGAGCAGTGCCTGCCTGTCTATCTGGATATGGAAGTCCCACAGGATATTAGCTTCTTATTCTCCACAATCTTGGAATGCAATCCAGAATTGAGAAGAGCTAACCCATGCACTGTGCAGATGTTCCTGTACACAATGCCAGCTACTTGGTTGTGGCTTCCAGTGTATGCTATTGCTGCCTGAATCTTACATCTTGCCACTCTGTATTGTACTGTCTCCAAAGCCTCTCCGCATACTCTGCACCTTGGGTCCTGTCTAATTGGTAGACCCCCTGTTTCTATGGATCTGATGCTTAGTGCCTGTTCTTGTGCTATCTTTTTGTCCAACTTTTCAGCCACTAGAAGGATTTCTCAATATCTGCCACCTCAGCAATCAGTCAATGATATATCCCATGTAGGGTCTTGTCTTGACACTTCCTCTGCTTGATCTTCCTCCCATGTCTGCAGCTGCCTCACACATTCTATCAGAACTTATCTTTGGGAGCCATTTACTGATACTTCTTGATGCTCTGGGTTTTATCCAGGACAGTGGTTTTGATATCCACCAGACCCCACCAGCTCTCTTTCTAGTTGTTGTATAGTCTCTGGGTGTTGAACTTGGGGTAGAAATGTCCATACATAGTAAGGAGCTTCCAGGTCTTCACTTCAGTAGCTTCTATGTCCTCTTTGGTGAACTCATTATACTGGCAAGGTATCTGATGATATGTTGATGGCATGGATCTTGTTCTTCCCATAGAGCTAGCTTTTCAGGAATTATGTTATCCTATGGTGGTACTTAGATGTTGCTGTCTTCCATGCTTCCTTCTCATGGTTCCCATATAACTGTAGGATACCAAGGCTCTTGCAACTGGGTCTGTATGTCTGCTATATGTAGCAGACTGCTAGTTTCACCCCATCAATTTTAACTACTTTCCTTGTCTTGAACACTATCTGACCAGACTTGTCTAGTCCAAATGACATCCCAATGTCCTCACTGTAGATTTGTGTTAGGTAGATCAGAGAATCAATGTCTCTTTCACTCTTAGCATACAACTTGATGTCATACATGCAGAGGAAGGGGCTGATGATAGTTCCACTCTTGAATTTGTATGTGTGTGTGTCTGCATGTGTGCGCATCTATATATTATTGTATTGTATTGTATTGTATTGTATTGTATTGTATTGTGTTGTGTTATGTTGTATTGTATTGTACTGTATTGTGTTGTGTTGTATTGTATTGTACTGTACTGTATTGTATTGTATTATATTGTATCGTAGCATAGTACATTATATATTATAATAATATTCATATTCTCTTCCCCTTATTTCTGTCTTTCTTCCATAAAATCATATTTCACGATTGCTTCTCTCTTCTCGTACAATTCTAACAGACAACATTAAAAAAGGGAAAAATACTGTTTTGAAAACAATTCAGCAGAGATTGTTGCAATATCGTCTGTTAAGAAAATTGGCAAAAGAGGCACTTTTATGATTCACTGCCCTTTTGGGTAAATGTAGGATTTGAAAAGAAATGGGCTATAATTGTTCACAAAACACACACACACACACACACACACAGTGTTTTTAGCAGAAACTTCTTTGAATCTAGATGGAGAAAAGTTGGTTCCATGCCGAGCTCAATTCTTTAATAAGGTAGCCCATCAGCATCAAACAGTCAAAATAGTATGATTTGAAGCAGTCATGAAGCAATTATAATCCCTAAGATTTGTGTCTAGGAATAGCTTTGAGCCCACTGTCAGTCTTCTGGAACAAATGTTCCATATGTTCCTGGTCCTCAGGTTTCCTTCAATCTCCTCTGCCTTTTCCTACATAAGTAGAGCCATATAGCCCAAGCACTCCCACCAGGCTACAGGGTTGAAACCACCATCTGTCAGTCTCATTACTACACCAGCACTAAGAGAGAATTACCTCACAGCAAGAGGATATACTTGGCTATCTTTTTACATGAAAACCAAGAGCTTAAGCAGAAATATAATGGGAGCTTTGTTCAGCAGGTATTAGGGTAAACGAAGCGCATCCATAGTTGGTGGAGGAGCAATTGCGGCTGCACACGGCATGGGTGAGTTTCCAAAGGAATGGATCAGAAAAATGGAGATACTGAGAAAAGTCAATGTTGCAGATTCTCTGATGCGTCCGGGGCTAAATCAAGCATTCAGAATGAGAAATAGTTCATGTTATGTCATTGGGAATTACTTTATGTTTGCCATCAATTCATAATTTCTGGTCCTGTTTAGAATTCTGCTTTCTGTTCAGTCATCAGGCTAACTTCTGAAAGGAGCTTAGATGATAGCTTTTACAGAAAGATGTGGAGAAGAGGCTAGGTTTTCATTACATTACTTTTGAGTTCCTTTTGCTATAATTATTCACATTTTATTTATGCTTCTAATCCCATTATGATTTTCCCGATGAGAAGTGCTGAGATGCAGTCCTCAAGATTATGTGCGTCCTTCTTAGCCTATCTCTTAGCCTATCTCTCTACATGCAAGGAGGATGCATGTAGAGAGTAAGGAAGATGACCTTGATGGCAATACGCAGGGACTGTTGCCTAGGCAAAAAGGGTTGAAAGATTTCTAAAGGCCAAAATGTTTTTAAAGACAAATTAACATTCAGAGGAGGGTTAGGCAGCTATCTCCCTAATCCACTGAACTATAAGAAGAAGGAAGTGGTACAGCACAATCAGATTTGCAAGATCCTGTTATTATAGCCAATCTCAAAAGAGGTAGTTTTAGCCTTCCTGTGGAGTTGATTTCCTGGTTTGGCTATCTAATCGAGCTGTCTATATATGAATTTGATCGCAAGCAGCTAAGGAAAGGTTATTATTTTTTCTTTGCCACACAGCATGATCCCAACAGAAATCAAGCCACTCTCAATCACTGAATTTGATTGAGATGACAGGCTAGTGACTAGCTCCTCTTGTTGTGAGAAAGTAGGACAAACTAAAGCTTCACTTCTGGTACTTGGGAAGACCGTCACATACCTGGCTTCTGCAGATTGTCTGTCTGTCTGTCTGTCTGCCTGCCTGCCTGCCTGCCTGCCTGCCTGCCTGCCTGCCTGCCTGCCTGCCATCTTCTTCAGAAGAGATAAAAAAAAGTTTCTCAGAGTCTGGATTTACCAAATTATCAGTGATTACATTTATTTTATGTGATGTTGTTTCCTTATAATTTTTTTGAGGTGTAGTTTTGTACTTCCAAGCAATAAAGGTGATAACACCATTCAGCTGGAATGACATCCTGCAACTAAGAGACATGTAGAAAAAAATTATTTGGCTATGCTTCCTTGATAAGAGATCCATCCTGTTGGATCCATCATCAAATAACTAGAATGATACCTCAGGATAAGTGTAACTACTGGTCACAAACAAGCTTAATGAACAAGCATTTGATGTGCCTGGAGACTCCATTTCCACATAGTTATATCCTCAGATCCTCAGTGTTAACTATAGTAAAAGAGGATGGGGAAGGACTCTTTCATCCATTCTTCCATCTATCCATCAATCCTCTACCAACAGTAGAGAATATTTGTAGCTCGGGATTGAACGGTGGGGACCTTGGTGCATTGATGATGTTACCTAGTTTGGTAATGAAATGTCTGCAAGAAAACTCAAAGATCCCACATCTGTCCTCTAACTTTGTGAGACAGACTCACCAGGTTTCAGTTCTCTAGGAAGCAGGTACAGTAGGAACATGAAAGACAACCAGAATCCGCAAATCAAAAATGCAAAAGAGCATTTGATTAGGTTTTATGTTTGTGGGATGGCTCTCTTCTGCCAATGTTCAGAGGGAGAAAATGGCCCATTAGAGGGATTATTATTGTCATCACTTACATAGTCAGTGAGAAAAAAAAACTATGCATTGGCTAAAAAAGAAACTGGCAGAAGAAAGGGCTTTGTTTTCAGGAAATGGAATAATTTTCCAACTACTCAAAAAAGATTTTAAACCTGCTAAGCCACTGGCCTTCAACATTTTTTTTTGCCCCAAATGAAAATCCAAAATGATGTTCTCTTTCAATATTTACAATGTAACACGTACATCCTCAGCACTATCATTGAGCTATAACTATTTCCTGAACTATGAAAAGGTAAGACTAGCTATAGCTTTATGACAGGACCAGATATCTTAGTTTTGATGCTTTTGAATCCTGGACTAATCTCTGCAGTTTGGCATATTTTTCAGAAATGGTTTGCCCTTGTCTTCTTACTAGGGCTAAGAGAGAGATTTGTGTTTCTAAGGCAGGACTAGAACTCCTGGTTTTTAGGTCTATGCCTTAGTGACTACACAAAACTGGTGCTCATATATATCATATTATGTATAAAAATAAATGGATATGAGTCCACAATCACAGATCAATATATCTAATTCACTGGGGATAAATGATTTTATTTTATAAATTATAAATGATTTTATTTTAGAAAAGAGAAATTTCCTGACGGTGAGAACAATTAATCAGTTGAACAGCTTGCCTTCAGAAGTTGTGGGTGCTCTAACACAAGAGGTTTTTAAGAAGAGATTGAAGAGCCATTTGTCCTGAATGGTATAGAGTCCCCTGCTTGATCAGGGTTGGACTAGAAGACCTCCAAGGTCCCTTCCAACTCTGTTATTTTATCCCACATATGATTTTACTAAATAAAAACATTGTTAAGAGTTTGGAAAGTATACGTTAATTTTGTTAATCTGTTTCAAAAAAATAACTAAAAGAAATTCTCATTCATCTGCACCAGCCAAATACAATATAAATACAGCTATTTGCAGTCTTGATAGTACGCTATTGTATCAGCCAGGTTGTTAAAGATAAGGACATTCTTTGTATCTCAATAATGAGAAAATTACAAATTTTAGAAAGTTCCTATCCCCCAAATAAAAACAATCCATATGTTCATCTATCCCCAAGTATCTTTTACTCTAAGCCACTTTTATCAGAGAGAGGATATTAGTCGCTAAGATAACAATTTACATTGCAAAGACATGCCATGCCAACAGGCTGGATATATTTACTGCATTAATTCACTAAATATATAGCATCATCAGTATATATGGTATTTCAAAGCAGATGGTGGAGTGTTTATGAAAAGAAATGCCAAACAAAGATGAATCGCTTGTATTTCTAGGCAGCCAATAAAGACATGGGAAGCAGTGTGGTGTAATGGTTAAGGCATCAGGCTTAAAACAAGAGAGACTGTAAGTTCTGGTCCAGCCTTGGGCACAAAGCTAGCTGGGTGACCTTTGGCCAATCTCTCTCTCTCTCTCAGCCTTAAGAACAAGGCAATAATAATAACAACAACAACAACAACAACAATAATAATAATAATAAAGTTGGAAGGGACCTTGGAGGTCATCTAGTCCAACCCCCTGCTCAGGCAGGAAACCCTATACCATTTCAGACAAATGGTTGTCCAGTCTCTTCTTAAAAACTTCCAGTGTTGGAGCATTCACCGCTTCTGGAGGCAGGTTGTTCCACTGGTTAATTGTTCTAACTGTCAGGAAGTTTCTCCTCAGTTCTAGGTTGCTTCCAAATCATTTCTGAAATCTTGCCAAGAAAACCACAGGGCCTAATCCAAGCTGTCACCAACAGTCAAGGCTGATTCGAAGGCACCAAATAAATAAATAATGGAGAATTTGCCAATGGGAAAATTTACTAATAGGAAAAAATGGGTGAATGGGTATCAGAAATTATTTGCTATTGCTTTCTGCCTAGGGCTGAGAAAGAGTGACTGGCCCAAAGTCACCCATTGGGCTTTGTGCCCAAGACTGGATTAAAGGAATATTCCAAAATCATTAGCATATCTCTCTCCCTCTCCCTCTCCCTCTCCTTCTCCCTATCTCTATCCCTCTCCCTCTTTCTCTGATGGCAAGAAGAACAATATTCCCTATTCAGTGCTTTTCAAGAGGTTTATCTAGAACAAGCCCTGACATGTTGTAAAATAATTCACTGAAATGAACTCCCTTAATGGCAGGAGGAAGGAGCCCAGAGTGTAATAGTAAATAAACATCTTACACATATTTGGTACAGTTTTCAAAGGTCAATAGGCAATATATATATATATATATATATATATATATATATATATACCACAATGTAAGCAAACCTCCAATAGAGACAAACATAGTAACAAATCTATAACATTTTGTGAAAAGAGCTGCCCAAGATATTTCTGTGCCTGAAGCAAAAGCAAAATGCCTCCCATTCTGCCCACTGATGATGATTAAACTGCTGACAGCTGGACTTGAGAGGCACCACAGCAAGCTGTGAACTTAGTTTATGAATCATCTTTCAACACAGCCAGCCTACATATCATCATTCACCATTTAGAGTGGCTGTTTCAGTCTAGCTAATGGTAGGGCCTGCCCATAAACCCTGCACAGGGAATTAGTCAACCAAAACAAAGATGGTTATTTTATGATCACAGGTAGCATTAAAGCTCCCAGCTGTACCACTTACTTTTCACCTCAATGCTCAACTGATCAGTTTGGAGTCACAGTTGGCTTTGGATGTTCTGGATCCAAACACTGTCTAGTCTCCCAAGTGGATTCTGAAGCTGACATACGACAAGGTCTGAATTTCTTCAGGAGAAATATAAAAGTTCCAATAAGTTTTAAAGGGCAGAATCTCCTCACAACAGTGATAGGAGGACTACTACAGAGAAGCCACAAAAAAAGGCATTTTCTCAAGGTGTTTTGTCTTAAGATTCAATTTTACCACAGGAAGCAGACAAAAAGCCAATAAAGAGAATTGCACAATGAAAGGCAAACATTCCCCTGGCTAACTCATACCTATCACTGCAAGAACCCCACAGACTTTATCTAAAAAGCTCTAAAACAGAGATGTCCAACCTTGACAACTTTAAGATCTGTGGACTTCAACCCAGAATGCTGGCTGTGGAATTCAAGTCCACAACTCTTAAAGTTGTCAAGCTTGGAGATCCATGTCTGAAAACAAATTCTCTGTCATCAGTTTGAATGAGATAGAAAGAAAGAAAATGCAGGAGAATTTCTGTCACCTGGTACACCACCAATTTCCCCTCCACTGCAGGTCATGGGGGAAATAATAAACAAATAATTTTTGCTAGGGTAAATAATCTTTCAACATCACTCTAATCTTCATCCCAGTTTAAGATTCTAGTCTTAGAAATTCAGAAAAGATATAAGAATGTCTCAAGAAACTAGACACCTCTTTGGTCATTCCTGTTGCAAAAGAACTAAGAATGCATGTATGTCAAAGTAGAAAAATCTAATGAAGAGAACAGTAGTGATAAGTTGTTTTGAAGGTGTGTAACTTAAAAAGCAACACAATCTCACTCTCTTCACTCAGAATGAATATGCTGTTTTAAATAGGAATAAGAATAATAAACAATAAAAAACTGTGTTTTTGTAACTCTCATTTACCTACCATTGAAAGAATATAAATGGCTAAATTTTTACAGCTAGACACAAAGGATCTTTTACACTTTTTTAAAAGCACCCCCTGAAGGTAACAATTTATAAAAATAATGATACAGGGCTCATGGTTATGAGCAAAAAGTAAATGTTATAGACACAAAAGATAAGCCATGTGTGAGACAATTTTACAAGTTGCAGAAGTGCCACATCAGTCTTAGACTTTTTACACTAAAATAAGTTTTTAACACATGGCGTAAAGGATGTTCTAGAATAACAGGCCCTGTTTCTCCTCTGTGACCTCAATCAGACATAGTTGCTTTTGGTAGTGGTATGGCACAACTATAAGATAACTTCATGGATAAAGCCAGTTTAACAATGATCTGTTGCAATAAGGCCAAGCAGCAGTTACAAATGTGAGAGCTAAACAAATTTATCTGCACTTGGTCTTGGAAAGCAATTGGATCCATTCATCTCTAGACATATGATTCTGTACTGGTTCCCTTTCTGTCCATTAGTGGCCTTGCACTGTTGAGACCTGTAGCCAGTTGACTGAGACAAAGATGGAATGTGGACAAAAAGCATTTTTTGTTGCACAAATGTATTTTTCACTGAAACTAACTCATTTCTGTTATTCTAATTTATGATTGCATTAAAGTGAAAGAAGGTATCCTTGGAAAGATCCATTATTCCTGATGTTCAGTTTTCCCCTGAGTAAGTGCTACTGGACAATCACTGGCTTATCATTTGACTAACAACAAATCAGTGCTATCTATTTTCATCCACATATTCAGTTTTTCAAATAATTTATAGTGTAATGTTTTAGGTCAGGAAGATGATTTCCAGAATGAGTACTCCAACTTGACTATAACCTAAACATGAAAAATTGATAGGTCTCTAGATGTTCCTGAATTCTATTAAATTCCCTCTTTCTTTAATCACTGGACAATAATAAAATAAGAGTAAATGGGAAGAAAATCATCCTGAAACATGGTATCTACTTATTGGTGGTGGAGATGAGGGTTTCTTTGGTTGCTTGTTTTTGTTTTAAAAAATGAGATCAAACATGCTTTCAAATTGTTAATTTCTTCTGTTTTCTTTTCAGAAAAGTGAGAGGCAAACAGTTGCATATTCTGATTCCAAATGGTACCTTGGGATTATCTCAGAAAAACACACACACCTCATATTAAATTTAACCCTCCATCTCTAATTCATACCAGAAAAAGTGAAGCATTTAGAAAAACTCACACATATCCACACTAATAGATTGAAGTAGGATGCATTTGATGTTCTGCTTACATCTATCTCTCTTGTTTTACCCAGCCTACCTCCTCCTCTTTCACTTGCCTGAACACAATATTAATTGTCACCATTGGTTTATGTACTAAAATCAGCAACACTCCTCTTTGGTAAAAAGGAAAATCAAATTCAAAATGCCGCCATTCTTTAATACCTTCTACCAAATCCCGATGCTTAGTATTCCAGAAATAAATTATTTGCAAGATTTTTTTAATTAAATAATAAGAATAGGGAAGTCTTGTGAGGGGAAAAGGAATTGTACAAAGCAATGCTAATGTCAAAATTTCAGACCCTAATTTCAGAATTTAAGTATAAATTCAAATATAAAAATTGAGTTTAAACCTGCACTCATTTACCACCATTGGAAGACTGGAGAGTGAAAAATGGCACTGGAGAAATCCACTGTACTGTTTTTACATCTCTGAGAGTCAGATGCTATAGCATACCCACACATTCAGACAATCCATTACAGAAGAAAATTAAATAGAAAAAAGGACATATAATGAAACACGTTGATGACATGATTAATTAATTAATTAATTAATGTCCCTGAAAGCAGGACAAGAAGCAATGGATGGAAACCAATCAAGGAGAGAATCACCTTAGAACTAAGGAGAAATTTCCTGACAGTTAGAACAATTAATCAGTGGAATGACTTGCATCCAGAAGTTGTAGGTGCTCCAACCTTGGAGGTTTTTAAGAAAAGATTGGACAACCATTAGTCTGAAATGTATAGGGTTTCCTCCTTGAGCAGGAGGTTGGACTGGAAGACCTCCAAGGTCCCTTCCAACTCTGTTATTCTGTTAATTAGATACCACATGAAATTACCATTATGAATCATATGACTTACCATGAAACAGCCCATCTGAATTCAGTCATAATACAAAATGTCCTGGTTAAATCTACCTTAGGATTGATAGCCAACCCGTTTCAAAGGTTAATGCCGCTGAAAGCTTTGCTCCCCCAAAATAACCGATAAAGAAAACCTGTGTTTTTCTTTATTTTTTGTTTTCTATATATCTAGATTTATATACAAATATAGGGAGGTTCCCAGCTTCATTTGAAATGTTCAGGTTCTAGCACTGATTCAGGTCTCAGCTTCATTTGAAGTGTTCAGGACTGGCACTGATGAGGTCACCTAGTTTAGTGACATCAAGGACCCCTCATTTTAAACCTGAGCTACAGATATTCTCCTTTATTGGTGTTCATGTTTGCGTCACAATTAAATTTAGGAGGAAAGAATGCTTTTATGGAGAGAGGCTGGCTTTTCCCAAGTTCCTTCCATATTGTCCTCCTGATGGTTATAAATATGAGGGGTCCTTGATGCTCTCTGTGCTTGGTTGTTTTCTTGCAGATGTTTCATTATCCAAACTAGGTAACATTCTTAGTTTGGGTAATGAAACGTCTGCAAGAAAACAACCAAGCTCAGAGAGCACCAAGGACTCTTCATTTCAACCCCAAGCTACAAATATTCTCCTGTATTCTTTTTGCTGGCATTGGGCCAGTAATGCACTGAGCAGCTCTGACAGCACGTTGTCTCACTAATCCAAATAAGTTCCAAGCACATTTGAAAGTTGGGAAAAATCACCTAAATCCTCAGAAAGTAATTATTTGTTCCTGTGATAATACTGTCTCTTAATATATGAGTCCGTGTGTGTGTGTGTGCGTGCGTGCGTATGTTTTCATTTCTTGAGGTCTTTGGTTGACACATGAAAGGATGTAATATCCCCCCTCATCCTAAATAATACATTGAAAATAATGTATACACTGGGCTGATACTAAGTGGGTAAAACTGTTTTAGCTAATAGAAAGGATGCCACAATAATGGTGTCAGTAGTAATCCCATTCAGAAGAACAATATGACAACGAGCTCATTAAATAGCATTGTGGCCCATTCACACAGTTGTGACACCATCCTGAATTGAGATCAGTGTCTGATTTCATGTGTCAATTTACATTTATCCACTGTGTAGTGTACTGAGCTTTGCTAAAGACAGCAGGTGCAAGGCGGGAACCAGGCGAAGTGAACGGCCACGTGGCTGCTGCGGAGACTGGATGTCTGGAGACCCGGGCATGCTTGCTCTTTTAGCGCGGGAGAAAACCCGTGCAATGATTGGTTACAGTTACCCAGAGCTCCTTGAATAAAAGGGCGGAGCCAGTTTCGTTTTCTGTTCTGTTCTGTTTCTGTGTGCAATGAATAAACTTTGTTGTTGTGTTATCAAGTCTCTTCAATGTCTACCACCCTAAGGACAGAACACACTGCAATAGAAAACATGGTATTGTGGTCTCCCTTTCTCTTTTAAAGCCTGCTTTCCACAATCACCTTTAATCAGATACCTTATTTCACAAATGGGGGGGGGATCTTCAACCTGGCCAATTCACATTTGCATCTCCACTAGTCTCACAGCTGCTAGTCAATCAGGCATCCTGCAACCAAGGTTAAGAAAGGCTGATATTTAGTCAAGATGATATTTTAAAAGTGCATTTCAGTAAATGGTCCTTAATGCACTGCTTTGTGTTTTGAAAATATTGGAGGATAGGTTTTGTAATCTTGTGACAGAATGTGTTATCCAACCTTGAAATCTGATCAAGCAACTTTACAAAGCAATGAGCAATAGTAGCAATAAAAGCACTTCCTTCCAGCTACATGATCCACAACTCTTTTGCATAAAGCTGATGAGAAAGTCACAAGCTGTCTGAAAAGTTTTGCTTCCACCTCTGTTCCATCCCTACAGTTTGTTTAACAAATAAGTATTCTTTGCAAAATCATAGAAAGGGAAAAATTGCCAGCTGGTTTCTAGGATGCAGACATTCCACAGAGGAAGAATTGTCTAGGCCATGAATGCTCCATTTAAAAGCATAGTGGGGAAAACTCTGATTTCAACCAGCTTGGGGAGAAAAGATCAATCATTTGTAAAAAGCTCAGGAATAACTAATAGATAAAATATTTACGTTTAAACCCTCATCTTCTGATTATCTCAGTATTGAAGAGAATCTTTAAGTCCACACATTTAGCTCATGGAGAATACAGAGAATAGGCCATACAAGTGGGATTAAGATATACTAATGCTATAGTTACTAGTACATCCTTGGCTAACTGATTTTGCACTTTTTAGCTTCTGTGGTTAGGGTGCTGACAAGCCACTCTTGTCTTTTTCCAGAATAAAATAAAAATCTAAGAACTGAGTTTCATTCTAGTCCACTCTCTAATTCCATTATATATATATATAAATTATGCAAAGGAGCGTTGGAGTCTCTATGTCAGTAGAACAGGATCATTGGAATGAGAAGCAGAAAGAGAGCAGAAAGAGAGCAGAAAGAGAGAGCAGAAAGATCCAACTTGAAAAAGTGCCAATTTTAGTTGGTAGGTGTGGAAAAAAAGAAAATCCCCCAAATATTCCTTTCCCTGGTGCTTCTGTATGGGAGAGACAGCTTGATAACTCCTTTATTTTAAGCCTCCTGTTTCCCAGTCATATGATTTAGATAAAAGCTATGTTTATGGGCTTGAAAAAATTCCAGAAGCCACATTCTGCATACTTTCCCTAACTTATTTGATTGTTATTCAAAATTGTATGGTTATTGATGTTCGTCTTGGGTTGTTTAGAGAGGGAGCAACACTTAGACTTTTTAAAATGTTCTTTGTACTGTGTCCAGGATCTCCTGAGTATAATAATGGTCTTGGACTAACAAAGATGTAGTGGTTCTGAAGAATCTTAAAGATATATTAGTTAAGTTCACTTAGCATGCCTGACCTAATCAAGACCATCATTTGCATACTGCCTAATAACTAAACTTTGTGACAAATTGTCTCTATAGAAGCATTGATTTTTAAAAGTTTCTTAACTGGAAAATGCATGATGAAAAATAATTGTGGTTTTGTAGTTTGTGAAAGTTCATATGCAAATGCAAACCAACATTATTCTCTCCTATATCTTTATTTAGTCCCCAGCACCTCTGATTAAAAAATAAGGATAGAACATTTCATTCATTCAATTTTTTTTAAAATAAGAACTTACTAAAAAGTTCACATTTTCTTTTAAATGCAACAAAAGGCAATTGAAATTTGAACCATTTGAATCTGTAAGCAAAGAAAATCAGAGCTGAGTATCTCTCCAACTTTATCTAGTGATGATTTTCTCAGTCACCCCCTTTCTTTCAACCTCTTCCCTTTTCTTTGTGAATTTGTTTTACATTTTGATTCTTCTGTTTATAGGACCAAACCATCTCAACACTCTTTTTTCCACAATACTTTTTTTTGCATCCAATCCACAATTATTCAGCACTCATTTGTTTTTGCCATATCTTCTACTTTATTATCTTTACATCTTAAGTTCCCCATTCCAATTACATTCAACCTATTTTTGTTTCTATTAATATGTCCAATTTTCATTTCCATATACCTAATTGTCCCATAACATGCTTAAACAGAAATATTTTGTTCCGTCAACAAACATTCATTTTTCTCAGCAAAGCATATACAGTACCCACTTAGAATCTTTCTACCATCATTTGCTCATCTTCAAATCTCTTTCCCACTTTCCCATGTTTAGTAAACAATATAACATGGTGCACAAATATAGCTATGTGTAGGGTTTTTTTTGCCACTGATATCAAACTTGCAATTCTTCACTCAATTCCCCTGCCAAATACCTTGATTTTTGTTAATGTTCATTTCTCTATATATAGCATACAATTTATGTAACATTTACTGCAAATCTTTAGCATTCTCAGCCAACCACATGGCAACAAATGCAAACAAAAATACGCATATTTTGTATTCTTAACCAATTCACCTGTGATGATGTCAGAAACATTTCTGATGCAATTGTTCACAGATTTCTTTGAACAACCAAAGCAGCAGCTTACCCAGAATCTCCATACATTTTTAAAAAATAATAAAAACAATACTGCGGTTCGCATCTCCAGGTACAAAAAAGGCAGGTTTAGTTCTGCAACATTGCCTTACTTGCTTCCATCAGGCTGACTCCCTCTCCTTTCCCTCATGGATGCCACTGAACTACACTGAAATCACAGATCATGGTTTCATTCCCAATTCACTGTTCAATCACTCCATTTATGTTCACATATGCTTTACTTCCTTCAGTGTGGGAGTAATGTCCCTGTAGCCCATGTGTAGGCTGCCATGCAGCTGAACCACATGGACGGAAAAAGGACAAAGGAGAACTTTGAGCAATAATCCCATTGAAAACTCCTCCCAGTCACAAACGTTTTGGAACTTGTGCTCTATATCACGTACTCATATGTAAATAGGCAATCCCTCCTACTTGCTTCCTGTACACACCCACATTTTGCTGAGCTAATAAAAGAGATTCCCTGACTTTTGTTCTGGGTCTCTCATCCCGAGGAAAAACTCTGCGTGGTGTTATTTCTTCACTGTTTCGGCTAAATTTCATGAGAGGCCCTCTGGAAGCGGAAAAACCGCAACTGGTGACCCCGACGTGATCACTAATAAAGTGATACGTTCCTTCGACCTCCTACTACTCATCGCCCGGACGAGGCTTAGTGCACTTCAGATATCGTTGGTAAAGACGGCTATCTTTTCGTGAGTAATGGGGGGAAAATTTTCTAAGACGCAGGCCGTGCATCTGCAAGAACTTAGAGAATTAACGAAGTCTACAAATTTTATTCTCAAAAACAGCGGTAAATTATTGCCTGTTTTGAGTAAATCTGATTTGGTTAATTTATTATGTTATATTTGGGAAAAATATCCGGCATATCCGGAAAAGGGCTCACTTAAAGTGACTACATGGAGTAAATTAGGTATCTCTTTCCATGAGCATCCCAGAGCTCCTGCAAAAATGCTATCATCATGGCGAATTGTTCTGGAATGCCTCAAAGTCCATGAACAAGGGCTCATGGAGACATTGGGCTCTGTGACCCCCCCACCGCCTTACAAGAAACAAATTTCACAAGGCAATGAGGCATTTCCTCTTACCTCCCCCTCCTCACCATCTCCTCCATTCCCCCCCCCTCAGTTCCTCTTTCTGCTGATCCTTTCTATTGTTCCTTCTGCTGCTCCTCCCATGAGTGCTGTAACTACTACCATATCTGAAGCTCGAAGTCAGGGTTTGCTTGATATTGATGAATTGTCTGAGTGTTCTGCATTTCCTGTTGCTTTTGTTCAGAATACTGCGGGTGCCATGATACCTCAATTTATACCTCTTCCTTTAAAAACAATCAGAGACCTGAAAACAGCAGTCTCGATGTACGGCATTCAAGCCCCTTATGTCAAAGGTCTTTTTAATGCCCTGGCTGGGTCTTTCATTCTTACTCCCCAAGATTGGAAAGATATTTTGAGAATGCTTTTGACCGGACCCCAGTATGTTGTGTGGGAATCAGATTTTCGCCGAGAGGCTGAATCCGCTGCCCATGTTGCTGGGATAGCTGCAATTACGGCAGATGCCATTTCAGGCTCTGGTCAGTTTTCGCTTGTTACTGCCCAAATGCAGCTTCCCCCAGCTACTTTCCCTTTAGTCAGCCTGGCCAAGGCTGATGACTCAGGAGCCCTTCCCACTTCCTCTTTTTCAAAAATTCTTCAAGGTCCCAGTCAGCCTTTTTCTGACTTTATTGAGGAGTTGCAAAAGGCAGTGGATAGGCAAATTACCAATCCCACGGCACGTGCAGAATTGCTTTTAAAATTGGCGTATGAAAATGCAAATACTGACTGCCGTCGTGTTTTGCAACCTCTTGCTGCTAGATCTGACTCCACTTTGGCTGATTTCCTTAAAGCCTGCCGCATAGTGGGCACAAATGCCTTTAATATGGAAACACTGGCCATGGCTTTACAACAGGGCACAAAACCTGGTGGCAATTGTTTCAATTGTGGCAAACCTGGTCATTTTAAAGCCCAATGCCGTGCCCCAGGAGGGGGGGCATCGCGTCAAGCTCAAAAAGGGCTAAAACCAAAAACAATTTGCCCTAAATGTAAAAACGGGTTCCATTGGGCTAATCAGTGTCGTTCTGGCTCAAATTTCCAAGCCCAGTCGGAAAACTAGAAAGGGGGCGAACAGCCAGCCCCACCCAAAAGGCTGTACAGCAACTGCCATTTCCTGTTTCTTATCTGCCTGCTATTGTTCTTAGTGCTGATGTGTCACTTGATGCAGACTTTCCTAATACGCCCTATGTGATCTCCGCCTCCCTCTCTGCCCCCCTCCCCCCTCTTACATCTGCTTTGCTACTTCCTCATGACTCACTCACATTACGTGGTGCTTCATTTCCCCCTGCACTCTTGACATGCTCTATGGAACCTACAGTTTTGCTCCAAATTATTCCAAGCTACCCAATTTCAATACAAAGGGGAGAGATATTAGCAAAACTGATAATCCTCCCACCAGAGGACCCTCCCACTCCCTCTGAAACCACAGAACTTTTAGCAATTACTAAAACAATGCAACATAGTCGCCCTGCTATGGAATTTCATATTAAGGGACGCCCTTTTTTTGGCATTTTAGATACTGGCGCAGATGTGTCTGTGATCCGTACTGCTGAGTGGCCTTCTGATTGGCCCACCGAATCCTCACCAGCAGTCCGTGGCGTGGGCGGTACTCAACTTGCAAAAATTAGTAAGGACTGGTTGCCGGCTACATCACCTCAGACTTCCACAATTGCTTATATTAAGCCAGTTGTTTTACCTCTTCATATAAATTTGTGGGGCCGTGACCTGCTCCACCAATTCGGCGCAAAATTAAGCTTGGAATAATTATGTCACCTCCTTCACCTCTTCGCCTTTCTCTTAAATCTGACATTCCTGTCTGGATAGACCAATGGCCTTTAACTTCTGAAAAGGCCACTGCTCTACGTATTCTAGTGTCTGAACAACTTGCTCTAAAGCACATTGAACCCTCATTAAGCCCCTATAACACCCCAGTTTTTCTTATAAAAAAGAAATCAGGCAAATGGCGTTTCCTCCACGATTTACGTGCAGTGAATGCTGTTTTACAACCTATGGGAGCGCTGCAATGTGGCCTCCCAAACCCAAATTTAATCCCAAAAGACTTTGATCTTATGATCATAGATTTAAAGGACTGTTTTTTTTCTATTCCTCTTCACCCGGATGATATGCAACTTTTCGCTTTTTCAGTTCCTGAACTTAATATGTGTAGGCCAACTTCTCGCTATCAATGGCGTGTTCTTCCTCAAGGCATGCTAAACAGTCCCACCATGTGTCAAGTTTATGTTAATGCTATGTTAGAACCATACCGTGCTATGTTCCCTCACTTTCTTGTATATCACTACATGGATGATATTCTTGTCGCTGCACCTGGCCCTGTGGGCACAGTCAACCAAACACTACCTGTTCTCACTACCATGCTAGCTGAAGGGGGACTTAATATAGCCCCAGATAAGATACAGCAAAAGGCACCTTTTTCATATCTGGGTCATAAACTCCTTTCTTCTCACTCAACACCCATTTTTCCTCACATATTTTTAGAGAAGGATACCACATTGGTGCAGCTCCAACAATATCTAGGTACCATAAATTGGATAAGACCTTACCTTGGCATTTCCACCAGCCAGTTGGCACCACTTTTTTCTGCTCTTACTCAGGGAAAGCAACCCTCAGACATCATACACCTTAATGTGCAACAGTTAGGTGTCTTGAAACAAGTAGAACAAGCACTCCACACACAATGGGTGGACCGCTGCATCCCTGATGAGCACCTACTAATCATCATCATAAATACGCCACGGCTACCAACTGCACTTCTGGCACAAAACCCAAAGCCACTTCTTATTCTAGAATGGCTTCACCTCCCTCACACTCCTAGAAACACAATTAGTCAAAAACCTTTTCAATTTGCCTCTCTCATCTCTAAGGCTCGCCTTCGAGCAAAAGCCCTTGCAGGAATAGAACCTTCTGTCCTATATGTACCATGTTCTCTCACTACATGGGAAACCATCTATTCTAACTCTGAAGCCTTGCAGCTTGCTCTCACTGAGTGGCCTGGAAAGATATCCTGCCACCCTCCTGCTGATCCTCGCATTCAGCTCCTACAAAATATCCATGTTTCATGGGATACCCAATTACAACGCTTTCCCATCCCACATGCTGTCACACTCTTTGCAGATGGCAGTAAACAATTTGGTGCTTGTGCCTGGTATATTCATGACCAATGGCACACAAAAATAACGCCACCCCAACGGTCTGCTCAGCGTGCGGAACTAGCCGCTGCCATTCTAGCTTTTCAAACATTTTCCACTCAACCTATAAATCTCATTCTTGACAGTCTCTATGTCACTCAAATTGTCACCACTATTTTTCAATCATACCTCTCTCCATCCCTGGACCCTGATTTAACTTCTTTATTTTCCACCCTACAAACTGTAATATCCAACAGGAAACATCCTTACTTTGTAACACACATAAGAAGCCACCAGCCTTTTCCTGGCTTCTTGCAAAAAGGAAATGATATTGCAGACGCTGCAGCCTCTGCTACCTGCCTCATGTCTCTTTCTCCTGTCTCCCCTTGGGACAGTCATGCTTATTTCCATCAAAATAAAAAAGCACTTGTGAAACAATTTGGACTAACCACTGCAGAAGCAACTGCTATTCTCCAGCAGTGTGCCACTTGCAGCAAGCAGGCTCACTCGCTCCCAATGGGGGTTAACCCCAGAGGAACTGAGTGCTGCCAAATCTGGCAAATGGATGTTACACAATATGCCCCATTTGCCCCATGGAAATATCTTCATGTTTCCATAGACACCTTCTCTGGCTTCATCATTGCAACCCCTCAACGGGGTGAAGCCACTAAGCATGTCATTAATCATTGTATTCGTTCATTTGCAACGTTGGGATGCCCAAAAGAACTTAAAACAGACAATGGTCCTGCTTACACAGGAGCAGTTTTTGCTGCCTTTTGTAATCAGTGGTCAATTGTTCACAAATTTGGAATACCTTACAATTCCCAGGGCCAAGCTCTGGTTGAACGTGCCAACCAGACGTTAAAACATGCGCTGGAAAAATATAATCAGACACAGGGGAAAACTCCCCCTAGCCTCCCAGCTTTGCAAAACAGGCTTAACCTGTGTTTATACACCATTAACTTCCTGAACCTGACGGGCACTCCTCCATCATCCGCAGCAACTCGTCACTTCTCTGCTTCTCCTGCTGCAGCAACATCCAAACCACTGGTGTACTTCAAACGTCTTCCTGACCCCACCTGGAAAGGCCCTGCTGAACTCATCACCTGGGGACGAGGTTACGCCGCCATCCAAACCAACGGTGAGACTTTGTGGGTCCCTGGTCGACACATCCGTCCCTATCATTCCAAAACAAAAACAGAGGACCTTTCCCCATCTGACGTTAACAACTTGGGTTAACTGGTGAAACCATACCATGGCAAAACGAGTGATGTGCCTGGGTCTAGGACTGACACTGATAATGAAAGCCCTGATGTATAAGATGGATCTGAATCAAGGAATTCCTGAGCAGGGAGCATGGCAAGATAACACCTACATAAAAGACATTAGTCAACTGGCTGTGGCAATGAACAAGACAAACTGCTGGATGTGTATGCACATCCCACCACAAGGAAAACAAGGTTTGATGGTGCAAGCAGTCCCTTTGAATAACACCAGCTGGCTAACCTATGACAACTCCACACAGCCCATTAAACGATTATCAAACAAGAAAGGGATGGTTCTAGCGATTGGTCATAGGTTGCAGGAAAAGGCAGAGATTTGTTTTGAATACAAACCTGGTGATAGTACAAACAGCATCAAATTAGGGGTTTATCCTTTTTGTAATAAAGTCATACAGATTACTTCCCAAATGACTCGTAACGGGACTAACCTCAATGGAACAGTAAAAATATTAAAGGAACAGATCCACAACTACACACAGTATCAATGTATATATCAGATGTATACTTGTAATACTGGAGTCCAATCTGAAGGAAGTTGCTCTCCACCATGCCCTGTTAACACCTCAGCCAATGACATGTTTCATAAGCAATGCGGACAATATAATGTTTCCAACAGCAAGGTCATGACATGTCGATGGATTTCCTCTATAGTCAAGTTGATTGAGTCATCAGATAACTCCACATTTCCTATAATTGATCATGGACTATGGTTTTTGTGTGGCCGACGAGCATATTCACATGTCCCACCAAGGTGGTCTGGCTGTTGTACCTTGGGATATGTATTACCATCTCTGCTGGTCTCTGACACCCTGCCTGTTGGACGTCTTCGCAATAGGAGGGAGGATATTAAGTCTCCATTAAATTTAAACTGGGGCGTTGCTATTGCTCGTGGGATGATACCACCACTAGGGATCGCTATGAACTATAGGGATCTGCATGCTTTAAATAATTGGACTGTTGTAATGTTTAATGATACCATTAATGCACTCAAATTAGTAACTAAGGAATTGACTGAGGTTAGAGAAGTAGTATTGCAAAATAGGTATGCCTTGGATTTTATGTTAGCTTCTAAAGGTGGCGTCTGTGCACTGATCCACTCCCATTGTTGTGTATACATCCATGACTATAAACTGAATATCACCCACACGATACTACACATGGAAGACATGATCAACAACAACCCCCTTCAGACCAACGGCCCAGATGCCCTGGACATATGGGGGGCATTGTGGTCCTGGTTACCGGACGGCTCTTGGCTGCGCTCTCTGATTCCTATAATAATAACCATAATCATTCTTCTGGTTATGTTGTGTTGTTGCATTCAATGTCTTCCTTCCCTACTGCAGACATGTAAAGGTCTTTTACCTTCCCAAAGAAAAGATATGTTTATAGCCGAAAGACAATCACTTTTAAGCCTTGAAGGCCTACGTATTGAAAAAACAAAAACAGAGGAGATGTGGGAGTAATGTCCCTGTAGCCCATGTGTAGGCTGCCATGCAGCTGAACCACATGGACGGAAAAAGGACAAAGGAGAACTTTGAGCAATAATCCCATTGAAAACTCCTCCCAGTCACAAACGGTTTGGAACTTGTGCTCTATATCACGTACTCATATGTAAATAGGCAATCCCTCCTACTTGCTTCCTGTACACACCCACATTTTGCTGAGCTAATAAAGGAGATTCCCTGACTTTTGTTCTGGGTCTCTCATCCCGAGGAAAAACTCTGCGTGGTGTTATTTCTTCACTGTTTCGGCTAAATTTCATGAGAGGCCCTCTGGAAGCGGAAAAACCGCACTTCAGACAGCATCCTGCTGGTATTTTTAATCACATTCAAGATTCCGATGAAGAGCAACAATCGACTCCAGTATTTCTCAATCTCAGTAACTTCCAGGCATTTGGACTTCAGATCCCAGAATTCCCCCAGTGAGCATGCTCACTGGGGGAATTCTGCAAGTTGAAGACAACACATCTTAAAGTTGCTGAGATTGGAAAACACCAATGTTGTCTTTGCCTGCCACAAAATTGCACTGCTCTTTAGCTCATTGTTGTATCTCACATCATTTTGATCAGATACTGTAAAATGCTTTCCTGGGCATTAATCACCCTGTAATAAAGGTAAAGGTAAATATTTCCCCTGTCCAGTTTGACTCTAGGAGACTCAACTCTGTTTCTTAACCAAGGGAGCCAGCATTGCCCAAAGACATTTCCATCATCATGTGACCAGCATGACAATAAGCCATGGTGCATGGAACACTGTTATCTTCCCGCCAAAATGGCACCTATTTATATACTCACATTTGCATGCTTTCGAACTGCTAGGTTTACAGGAGCTGGGGCAAGTAATAGGAGCTCACCCCATCATGTGGCACTTGGGGTCTCAAACCCAGGCTGTCAGATTTCCATCTGACAAGCTCAAGGTCTTTAACCACTGAGTCTTCGCATCTCCTCACTCTATAATGCTTACATTGAGTCTCAATACTTTTCCTTTTCTACAGGAAGAAAATAATAACCCCAAAACAGCATTCTCCCTATCACTTTAACTATGTTCATACTTCTTAAAAAAGTCATTGAGCCACTCCAGTACAAACTACATTTATATCTTACTTGTTCTCCTGTTAGTCGGTTGATACCTTCAGTCTCACTATTTTTCAACATACTCACAAATTTATGACTTACTCTTCATCATTTTATTTAAACATGCACTAACATCTATAACATTCATTTAAATTCCACTCAGTTGCATATAAATCTCTAAAATGTTCCTTCCAGCATTCCCACACCTCAGTGCCATCTCAAATACTATTACTTTTAATTTCATTTACTCTTCTGGAGGCTTTCCCCCCCCCTCTCTCTCTCTTCCAAAACATTTCATTTCCATCAAATCATTCTGCATTTTCTCTGCCTCTTTTGATGTTAACTGCTCCTTCTCTTTAACTACATTCTTTGCAACTGCCTTTTTTCCACACCTTATTCTGTATCTCATGATCTTTTAGAGAAATTCTTCTAGTATATTCATTTCTTTTTTATCCACAGCTTTTTTCCAATTCACAATTGCACCAAACGTCTTCATAGAGTACATTAGCATAACTTCACATAGTTCTGTGGCAGTCTGTAATTTAATAATTTTTCATCGTGTCCCAGACAGCTTCCATATCCTTTTTTTTTTTTTTCCAGATCCACTTTTGAATCTTTTTCTTGGCAGGTTAATCAATTATTTTTAACAAGGTAAAAACAATACAAATATTTAAAAAAAAACAAAGAAAATAAATAGTGAATAAGAAAGAAAATAGAAAAATAGAAAAGGAGGAGGAGGGGGAGGAATTTATAAGGAAACGGCTTCCGATATTTTTGACAGCAGTTATACTGTACATGCATTTACATTTTACTTTCTCTCTTTAAGGTTTTGTCATAATTTCCCTTTTTACATAAGCCACCCTTTCTAATCTTCAAACTCATAAATCACAAGTCCATGGTTTTTTAGTTATTTTAGCAAAATGTCTATAAAGGATTTCCAGTCATTGCTAATGTAGTTGTGATCTTTCTCTACTCGAGCAAGTTGTATTAACCTGGGAAACTCTTTAATTTCAGACATCTGTTATGAAAGAGTGTAAAGGTGCTGTATATTGAAGCCTTTTCAACTTCAGCATGCATCTAAGTCAGGGGTGGGCAATTAATTTTCCCAAGAAGCCACATGAGAAACTGGGACTAATGTAGAGGGCTGTCACTTCCCCATGCTGGTAATGCCCTGTGCTGATGCCATGAGCTAGACTGGGACCCTATATGGGCCACAGACTGTAAAATGCCCAGGTCTGATCTAAGTCATATCTGTGTCCTAAGATGTGAGGCTTCAATCTATGTCTCAACCCTTCCTAATGCTCCTTATTGCAGAGGACTCTACAATCATTACCTCTGTATTTTTCATTACACATAGTCCTCCTTTAGCAGTTGTCTTGATTAGTGACTGTTCAGGGTTATGGCAGTGATGAAAAGGTAACTTTGTGACCAATCCTCACATTTATGACATTTGCAGGTTTGTAATGTTGAAGTAAGATCATAAGCACAGTCACTTAGTTTCACTTAGCAACTATTTTGCTTAAAGTCCAAATTGCTAGCGCCAGTTGTGGTCACTGAACAAGAACTTCCTATATTTGCTCAATCTTTCATCATAAACATATCAATTATGCTGTTAATATATATACTATGCTGACATTCAAATTTTCTTCTGTTTCAAACAGATATTCAAAACAAACCTTTTTCATCAGTCATTGTTCTCATTCATTTCAGGTTTCCAAATAACTTTTTCCATATTTTATCATCTTGTTCCTTCTCATCTATTTATGTCACCGACCTGAATAATTTTCCTGCCTGCCTCTGTCCCCTATTATTTACTTTCACAAAGAGCATATTTTCTTTCTTTAGTTCTATTTGTTGATTCATGCATCTTATCATTTACAATAAAGTTAAGAAACTAGGAACACAAGTAGTGTTCTCATCAGTACTCCCAAGGAAAGGCCAACACCCACTGAGGAAAAAAAGAATTCTAGAAGTAAACCATTGGCTAAAGGGTTGGTGTCACCAAGAAAACTTTGGTTTCCTGGATCATGGACTGCATTTCCTATGCAAAGACTCTTGGCAAGGGATGGGCTGCACCTCATGAAAACAGGGAAAAATGTACTTGGAAAAAGACTGGCCCAACTCATCAGGAGGGCTTTAAAGTAAAATTGAGGGGGAAGGGTAACCAATCTTTAGAATATCTAGAACCCCAAACCAATCATAAATCCCAAGAAAACAAATCAAACAATGAGGTAGGGAGTGATGAGAAAAAAGAAAAACGCAAACAACAATCAGGAGATGCAGGAAACATACCCACGGACAGGCATAAAAGCCTTAAATGCTTCTATACAAATGCTCAAAGCTTGGGGAACAAACAGGGCAAACTAGAAGCAATAGTACATGAGGGTGGGTATGACATAGTTGGCATTACAGAAACCTGATGGGATGAAACCCATGAATGGAATGGATTGATGGATGGATATGAATTTTTCAAAAGAAACAGGTCTACAAAAAGAGGAGGGGGAGTTGCACTATATGTAAGAAAACACTACATATTTACAGAAATGCACATGATCAAAGATAAAATCTTTCCAGAATGTATATGAGTCAACATAAAAGAGAAAAAAAGTGACATTGCCATAAGTGTACAGTATATTACAGGCCATCCAATCAATCAGAAGAAATAGATGAACTCTGCCAACCAGTTAACAAATGTATGTAGGAAGCATATCAGAGCAGTAATGGGAGACTTCAACTATCCAGATATCAACTGGGAGACAAACTCTGCAGAGAGCGGGAGATCAAACAGATTTCTAACCAACCTAGCCAACAACTTTGTCATCCAAAAGGTGGAGGAGGGAACTAGATATAAAGGTATACTGGACTTAATTCTTACTAATAGAAAAGAAGTGATAGAGGGAGTTGAAGTTGCCAGAACCTTGGGTGAAAGTGACCACGTCATACTGGAATTTAATATAATGCAAACACTAGCAATAGTAAACAATCCAACCAGTGTCTTAAACTTCAAAAGAGCTGATTTTAACAAACGCAGAGAGAACCTAGGAAAGATTCCATGGATGAAAATCCTAAAGGGGAAAACAACTCAAGAAGTGGGTTGTCAAGATCACATGAAGTATTAGTACCGCTTTATAAAACCACAGACCACACCTGGAATACTGCAAACAATTTTGGTCACCATATCACAAAAAAGATGTTGAGAGTTTGGAAAAAATTCAGAAAAGAGCAACTAAGATGATCAAAGGCCTGGAGACAAAGAATGGCTGCTTGGGTTTGGCTAGTCTAAAAAAAAGAAGAAATAGGGGAGACATGATAGCAGTGTTCCAGTATTGGAGGGGCTGCCACAAAGAAGAGGGGGTCACATTATTCTCCAAAGCACCAGAGAGCAAGACAAAAAACAATGGTTGGAAACTGATCAAAGAGAGAAGCAACCTGGAATTAAGGAGAAACTTCCTGACAGTGAGGACAATTAACCAGTGGAACAGCTTGCCTCCAGAAATCGTGGGCGCTCCATCACTGGAGATTTTTAAGAAGAGACTATACAGTCACTGGTCTGAGATGGTATAGGTTCTCCTGCTTGAGCAGGGGGATGGACTAGAAGACCTCCAAGGTCCCTTCCAGCTCTATTCTATTCTATTCTATTCTATTCTATTCTATTCTATTCTATTCTATTCTATTCTATTCTATTCTATTCTATACCATTCATTGTCACAAGACTCAAGCTGGTGTACAAAAACTGAATAATGTTTTTAATAAAAACAGGAACTGTTACAACAATAATAGCACTGGTCTACAAATTTTAGGAAATTATTGACCTTCGAGATAAAATGTGTTAATTCTTACATATTTTGTTTAGATGAATTAGAAAACAGGTGGTAAAGATTTATACACAGGCAAGTATATTTGCCTACAAGGGAGAGAGGTGTCTAATGATCATGACGCCTCATAACCTCTCGACAAAGTACGGTAGAACAATGAAAATGGTACCACATGGAAGTGTATAAATTTATCCTCACTGTGAGGCTAAAGATTATTACCTAACTGAAATTTATTGTTCTTTTATTACAAGGCACGTTTGTCTTAGTCAGATCTATGCATCATATAGTTACATCTGGTGGCTTCTGAAAGTGTCATTGCCAAACATTTCCAAGGAACAGTTGTGTGATATTTTCCCACAGAAGCCAAGATGCCTCAAAATTGTGTAAACAATGTAGATATCTTCTGCTACAATTGTGGTGAGATTACATTTGCATCTCAAAAGTGCAGTATGATGGCAGTGGTAAAAAAGGCACACCACCTACATTTTGGATACAAAATAGGGGATAAGGATAAGGGCCCCTCATTATTGTTGCATTACATGTGCAACTTATCTGCATCATTGGCTAAACAAGAAGAAAAAGTCCATGCCTTTCACAGTCTCTATGGTGTGGAGGGAACTCACCAATCATAGTAGCGACTGCTATTTTTGCGTGGTTCCCCCAATTGCAAAAGGAATCTCAAGAAAGAAGAAGTGGACTGTGGAATATCCAAATATGCGTCCTGTACCCCATGGGGAGGATTTGCCAATTCCAGATCCACCAGAAGCCTACTCTCTAGACTCAGATGATAATAAAGATGATCCAGAGCTGTCTATCTCAGTGGACTCAAACTTTAGCCCACCGTATGCTCCTCCTGAACTGCATCTAATTTCACAGAATGAACTAAATGACCTGGTCAGGGATTTGGAATTGTCTAAGAGTAAGGCAGAGCTACTGGGCTCCAGATTACAATAGTGGAGCTTATTGCAGAGTGAAAAAGCATGAAAATGTTACATGAAAAACCAATAAATGAATGGAAAGTTATTGGTATCAATAAAATGATAAATTTATAATGATTGGTGTGGCACCATTCTCATTGTTATATCACATTTTGTAGAAAAGTTATAGAGCATAATCGCACATCCTCCTCGTAATTTTGAATTATTTTGATGCAATTTGGACCTGAAGCTCTATCTTGGAAACTGGAGCCAATTAATACTCAGGACTTAATTTTTATTTATTAGTGACACAATTCTGGTAAAATTTAGTTACTTTCATTTTCAAGGCTTTCTCTTTGTAGACATCTAATAGGCGTACAATGAGGCCCCAAATGTTAAGCGGAGCATCAGATTTTGAGTGATTTCTGAAAGCCACAGATGTTCCCAGTTGTAGGAAGCTTCTGAGATGATTTTGGAGAAGCCACCCAGAAGCTTTAAGACAATAGGTACAAACTCATCATGTCTTAAAACAAGAGATGAGGGAAAGTGTATGAAAGGAATTCAGACTGACTGTCCCCTAATTCCTGAAATAAAAAAATCTGTTACTATAGCCTATATCCATTAGGTATATTTCTAGCCTTTCTGTGGAAACTGAACTGATTTACCTTGTAGAGCTGATGTTAGCATTCTGTGTTTTGGAAAATAATGAGTTCCATGGCCTTGGAGCAGCTACAATGGAGCCAGTTGTGTTGTTGGGTCCTTTTTTTTTTAACGTGGAGTAGAATTTCCAGGAGACCCTTTTCTTATATTGCATTATTGCAATCTTCCATATGGCCATAGATATTGGTCTCAATTGCCAATCATAGGTTTTGTCAGTCAATGTCAGCCGTGTGAGGTAGTCCAGGCAAGAAGCACATCCAGATGAACTAATTCAACTTTTTTTATAAGGCTACATTAACAGAACCTTGCAGTTTCAAAGTGCTGTTCTATCCTCTTTAAACCCCAAGAAACTAGGGATGGTTCTTCTCAGCCACCTGAACAGCCCACATGCCTGTTGGAGGCTAAGCCGTCTATTATCTGACCATTCCATTGGCTGCATCTCTTCCCCTTGTCTCCCAAGGCCATTCCCACATACCATTACAGTCAAAGCTTTCATGATTTTTTTTTTTCATAATACAGAAAAGAGAATGACTAGGATAGCAGTCTTAGCCATAGCAGTGCTATGGGAAACATTCTTTGATGGCAGTAAGGAAAACACTATTCAGCTTGGGCATATTTTTGCCAGTGTGCCACCACACAATATTCCAGTTTTATCCCAATAATGCTCACATTAGTCTATGCAAACTAGACTATTTAATCTAGGGGCTTCCCTTCTTGCAAACAAACATTCTGTCGCTGGCATCCCACCAGCTCAGAAGTAGAGGTAGTTTATTGACCCTAATTCAGGGTTCTGTTTTGCAATTGGCCTCATGGCAGATGTTTATCAACAGCAGATGTTTATCAACAGCAGATGTTTATCATCAGCAATTTTGTGAATGGGCAAGGTTGCCTTGTTGTTGTTAATTGTGAAGTCATGTCCGACCCATTGCGACCCCATGGACAACGTTCCTCCAGGCCTTCCTGTCCTCTACTATCTTCTGGAGTCTATTTAAGCTCACGCCTACTGCTTCAGTGACTCCATCCAGCCACCTCATTCTCTGTCGTCCCCTTCTTCTATTGCCCTCAATCTTTCCCAGCATCAGGCTCTTCTCCAGTGAGTCCTTCCTTCTCATTAGGTGGCCAAAGTACTTGAGTTTCAACTTCAGGATCTGGCCTTCTAAAGAGCAGTCAGGGTTGATCTCCTCTAGGACTGACCGATTTGATCGCCTTGCGGTCCAGGGGACTCGCAGGAGTCTTCTCCAGCACCATAGTTCAAAGGCCTCAATTCTTTTGCGCTCAGCCTTTCTTATGGTCCAACTTTCACAGCCATACATTGCAACTGGGAAAACCATGGCCTTGACTATACGTACTTTTGTTGGCAGGGCGATGTCTCTGCTTTTTAGTATGCTGTCTAAATTTGCCATAGCTTTCCTCCCCAGGAGCAAGCATCTTTTAATTTCTTGGCTGCAGTCCCCATCTGTAGTGATCTTGGAGCCCAGGAAGATAAAATCCGTCACTACAAGGTTGCCTAGCATTTTAGCAATCTCTTCAACAGCGACATGGGAAAGAAAGGTCTAAGTTGAAGTATTATAATTGGGGGGGAAAGCGAAAAGATGTCCATTCTAATTGAAAAGGGCTGAAATAGCAGTGTACCATTGGCTCTGGCCTTTCTCATCCATAATGATAATGTTGGCTGTGTGAATCAAAGATACAACTCACTAATAGGCAGCTTGCCAGCTCTTTAGGACCTCGTTGTAGGTGCCTGCCTTTTTGTGAAAGGGTGGAAGTTAACTTAGCTACTGTATAAATGAGTATAATGAAAACGGTGCCCAGGGACACATTTGGTCTTCATTAACAAGAGCTCAGTAGCTATTTTGTCATTTTTCTTGTTTGTCATAAAAATAAATACACTTTAATAGATGATCTAACTGAGCAGGCTTTGGCAACAAAATGGACTGTGCCCTATTATATCTGTGATGTGTGTAATTTAAAGCAAGGCAAGAATATTAAAACATTTCCATTTTGTTCATGAGAGAAAATGACAAAGATTTAGATTCTGATTGCAAAGGAATGAAAAAAACAGGACATTTTCAGAGTGCTTTAAATCATGCATTCCATTATATGGAGTTCAGACTATAAATGGTCTATTTCAGGATAATTAATCATGTTGGGGTATTTTTTTTTCCAGATCCAAAGTTTGCATTTGACTAAAAAAAAATGTTTTATGAGGAAAGAGATGCTTAAGCACCTTAATAGATTGTACAAGGGCCAGAAAGGAATTTGGAGGGCATTTCCCGTTCTCTTACAGGTCAAAATTGCCATCAGTTAGAAAGATTTAAAGAAGACATTGAAGAGCCCAAGGGAAATTCTGTGGCTGATGAGAAAGAGCTTGATTTCAACACAAAGGCATGTGTGGATTTCTGACATGGAGTTGATAATATAAATTAGAGGAGTAGTTGAGTTGTCATTTAATAAACATATTAGGTTCCATAACTAACTTTAGGTGCTTATATGATGGATCTATTTCCTCCAGGACTTGATAGCAGCCCAATGGAAAGATCACATTTCCAGAAGAATGGTAGATGAACTGATTCCTTTTCACCAAGGACTGCATGTTTGATTTTAATGTTATTAAAAAAAAAACCTAGTATATACCAGTTAGAAGTTATTATATAACCCAACAGGGAGCAGAAGAATATAAAAAAAAATTAGAAAAGCTTCCACTGATTCAGAATCATTGGTTTTGCAATACAGTCTCTCTTGCTAGTATTGTTTATGCTAGACATTGCAAAAGGAAAACAATACTGTTCTAACATTCCTTCTTTACAATGTCCTTTCACTGTATGGCCCAGAGTTATCTGGAACATCAATGTCATTCATTTCCCCCTACTGTAATTCATCACAGTTGGCAGCCTGAAACATACTTTTTTAACCATTACACTCTTGTCTGTGGTAATGTCCCATAGGAATGAAATTACAAAGCAATTTCACAAATTAGATGATACCACAAAGATAGCTACAGTTTCTAATCACAAACTATGTCCTACCTAAACAAGGTCACCTGGATTTGTGAGACCTTGATAAGAATTTGTGAGATCTTGATAAGGATTCATCCTTTCCTTTCCTTTCCTTTCCTTTCCTTTCCTTTCCTTTCCTTTCCTTTCCTTTCCTTTCCTTTCCTTTCCTTTCCTTTCTTCTTTTTTAAACTTGTCTTTGAAACTTAACAAGAGACCCTGTAGGAGAAGACTTTTAATTTTTTTTTCTTTGCAAAATCTCTGAAGTCATGCCAAATACATTCTTACAATGTTACATCAGAGAATTTAACCAGTAACAGGAGCCTAGTGGTGAATGGGAGAGTTAATTTAGATTTGGTTACAGAATGCAAAACTAATTAAATTCTCTGAAACCATTTCTCCTGATTCCAAAGCAGTTATACTAATTTTTTATAAAAGAGGAAGGAAGGAAGGAAGGAAGGAAGGAAGGAAGGAAGGAAGGAAGGAAGGAAGGAAGGAAGGAAGGAAGTCCTGATTAGAGAATGACCTTGTGCATCATAGCTTAGTTTTACTATATAAAACAGGTTAGATCTACTATAGTAACATCCAGGAGCAACTTCTAAAAAAGTTAAGAAAGCAGCTTCAACTTCATGAAGGTCTGCCTCCTATTGTATGTATGTTGCATATGACACATGTTTAATAAAAGAGGGCAGCCCTTTGATACATCTTGATATTTTTCAACTCCCCCTCCCTCTCTTTAAAATTTATTTTAATTTTAATACTGGGTCATGATTTCTTGATGAGCCCTACTCCAACACTCAGCATGTGGCCCTCAATGGAACCGCATCTACATGGAGGGAAGTGTGTAGTGGGTGACCTAGGGCTCTGTTCTGGGCTCAGTGCTCTTCAACATCTTCATCAATGATTTGGACGAGGGGATAGATGGGGAACTCATCAAATTTACAGATGACACCAAGCTGGCAGGAATATCCAGCACTCCAGAAGATAGACTTAAGATACAGAAGGATCTTGACAGACTTGAAAATTAGGTGCTATCTAACAAAATGAAATTCAATGGTAAAAAAGTAAGGTTCTACATTTCAGCAAGAAAAACCAAATGCACAGGTATAATATAGGTGGTACCTTGCTCAATAGTAGTAACTGTGAGAGGGATCTCGGAGTCTTAGTGGACAATCACTTAAATATGAGTCAGCAGTGTGCTGCAGCTGCTAAAAAAGCCAACACAGTGCTAGGCTGCATTAACAGAGGGATAGAATCAAGATCACGTGAAGTGTTAATACCATTTTACAATGCCTTGATAAGGCCACACTTGGAATACTGCATCCAGTTTTGGTCACCAGATGTAAAAAAGATGTTGAGACTCTGGCAAGAGTACAGAGAAGATGATTAGGGGACTGGAGGCTAAAACATACAAGGAATGGTTGCTAGAATTGGGTATGTCTAGTTTAATGAAGAGAAGGATGAGGCGTGACATGATAGCAGTGTTCCAATATCTCAGGGGTTGCCACAAAAAAGAGGGAGTCAAGCTATTCTGCAAAACACCTGAAGGCAAGACAAGAAGCAACAGATGGAAACTAACCAAAGAGAGAAGTAACCTAGAACTAAGGAGAAATTTCCTGACAGTTAGAACAATTAATCAGTGGAACAACCTGCCTCCAGAAGCTGTGAATGCTCCAACACTGGAAGAAGAGACACTGGACAGCTATTTGTCTCAAATGGTATATGGTTTCCTACCTGAGCAGGGGACTGGACTAGATGACCTCCAAGGTCCCTTCCAACTTTATTATTATTATTGTTGTTGTTGTTATTCCTCTTTATATTCTTGACTGACTAGAACTTATAAAGGAAATCCAATGTATCTGAAGAGACTTAGGTGGGAAAAGTTGTTTGATGGTTCGTTATAAGCTGGACACATCACTATTTTTAACTTTATATGATGTTTCCAAAGATGTTTTGACTGACGTTTTATTCACAGTACTCTTCACACATAACATATATGCACAAAAATCTTGTGGAAATGAAACATTACATGGAATATTTCATTCAGTAATCAGAATAGTAAAGCGAAAAAAGCCCATTGTAGAATGGTCAATGAAAGAAAATAAAAAATAAACACTCTGCAAAGAGGTGTGTAAGCTTGAATAATAGGCACACAAAAAGTTATGTGAAGTAATCCAGAAATTAGTGAAATTGTCTGTTCTATTCTACTTGACTGCAAGATATGTTAAACTGCCTTCTAGCTTTCTAGTTCCCTGTCTTATTGACAAAAGACATTGTTTATGAATGAAGATTTTCCATGGCTAAAGACTCAATAAATCTGAATGAACATCGTTCACAGATGAATGCTCATCTCTGAAATACATTAGGGCATATATATTGAATTTCACCATGCAAATTAAGCAAAACCACAGTGACAAAAAGGCGGGGTCTGTCATCCATCATATTCAAGCAACTATTAGACAAATTATGATAGTCATGTGCAAATCAAAGATACAGATTAGCTGTAGTCTTATGACCCCTCTTATTTCTAATTTAGACCTCAGTAGCAGGGAGAAAAGTCCTGTGAGGAAATTGTGAAGGATGTTATATTAAACACTCTCCCTTCCTCTAAGCTGTTAGAAGGAATATCTCTCACATGGTTTTGCATAATGGTTTGGCTCATTGTTATCTGTCACCTATTAATTAGCTTCCTGCTTCTTTTTCTAAAAACACATAGTTTCCCAATCTACTGAAAGAAAAGAAAAAGAAAAAGAAAAACTAGATAATCAGTCATATGAAATTTTAATTGTGGCAAGTGAATGGATGGTTTTGTGGGGCACTGATGTCATGGATCTCTAGGAGAGTTACCCTCACCACTTATTCCATCCAGTTTTAAGGAAAGGTGGCATTAGGAATGCTGATCATAATTCAATATGCCAGTTAAGTTAAAACATTCATTTTGGAGGGATACATATTATATGCCTTATGGTGATTTCTCTCATTGTATATAAGCCAAGACCAACCTTTCAATATTTAAATATACTCGGATTCCTAGCCTAGAGGGATCTCCCAAACAGTAAGTCCAGGAAGTAAAAAGAGATTTGAAGTTTTTCTCCTGAGGCTCCTAGCATAATTGAGGAACAGTCTTCATTACAATTTTAGGGAAGTGAGCCATTAACTTGATTTCAACAACTTCAAAGTTCTACTCCTCAGTAAGTATACATTAAATGCATTCATCATTTTGATTCTAAAAGTCATACTTAGATTGTATAGTGTTCAGTGCCTTCCTATATTCCTGTTAGCAGATAAATGAAGAACACACAACATACATTGTTTTCTTTCTCCCTCACACTGCTCATATAAAATAACCTTTTTTAAAAAAAATATGATTCCACATTATTCTGTGACAGCTCCAAGTCTGGTACATATTATCCTAGAGCAGAAATACTTGTAAATCCAGGAGCAGCACGTCCATCCTGAAAGCCAGTATAATGTAGTGGTTAAAGTAATGTTCTATGGCTTGAGAGCTCAGGGTTCATTATGCTGTTAATCATAAAAACTCAGTATGGGACACTCTCTCATTCTGCCCAGCTGGGGAATAAAATGAAGACTATGTTAGCTGCCTTGAACTCCTAGAGCGGGGGTGTCAAACCAGTGGCCCGGGGGTAGGATGCATCACGCACAGGCCACGCCCACCCTGGCTCCGCAAAGGCAAAAAATGTTGCAATACATCAAGATACATCATGTGACACGATCGAGTTTGACACCCGTGTCCTAGAGAAAAAGCAAGATAGAAATCTCAGAAATAAATTTTCCAACATACTATGGCCCACTCTTTATGTGCTTTCTTTAGGTCATTCCTGATGTTAGAAAAGTTGACACTGGTGTGTGTGTGTGGGGGGGTGAAAATCTGGTGAACTGCTAAAGTGATATTGAGGTTGCTTAATGGTAAAACAAGTGCAGTCATTTGTTTCAAATGCAGAAATTAGGAAATATAAATATTCTTAATTTCCGGGACGCAATTGTAGTAATTTTGCAAAATTCAATACACATGATCAATTTTCCAAAACTTTGTCTGATGGATACTTTTTCCTTTAAACTGAACAAAGTGTGTTAATTTTGCCACATTAATCTATTGTATATATATGAGCAGTGCAGTGGCCTAGAGGTGAAGACGTTTGCTTATCATTTGGAAGGTTGAGAGTTCAATCCCAGGCAGCAACAGATGTTTCTCTATCAAGGTGCAAAGAGAAAATATTTCCTGTGAACTCCACATAGGTGTCAGGAAGGGCATCTGGCAAGTAAACACTCAGCTTCATTCAGTTGCCCCGACCCTACCCTGGGCTGTAAAAAGAAAAAAAATCTATTGTATACCTATCATAAATCTATTTGTGCAAACAGTTAATAGTTTTTATAAACTATGCCATATGACCTATCTGGGAGAAGGAATAGGCTCTGGAGCGATGAATGCAAAATTGGCTGCTCTTCATCTCCAGAAGATGCTATTTGTAAGTGGAAAGCCAGGAAGGGTTGTCTCCTAACCTAACATCCCTCATTCCAGAATCAGTCCTTTTTATTGATGGCAGTTGTTGATCTTTATTTTCTCCCGCCACCAACACTGACTATCCTAATTCCAATCATCAGCTTCTGGATGAAGAATGGTTAGATGCTGTCTTATTCTTATTTCTTATTATAAAGATATAAGATATGTTCTATCACACATCAGAAAATAGTTCCAGGAAACTAGTGAAATTCTATTTTATTCTTGGTTTTAATAATAGGGTATTGAAATTCTGGCAGAGTTTTCCCATTCCCTTTTATAACAAAGAGAATCAAGATGGATAATCTTGAATTTGTTTTTCACTCCTTTCTGTCTTTCAGGGCAAAGTTGATATCTATGTAACCAACTTTGTAACCCCTCTTAGGGGTTATTTATGATTATGGAAACTAATCAAAGAGAGAAGCAACCTAGAACTAAGGAGAAATTTCCTGACAGTCAGAACAATTAATCAGTGGAATGACTTGCCTCCAGAAGTTATGAATGCTCCAAACTGGAAGTTTTTAAGAAGAGACTGGACAGCCATTTGTCTGAAATAGTATAGGGTTTCCTGCCTGAGCAAGGGGTTGGACTCTATTGTTGTTGTTGTTGTTGTTGTTGTTGTTGTTGTTGTTGTTATTATTATTATTATTATTATTATTAACAACTGCTCTACATAAGGCAAATGAGAGTTTGGTATAATGGTTAAGGCACCAGACTAGAAACCTGGACACCATGAGTTCTAGTCCCACTTTAGGCATGAAAGCCAGCTGGATAATCCTGGTCCAGTCACTTTCTCCCATCCTTACAAAGCAAGTAATAGCAAACTACTTCTAAATTCTTGCCATGAAACTGCAAGGACTTGTCTAGGCATCAAAAAACAATAAAAACAAATAAATAACCCACGTGACTATAGGACAAACAAAATGAAAGAGATGATTAGAACAATATAAAACTTATTTTCTGGATTTAAAGTAAGTAGTGAAAATGAGAAATCTTTCAGCAGTCAATACTAATTTTTATGTGCAGCTTATTGGCTTTCACGTATGGCTTATCTTTTAAGAAATATCTACAAAATATTTAAATCTGAAAGCAAAAACATGTGCAAATGGAATATTGCCATCAACATTTGAATAAACAAAGGGCATCAGATAGACATGCATTCATCTGTGTAAATCTTTGTAATGGCCCAATAATTTTAATACAGAAATAGAAAAAAAAATAGAAGAATTAAAAAAGGAAGGCCTAGTGAGAAAATTTAACAATACATAGGATATAATTTTATCTCTACAAAGTATTTGCCATTTTTTTTCCAGAAAAGTGATTAACAGATTATGAGCTAATCTCTTGTTAAGAAACAAAAATGTGAAATTATAGGATAGTGGAAATAATAAAGAAAATGATTAAAAACAATTTCAAAAACAATAAGAAGGTAGAATTGCTAACACTTTCTTTGCACTTGTCTTTTCACAGTAGTAAAGAACACTTTTTAAACATAATTAAGGAAAGGAAGGGGATTCAACATAAGAGCCCACTTTATCATTTTAAACAAATTCAGGTCTCCAAGGCCAGGCAAATTAAATCTCCAGGATGTTGAAAGATCTCTCAGAACTTACTGTAATCTCTGGAAGCTCCTGGAGAACAAGTACAAAAGCCTGGAAAAAAGCAAATATAAACTCAGTATGAAAAATGGGATGTGGAAGACCCTTAAAAAATACATCTGCATCAGGAAGGTATTAAGAGAGATTGCCAAGCAGCATGTCAGCAAGCACTTAGAAAAAGAAATCCTGCCATTATCTGGGATAATCATGGGTTTGTCAAAATAATTCATATCAGACCAATCTCATCTCTTGGCTGACTACTTTGGTGAGCAAGTGACTGCTGTAGACAGCATATACCTTGAGTGCCCATGATTTCTGAAGATCTTTCATGAAAACCTTTTGGACAAACTTATCACTGTTGAATAAAAAGTGGTTTACTAAATAGACAGCTATGTCCAAAACATCCTCCTAAATGATTGTGCAGTGAATGTTTCAACTGAGATCCCACCGGAGTCTATCTGCTGGCTACTGCTATTCAATATTTTTTAGTAATGACCTGTGTGATGGAGTGGAAGGGATTCTTATCAAATGTGCGGATGATGCCTAGCTACAGGATTGGCTAATGCCTTGGAAGACAGAATTGCCATTCAGCTTCTTGAGAGGCCTGAATATTGTTCAGATTCAAAGGAATTATGATCAGCAGTGGCAGGTGTAAAGGAGCATGTCTGCACAGGAAAAAGCAAACAAAGTACAGGTATGGAATGGATTTACTTGGCAGCAATAGCAATAACACTTAGACTTATATACCACTTTATAGTGCTTTACAGCCCTTTCTAAGCAGTATACAGAGTCAGCATATTGCCCCCAACAATCTGGGTCCTCCTTTTACCAACCTCGGAAGGATGGAAGGCTGAGTCAACCTTGAGCTGGTCAGAATCAAACTGCTGGCAGTTGACAGAATTAGCCTGCAATACTGCATTCTAACCACTGTGCCACCACAGCTCATGGTGCATTCTCATGCATTCTCGCAATACATGTGAGAAGAATTCAAGAGTGCAATTGGACCATTGGTTGAATATGTAAGCAATGTGATGCAGCAGGTAAAGGGACCAATCAGATTTGGGCTGTTTTAAGTGTTGACTCTGGAAAACCTACTTGATTGCTATCTTCTTGATTCTTCTGAATAACTCTTCCTTATGATCAATTCTCCAGGTACTTGAAGACAGCTATCACATGCACTGCAGTCTTCTATCCTACAAGCTAAACTTAATCAGCATCTTAAACCAATTGTAAGTTTTTCTTTCCCTAATCATCTTATTTGCTTTCCTCTGGACATGTTGTAATTTGTCAGTAGCCTTCTTAAAATACAGTGCCCAAAACTGGAGTCATTATTCTAAATGCAGAATAGAAAAGGAAACTGAGTTCTTTGATCTTGTCATTATATTTCTGTTGATACAGCCTAGGAACTGCAATCTATGTCACGTTGTTGACTCATATTCAGGTTGTGTTCCTTCAGGCCACCAGATGCTTTTTTCATGAACCACTGCCCAGTATTGTCCCGTCCATCCTATATTCATACTTTATTTTTTTTCCGTACTTAGATATAGATTTCGTATTTGTTGAAATGCATTTGAATTTGTTGAAATTTATCTTGCTAGTTTCTGCCTATTGAAGCAGATTATCCCAGCCCTCCTGAAACTTGAGAATCTCTTCTAAGGCTTGTAGCTTTAAGAATAAAACTGATATTGCTATTGAAAGAATATCCATTTTCTTTCCTCTTTTATCTGCATTTAATACTATAAGACATGCATAATAAAATGTTAAGAATCTAAGCATATTATATAAATATCATTGCATCAAAATAACATAATGTATTAAAACTGAGAAGATGGTGCAATAGGTGGTTTATATGGTTAGATTTAGTATGTTAAAGGAATAAGCTAGTTCCATATTAATATTTTTGGGTGTATTTTCAGTTCCTACTGAATGTCAGTCATTTATTCCTTTTTTTCTGATTTTATTAGCACTGCAATACTTTTGGTTGTACTTTATAAAATAAAAATTAAAAAGGGGGGGAAGTCAATGTACTTTGAATTGCTATGTTTGCATAGACTAAAAAATTGATAATTATATTTTCTAATCCTTCCTCCAAGTGATTTAAAAGTATGTGTTGAACAGAACTGGCTCCTGTGGTTATGCTATTCAATTCTTCCTTCCAGTTTAACATAGAGCATCATCACACATTTGTTCAATACAATTGCTGTACCTCCCTCGTGCCCATTTTGTCTATGGAAGCCCAGCAGGTCCATACATGTTTAAGAGGCTTCAGTATTGGAACCTATTCACTATCTTCCAAGGAAAAGCCTTTGAAAGAAAAGGTAGCTTTGTTCTTTAATCCTTTTTGAAATATTATTCTGAGTTTTTTCTCTTCTTCCTGGCGTATCTCTAAATTTTCTCCATTTATTGGAAAATAGTTTTGTTTGTTTTACTTTAGAAAATCTGTCCACACTACACAGTGATTTCAACTGGAAAGAACACTCTGAAGGAAATCTATTTGAAATAGGGTCAATTGGCTGGGCCTCCTTTGAGCACCGGCAATGACTTTGTATGATCTTTTCTTCACAGAGGCCTTTTATCTGCTGATAAAACTTCAAGACAATACCATACATTTCCCTCCTCCCCCTTTTCCAATAGTATCATTTTGACTGTGTGTAGATGGAGAAAAAAAGACATCACAGAGAGGAAGCCCTGTGAAAAATGCATAGCAACATCTTGCTAGGTAAATAAAGGCAGGCATCTAGCTAGAAAGAATACTGAAATAACAGGCTGTCAGTATAAACAACTGCATCAAAGCTATGCCTGTTTTGACTGATTTTTCTAGCCAACAGCATCAGGAAGCAAGTTGGTGAAATGAAAGATCCCAGAAGAAAAAGAGGTTGAACCTGTAGGCAAACTCAAAAGGAGAGAATTGGGTGGGTCCCTGTGAAACTGCTGTGCTTCTCTCATATGTGGCTTAGAATTGCAACAAGATCAGTAAATAGCTAAATAAACAACAGGGGTAGAATTCGATCCTTCCAGAGGAACCGAGTCAAACCAAAGAAAGGTAGGCTGAATAGCAAGGGAAAATAAGATATGTGTTTCTTTTGAAAAGTGAGCTGTATATGATTTTGCCATTGGCGTCCCAATCTGATTGTTAGGGCGTTTCAAAATAGCTAAGAAGTATTTTGAAAAGCTGTGGGGGGAAAAATGACTAAAAAACAGGCCCCTGTAAAACATGTAAAATAGAACCAAAATTTCCAGTACAATCAATAACAATCACAACAGAAGAAATGATTAAGAAAAAAGGACCTTGAAAAAGAAATGTGGCAGCCATAACTTAAAATCATCTCTCTCTGTCTGATTCTCTCTCTGTCTCTCTCTCTCTTTCCTCCTCGCCCCCTTTTCTAAGTGTTTTTAACCCATGTTGGCTACTGAAGAGCTCTTGAGGTCTTGAAAACTTGCTTGCTCTGTTTTATCCCTGAGTTAGCATAACAACTTTTACTTACACAGTAGTCTTCCTCCCATAGGAACCCAAAGTAATAAAGATATGATGACCTAAGGCAAACATCCTCAAGCAACTACATCATCACAGAATTATTATATCATTACATGGGTGCTGTCATTTTGGCACCCCGACTGATGCAGATGCCACTGACCTTACTGGAAGCGTTTTGACATCGGAAGGAATTTACTGGAAGTGGGACAGTCTCAAGACACTTCCAATCAGGCTGGGATGTGTCATTTTAATATTGGATTGTTCCAACTCAATGAGCTATAAAACCCCCACTTTACAATCACTTCTGTATCCAACTGGGTCTCTGTGTGTGCTCCTCTGTAAAGAACATAATATGGAATGGAGAGCACAGATGTTTCATTTTGTTATTAGGTCTGACACAGGTACTTACACAATTACAGATAATACACTAAATCAGAAAAAACAAATCCCAATTTCCCAGAAATGATAGATTGTGGTTTGATAAATGGCAGCTCTGAAGCAGAAGCATTTGCCTCAGGATGTCTTGATCTCAGCAAGAAATGAGTTATACTGTATTCCATGAAACAAATGAGTAGCAACTAGATATCTATGGCATTCTAATAAACTGTCTACAATGGTCTTGTATCCCACCAGGTGACTTCTGATCTTCCTAAAGATAAAAAATGCTGTGAGTGAACTACTATTACTACAGCTATACTATGTGTTAGGAATCAACATGAATTTCTTCAGCCTATTGGGGTTTTTTTGGGGTGTGTGTTTTTGAATGGAATACTAGGTAATAGATTTACTTAATTTATTAAATTTATATGTTGCCCATCTGGTTATGCCAATTTAGTGGCAAAGCTTGCATCATTATCACCTTTCAGGAATAACTTTGTGAGAAGATGCAGAGTCATATGAAAATATTTCATTCAGAAATGTCTTTGTTGATCTAGTAAGAACCAAAATGTGGATTCTCTTCTCTTTTTTTCACACCTTCCCCCTTGCCTCCTGCCAGCAATATGTAACTCAACTGGCAGCTGTCATTCCTTTACAAACTGATTTGGAAAACTTTATGGTGCCTGTCAATTGTGGAAAGTCCAGGGCTGTGATGGTTTGGTTCTAGCTCAGTGAACTAGAGTAATCAACCTGGGAAGCCTCTCTCTGTGGCGGTTCCAATTTGGCTTGAGGAGCAAGCCTTTCTTCTCAGCTTGTTTATCACAGTGGTTCTTAACCTGGGCGATATTGCCCCCCAGGGGGCGATTTCATTTTTCAGGGGGGCGATGGAACGAAAAGGGGCGACGCGGGGGCGAAGGAACGAAAAGGGGGCGATATGGGGGCGATGGAGCGAGAAGTTTTGGGGACACTTTTGAGACTTTTTCGTACAGTGAATCGCTGTATATATTCAATGTTACCTATCACATTCCTTTCTCTCTAAAACATTTTTTGTGTCTCTTTGTATTTTCTTTGTGTCTTTTTAATCCTTTTTACAGTGTGCGTGACTATATATACTTTCCTCGAATCTTAATTTAGTTTCAGAGTTTTCGTCTTGAAATTCTTAGTTCCTGCATTGCGGTTTGTTCTTATGCCCTTTTTATATTTCTTTTTGCGTCTTAAATTTCACTTGTAATTCAATCATTAAATGTTACTGTTTTTCTTTTCGGGCATTTCACTTTCTTGCAATTGAATTTTGTTTTCAGTTTGTCATTACATTTAGGTGTCTTGAATAAATAAGATAATAATGAAATACATGTATCACGAAGTTTGGGAATAAAGTGACGGGTGGCACCAAATTTTTTCACACAGTTGAGATATGGGAAAAAGACTGGAAATAAATTATTTGCATCGATATGTCCTGATGACAATTTTAAAGAAAACAAAAAAAAAGTGTTTGCATAAATTGAAGAATTATTTCCTATGTTGTGATTGAGAGGTTACGTTGGGGGAGGGGGGCGATGACAACTTCCTCATTGGCTCAAGGGGGCGATTCGTTCAAAAAGGTTAAGAACCACTGGTTTATCAGAGCATAGAACAGTAAAAACGCTTCTTCCATCTCAGAGAACTATAAATATATTTAGTTGTTTCTCCAGTCTATCCTGATTACTAACATAACCAAGAAAAATAACCAAAGCCTCAGCTGTGACCTTCTTTTCAAAAATGTATAAAATGCTCACTTGGTTAATAATCCTGTTTGTTTGTTTGTTTGTTTGATGGGGACAAGGCCCTTTGAGTCAGTATTGATTCCTGGCAACAGCTTTAACAAATTCTTGACAAGATTTTGGAAGTGGTTTGCCATTGCTTGCTATCTAGGGCTGAGAGAGAGTGACTGGCCCAAAGTCACCTAGCTGGCTTTGTGCCTATGGCGGAACTAGAATTCATGGTCTCCTAGTTTCTAGCCTGGTGCTTTGACCACTAGACCAAACTTACTCTCAATAAATTATATAGCAGTTTATATTTATTATTAAGCTTCTATGCCACCCATCTTGCTGAGATTTTACTTTTTTAATGATCTTTCGGACAATTTGTTTTTTCAGAATTGCCCCTTGGCATTTATTAAATATTTACTTGATTAATAACCAATTTTCTTCAGGAGCTTGAGATAGCATATACAGCATTCCCTCTGGCTGTAAAAAATTAAGACAGCTGGTCCAAAATCACCTAGTGAGGCTCCAGGTTTATGGGAGGATTTGAACTTGGATCTTCTTGGTTCTTGTCCAGTGCTTTAATATCATGCTAGTTTTCCAGACATAGATTTCAGTACATGAAGGCTTTTGGCTATGTATAAAAAGTTGTTAAAGGTATGACTTGTGAGATGAAATCTGCTGAAAAGCATTGTGGTCAGTAGCACATCCGTATCAGAATGTGATATGACTTAAATTTCAAAATAACAACAACAACAACAACAACAACAATAATAATAATAATAATAACAACAATAACAACAATAACAACAATAACAATAGAGTCCAACCCCTTGCTCAGGCAGGAAACCCTATACTATTTCAGACAAATGGCTGTCCAGTCTCTTCTTGCTTCTTGTCCTAACTTCAGGCACTTTGGAGAATAGCTTGACTCCCTCTTCTTTGTGGCAACCCCTGAGATATTGGAATACTGCTATCATGTCACCCCTAGACCTTCTTTTCATTAAACTAGACATACCCAATTCCAGTAACCGTTCCTTATATGTTTTAGCCTCCAGTCTCCTAATCATCTTTGTTCCTTTTCTCTGTATTCTTTCTAGAGTCTCAACATCTTTTTTACATCGTGGTGACCAAACCTGGATGCAGTATTCCAAGTGTGGCCTTACCAAGGCATTGTAAAGTGGTATTAATACTTCACATGATCTTGATTCTATCCCTGTGTTAATGCAGTCTAGCACTGTGTTGGCTTTTTTGGCCTCCATGCACTCACTGGCCTCTGTGTGCGGGGGCCGACGGTGTCTGTCAGCAGCCACAGCCTGCCGGCCCCTCGACCGGCGCACTCTGGGACTCCGCAGCCCACCGCCAGCAGTTCAAAGAAGCCACCTCTGAGCTGGATGGCCGGTCAACAGCTGAGGAGGCGATGCAGTGGGTCGTGCCCAAGAAAAGGAGAGCATGTGAAGCCAGAAGGGATGGGATGGGGGGGAGGGAAACAAGCTGTGCCAGGATGCATCCGGCCACATGGGACCTCGATGAGTTAGCAGGCAGCTGGTTGAAGAGGGACAGTTGCCATCTCCGGAGCATGTCACACGTGCCCACAGAGAGGGCTCCAAGTGCCGCCTCTGGCACGCATGCCATAGGTTCGCCACCACTGACCTATACTATGCCTGTACATTAGGTTTTTCTTGCCTAAATGTAGAACCTTACTTTTTTCACCATTGAATTTTATTTTGTTAGATAGCACCCAGTGTTCAAGTCTGTCAAGATCCTCCTGTATCTTAAGCCTATCTTCTGGAGTGTTGGCTATTCCTGCCAGTTTGGTATCATCCGCAAATTTGATGATTTCCCCATATGTCCCCTCGTCCAAATCGTTGATGAAGATGTTGAAGAGCACTGAGCCCAGAACAGAGCCCTGGGGCACCCCACTACACACTTCCCTCCATGTAGATGCAGTTCCATTGAGGACCACACGCTGAGTACGGCCGGTCAGCCAGCTACGAATCCATCTGGTGGTGATGCTGTCTAACCCACATTTTTCTATCTTATCAAGTAGCAGGTTGTGATCTACTTTATCAAATGCCTTACTGAAGTCCAAGTAAATTATATCCACAGCATTCCTCTGGTCCACTAATTTTGTCACTTGGTCAAAGAATGCAATAAGATTTGTCTGGCATGATCTGTTTTTGACAAACCCATGTTGGCTTTTAGTAATGACTTGGTTTGCCTCTAGGTGTTCGCTGATTCATTGTTTGATTATCTTTTCAAGAATCTTCCCAGGTATTGAGGTCAGGCTGATAGGTCTGTAGTTTCCTGGATCTATTTTTTTCCCTTTTTTGAAGATGGGAACTACATCAGCTCTCTTCCAGTCCTCTGGTAGTTCCCCAGTGCTCCAGGATCTTTGAAAAATATAGTTCAGTGGTTCTGAGATCACATCTGCCAGTTCCTTGAGAACCTTGGGGTGTAATCCATCTGGTCCTGGTGATTTGAACTTGTCTAGGCTGGACAGGTGCTCACCATTTTCTTGCCTATCTTAACTTGTGTTTCTAATCTGTTTTTATGGTACTGTTTTTGATAGGTTGGACTGTTTATTTCCCTTTGTGTAAAGACAGATGCAAAAAACGAGTTAAATAGTTCTGCTTTCTCCCTGTTCCTTGTCACCTTCTTGCCACTTTCCCCCACTAATGGACCAATCATTTCCTTCACTTTTTTCTTGTTTTTTACATGTTGAAAGAAGCTTTTTTTTTGTTATTTTTGACTTTGGTCGCAAGCCTTAGTTCATTTTGAGCCTTAGCTTTCCTCACTTCATCTTTGCAGGCTCGGGCTATTTGCTGATATTCTGACTTAGTTATGTGCCCCTCTTTCCACTTTTTATATTTGTCCTTTTTATCTTTCAATTTATCAGAGAGTTCTTTATGTATCCATGCTGGTTTCTTTTGAGAGCTGTTATTTTTCTTCTTTGTTGGTATTGTGCTAGACTGGGCTTTTATTATCTCACTTTTCAAAATTTCCCAAGCTTCTTGAGTTGTTTTCCCCTTGAGGATTCTCATCCATAGAATCCTTCCCAAACTCTCTCTAAGTTTATTGAAATTAGCTCTCTTAAAGTCCAAGACTCTAGTTTGACTGTGTTCTATTTCTTGTGCTTCCCTAATGTTGAATTCCAATATTGCATGATCATTTTCCCCCAAGGTTCCTGTGGCTTCAACACCTTCTATCATTTCATCTCTGTTAGTGAGGATTAGATCCAATATGGCTAATTCTCTAGTTCCCTTCTCTACTTTTTGGGAGACAAAGTTGTCTGATAGGTTTGTCAGGAATTTGTTTGATCTTCCACTTGGTGCAGTTTGTCTCCCAGTTGATGTCAGGGTAGTTAAAGTCCCCCATTACTATTGTGATGTGCTTCCTACATCCCTTAGTTAGCTGACTAGCAAAAAGTTCATCTATTTCCTCTGTTTGGTTGGGCGGCCTATAGTATACACCTATGGCAATGTCATTTTTCCCCCTTGTATATTGACCCAAATGCATTCAAGACAATTTTCATCATTGTTGTGCTCTATTTCTGTAGAGATGTAGTTATTTCTTATAGAGAGAGCAACTCCACCTCCTCTCTTGTTTGGTCTATTTCTTTTAAATAATTTAAATCCCTCTAGCTGTGTGTTCCATTTGTGGGTTTCATCCCACCACGTTTCCGTAATGGCAACAATATCATATCTGCCCTCATTTACCTGAATTTCTAGTTCACCCTGTTTACTGTTCATACTCTGTGCCTTGGTGTATAGACATTTAAGTCCTTTATGACTGACCCTGTGTTTACTTTCTACAATCTACATAACCTGTGTGGTACCTGAGTTCCCCTATTTTCTTATCACATGTTTGGTTAGTGCACTTTGTGTGGCACTCATTATTAAAAGCTTGATTTTGCTTGACAGCAAGGTTGATATTCTTGTCCACACACACATCTATGTTACATGCACTGATAACCCTATAATTTTTAGATTGCCAGGGACAGGGATGTTCTGTATCAATTAACTCACTGTCCCCATTGTTTAGTTTAAATATTCCTCCAGAAAATCTGTGAATTTATTGCCAGGTAACTCAGTCCCTTTCTTGGATGGATGCAAACCATCTCTTTTGTACATTTTTTCATTGGACCAGCTGCAGACATCGTGACTAATATAACCAAAGCCTTCCCCTTTACACCACTCCTTTAGCCACATATTGAATTCTGCTATACGCTGGCCTTTTCCATTTTGCTCCTTATACACTGGTAAAACCTCTGAAAAAGTAAGCCTACAGCCTATCCTGCTAAGTTCCTGCCCCAAGCTCTGGAAATCATTCTGCACAGAGAGTACATCTTTTTGGGACAGATCGTTAGTACCAAGATGTACAATAGATCCACATCACAATCCTTGCTGGCATTCTTGACTATTTTAAAAATATGCTTCTTGTCCCTACTGGCAGTAGCACCTGGAAGACACCTTTTGAAACCTCTGTGTCCTTTCCTAAATTTACATCCCTTATAATTGAATCACCAACCAGAAGGTGGCTTCTCTTTTTGGATGCCTTACTCTTCTTGCATGACTGATGTGTAATACCTGATTCACACTTCTCCCTGTCAAAAACAAGTTCTTCATCTCGGACCACGATCCCCTGCTTATTTGAGTTATCATCACAACTACCTTGACCTGTCTCCTTAATGTCCCTATTAAGGTCAGCAAGGGCACTGTATCTGTTATGCAGGGACACAGCAAAAGCTTTGTGTTTATGGTTCACAGCTCTCACCCTGCCAGATCCCACGGTTGTCCACACTGCCCTTCTGCTGCAGGATCTTTGTGGTAGAGGGGGCTGATAGCGTGGAGGCTCAATAGAGTAGAAGGGCTAAACTGGACATCTAATTTCTGCCTGAAGAGCACAGATTACAGACCTAGATAAATAATCTGCCCTTGTACACTAGTGATTTGTTTACAGATAGGACAGTTTCCAAGATTGAAAAGAGTACTGCGAAAGACAGCTGCAAAACAAGTGTTGCGCTGAACTAAGCTAGACATTCTGAGATGAAAGGAATCTCAGACGCACATGCCATGAATGTACCACTGCTGTTTTTGATTTTTAGTTATATGATTTGTGTGCCGTTAGGCGCGCAGGCCGCTACTTTCCTCCTCCACTCTCCTCCTTCTTAACTCACAGATTAAGATGAGGAAAGAGATTCTAGGAATAGTAGAGCACAGATATAAATGGACAGCCACAATATCAAAGTGAGTAAGCACTCTGTTTTAAGGTTAAAATCTCTATAATTACAAAGGAGGGAGTAGAATTGTTAGTTATCTCATCTGTACTGAATGTAAGCCAGTATTTGTCTATAAATTGCATAAATATGTGAATGTGCATATTTGTTTCCTATCTATCTAATCTACACTCATACCCACATCTATATCCTTTGAAGGAAAAAAAAATAGATATTAAAACGTGTCACTTGAAACCTCCATAAACCCCTCGGAAGTCTAATCTTTTCTGCCAGAAATTGGGGTTGGAGGGGGGAGGTGTGGTTGGCCTTCACAGGCAACAAAATGAGGACAAGAGCATTTCCATATCTTTGATACCATCCACACAAACTTAGGTTTTTACATATTTGAGGTTTTATTCCTAAGAACAAAAGAGAAGCTAAGAAAAGCAGCTGCTATGCCAGATAGATAATAGATGTGGGCCTGGCTCATTCTGAACTTACTGATATAGTGTGCAGGCCTAAATCTTTTGCAATCTGAATAAGTGACTGAGATCACCTTGGGGTCTGTGTGTATAGTTGTAGCTTTTGATCTTTGGCCAGATCAACAGAAAATGCAAGCTTATCATCTGTTCCTTTAAATAGCATTCAATGAAGCAGAAGGGCTGCAAAATTCATGCTACATCATCTATATCCTGGTTTATAGGCTGATGAGTACCCAAGGCAACTTGTGAGGCTCTGTCTCTCAATAATTTGTGAGGGAAGAGCACAAAACCTGATTTCTGGAAAGCACACAAAATTAAGGATGTTGGTGGTCAATGGACCAGATTCAATCAGGTCATCTTTATTCTTTCCAAATTAATGGAAGGTTCGAAAGAAAATATGTAAAGCGGATGTGGAATTTTGACTGCCCATCTGTCAGAAGAATCACTCTCTGAAATGAAACAGAATGTGACTAGATTTGGTGTGAGAGTGAAAGAAACACTATGATCTCTCAGGATCCAGAAGCATGACTTCTCTGTAGCAACACCTGCCCTCTGGAATGAAGTTCCCACCCAAGATCTAGATAGCCTCCACTCTGCTGTTATTTAGAAGAACCATGAAGAGTGAGGCCTCTTTTTTCATCATGCGTGCCAACTTTAATGTTTATGTTTTATTGAGTTGATTGTAATTTCTTTTATTGTTGTGAGCCTTCCACATTTATTAAGAATTGGATGGCATACAAGTTTAATAAATTTTTTATTAACTAAATGTCATAACTTAGCCAGCTATGTGAGAAGCTTGAGAGTTTATGTGGTATTATTCACTCTTTGGCAAATAATGAGCTGGACAACCATAATAGAAATAGCAACATGAGCTCTAAGAGCAGCATGTGGCCCAAATTCCTTTTCTGCAGCCTCAACGACACCCTTGTTTAGAACTGCCAAAACCCAGTGACCCATTCTGAGGTAGGAAAGTCATTATACCTTAATCTTCCATACTTTAAAAAAATAAAATTGTGAAAAACCCCAAGGGAATTTATTTTTTATCAAGCCTCACCAACATAATCCCACCTGCTTTGCACTACCGCCCCATCCAATGTGGCCCTTAGATCTCCCCAAATCAATAAGTGCAATTCTTGTTCCTCAAGGGTGCCCTAACAGAGGTAGGAAGATGGCTTGCAATCCTCCCATCAGCACTGTTAAAATCCTTGCTAGTCTAGAACCTTCCTTGCATAGATTACTTTCTCATGCAGTGCACAGCAGCTGCGCAAAATCTAGAGATTCATGTGTATCCCTTCCATGATTGAACACAATTATAAATCTTGCTTCTCTTTTTGCTATGCTCCATTACATTTTCTTTTGTGCGTACTCCTTGGTTATTTCCCCAACAGCATGAATTTCCAGCACAGAAGCTTTTGCTATGAAGAGAGGACACCGATGCTTGACAATAGTGAGGAAAAAGCAAAATAAGAGCAAGAACAAGAAGGGATATGTTCTCCTTTGATAAATGCAGTTGCCTGAGTTGATATTATAAACACAGACATTTGTTCAAAGTAGAGCTCACCCTCTGATATTTAACATGGGATCAAAGCATCCACAGCCCACCACAAATATTCTGCGCAACAGTCCCTTGCCAGAAGCATCTGGATTCCCCGAAAGAAGCTCCTGAAAGACCCGAATGCTTAAAGGTAGTATTATTTCATTCCTTTTTTTCCCCTCTTGCATTAGCAAGGTATATATCTAGTAAAGGTCCTGCTGAGATATGCAGCAGCTGAAGTGAGAGAAGCTCTCAGTTGATGTTCTTGCAGGTGTTGCTGTTTGCTAGCTATTGTCAGAACAGCACAAAAATCTTTTATTCATGGTGCAAGACAGAAAAAGGAGCACCTGCACCCTGATGCCTTGTCAACTCTTTATTTAAAACAATTTGTATCATAGGCGCAGACAATGTGTGTTTATACACGTGCCAGAGGTCTAGCTGGAATTGTACTGCTCCTCAGTATAAACTAGTGCAAAGTGTAAATCTAACACAATTTGGGTCATTCAAGAGAGCTTTTTACTAATCTAGGATAAGGTGGAAGTTTCTGAAGTCCCACTGTGAATCATAGTCATCTGCCATAGTCTTGGCCTGATGTACTATGTTGGGAATCTGTGGATGGAAATATTTTAAAGCAAGAAAAATAGTAGATAGCCTATGTGGCCTGTTGTAAAGAATGAACTTTGAAACGAGTGAAACAAGTCCGCATCAGTGGGTACTTCAGTCCACTTTGTTACATGGAAATGAAATAGGCATGTTGGGAGAAATATAAAAGTAAGTTGAATGCGATGCAGATGGGATACTTAAGTTGTGGGGTTGCTAAAACGAGAAAAAGTGGGATCAAAAATATATCACTGCTGAATTTGCATATTAATGGGGAGGGAGTCAGCAAATTTGGAGAGAAATTAAAAGGCAAAAGGATGGAATGGATATTGTAATGCTCCTAGAAAAGGACAGGGCTCCCATTCTGATGCCCCTTCCATCATTTTGTGTTGTTTGAAACATACTGGTGGTGAGTGGCCAATAGGAAAGAAATACCCTGCAGTAAGGTTCGGTTGTGCACAAGAGGATGAAGGAGGACAATAAAAGAAGAAGGAATGGATTGAGAGAAAATCCATGATTGGATGGAGTTGATGACATCCTTGAAAAGAAAAGGTGAGAAATGTAAGGAATAGGGAAGGAATATATGATGGAAGCAAAGATATTTTGCAAGAATTGATAAATATAGAGGGATATAGTAAATGCTGTTGATGTAAGCTAGATTTAAATATACAGTATCTCCTTTTCATATCTCATGTCTTTAATACCTATGGCTTGCTATTTCTTGCTCCCTTTCTGTATTTTGCAAAAGAACTGCTTACCCCTAAAATGGAATAGCAGTGATGGGTATGCAATATGATCCTCATTTGTTCTCTCTCTATAACTAAACTCACATCTTCTTTCATACTGATTACTCTGTTTTGTATTCAACCCATATTCACTCAGAACCATTCACTCTTGACTCCCAGCTCTTCTTTGTAATAAGCATTTAAGTATCCCATTCTCATTGCATTCAACTAACTTTTATGTGTCACCTAATATACTCTGTTCTCTCTTCTTTCTAACAAAGTAGGCAGAAGCAGGCTTTTATGCATAGTAGTTTTTGTTTCCTTCAAGCATATCCTAGCAACAGACTATCCACTATTTTTCTACAAACATTTGCATGACTTACATTTCTCCATCCATAAATATTCTACCAGGGTATAAAGATGTATTTACTTTCTCTAGTTTTTCACCATTAATGTGAAACTCCAGGTCCTTTCTGTATCATGTTACTGATGCATTCTGCCATTGACATGATTCCTCCATTTGCCATTCTCTGCAAATCACTGAGCTTCTCAACCAACAACGAAGCATTGACTGCAAACACACACATTCACATCTCCAGCTACAATGCCTTTAATGTTATCACAAACATTCCTTACACATTTATCTCTAAATACATTAAACTAGAGATTCTCAGAGTGGGTGTTAAGCCCTCCTAGGTGGTTCATAGAAACTAAGAACCTTCTTAAATTTGAAAAAGGTTGCACAGCAAAATATAAACACTGTCAAAGCTCACTTCCAATTTGTCTGGAAAAGCTCACAGTAGACTTGCATAGGTAACATGGGGAGCAAATCCTGGAACACATCAAGTAGTTTTGATAGATGGCTAAGCCAATGGCTGTAGCAATCTATCAAATGCATTTGCCAATCACAGCAGTTTTAATGATTATTTAATTTTACTGATCATGGCAACTGGATAAATTCATTTATCATTTTAGAGGATTATAGTATTGCAGTATTTAAATCTTGTGTTAAATAACCTAGCTGTTTTGCTGCCTGCTCGGTGTTGAAGATTACTATTTCTTCTTACGCATCCTTTAAGTTCATTATATATCACTCTTACTGCATTCAGCAACCAAATTTCAACTTGTTATTAGTATAAATAATTCCAAAAACCAGAGGTGATTCTGGGCAACTAACACATTAAAAAACTATTTTTAAAAAAACTAATATCAGCAGAAGTATAAAAACCTGCAAAGGTTGTGAAAACAAAAACCAATAAATATTCAATAGTAAGAATAACATCTCATGAACCATCTACCTGCCCAACCCCCATGTCCTTGAGCAAGTCCAGGTTTCAGCATTTTTCAAAATGCCAGCAGAATTGGGATCATTTGAATCTCGGAGAATATGGTGTCCAGAGGGCAAGTGTTTGGCAAGATATTTCAACTTCTCATAGAACTTGTCAACTTTGGATCAATTTGTATTTGTGGCTACTGCAGAGATTTGGATCACTATAATATTAAGTGACTTGCTTTAGCTTCTGATTGAAATAATGCTATTACTTGGGAAGTTGTATTGAGCATTAACAACCTTTTGTTAACCTTGTAGGTGACATCAAACCATATGTTCTAATATATACTTAGCTGTTTCATTCATAATTAAACCCAAATCTTCACTTCCTTGCATGAATTCTTGAATTCCACTCCATAAGATCTCTTCATTCAGATGGGTTAAATCCTTTTCATTTCTCTTAGTTTGTCAGACACCTGGCATCTATATTTTTCTCTTTCATTTTACTTTGTTATTTCATGCTCTTTACCATTAACTCCCTTTACATTCCAAGTCATGATATTCCTAATATGCCTTGGTTGTCATCAGACGGGTTCTTATATATTGATTTCTGCCACTCATGTGACTGTGGATAACTGATGCATTCACAGGATGCCTTTTAGCAAGATAGAGATTATGTAGACAAGGTCACTAAGCCTTATTTGTACTACATGGAGCCTTCCCTGTTAACAGTAAGGGCAGAACTGATTCATATGGGACACATTTTAACCAATATGCTATAAGTGCAACCAAACCCCAGTTTTATTCCAGACATGCTTCATATGTTTTGCAAGCTAAGGTCTCTAATTTAGAGACTACTCTGAAGGCCAATAAACTGTTGTCTACATCCAATCAACCAGGAGGAACATGTGCAGACTGATAAGTAGAATATATATCTATATGTAATGATATGTGGGAAAGACCTTGAGGAACAGGGCAAAGAGACACAGCCAAAGAAATGGTCACATGAGAGGCAGCTTAGCCTCCAGCAGGAATGTGGGCAGAGTCAAGTGTTTCAGAAAGGACCTTTCCTAGTTTCTTAGCTTGAAGAGGGGACATGAGGAGAAATGTAAGACTTGCAAGATTTTCTTAATATAAAATTATCACAAAGTGAAAGTAGCTCATGTCTAAGTTCCAGGCTACCGAAATTGCTTGCCATGCTATGAATACAGTGTTTTCCAACACACACACACACACAAACACACATACACACACAAACAAACAAATACAAATACACATATTTGTGTGCATGTCAAATTAATGAAGCACCTGAGTAACTTTGGGCCATATTTTGCTTCAGTCCTAGGAAGAATGCAATGATAAACTACTTCACATGAATGTTGCCAAGAAAACTTCATGAGGTTTAGATCAGTGGTTCTTAACCTGGGCGATATCGCCCCCCAGGGGGCGATTTCATTTTTCAGGGGGGCGATGGAACAAAAAGGGGCGATGTGGGGGCGAAGGAACGAAAAGGGGGCGATATGGGGGCGATGGAGCGAGACGTTTTGGGGACACTTTTCAGTCTTCCCCTGCGGCTCCGAGCCTCCTCCGCCATTTGCAGAGAGAGACAGAGACAGAGAGAGAGGCACTTGCGCTCCCCCCTCTCTCTCTCTCTCTCATGCAGGGCTCCTGATTGGCCCTGCGCCCGGGTGCCCCGCCCCCTGGGAGCAGCGCAGCCACAAAGTCCCTTTCCCTGGCTGGCCCCATCTGAGGTGCACGTGGCCAGCCCTCCTGCAAGCCGCGGCCCCGAGGGAGAGCAGCCCCTGGCTGCTTTGTCGGCGAAGGTGAGGTGAGCAGAATATGGGGGGGGGAGGGGGCCGTCCCCGGGCCGCTCCCTGGGCAGCCGAGCCGGCCACACTGTCAAGCCCCCATGGGCTCGACATTCACGGGAAGGGGGGAAGCATGCTCCAGGCGGTGGTCTACCGGCGGCACAGGAGGCTCCAGCGTTGGTCCTGGCGGGAAGCAGATCGTTGCCCCGGTTCTGACCGAGGACCCCGGCAGCACGGGAGAATGTTTGGTGACACAGCCGACGGGGGCGTTCCGTGGATGCCCCGAGGCCTGCGGCTTGAGCCTGGGGATGCCGGCAGCACGTGGGGAGGCTTGGCGATGCAGCCGACAGGCGGGGCGTTCTGCAGACGCAGCTGCAGAACGCCCCCCGTCAGCTGCATCGCCAAGCCTCCCCTCGTGCCGCCGGCATCCCCGGGCTCAAGCCGCGGGCCGCGGGGCATCTGCAGAACGCTTCACCCGTCGGCTGCGTCGCCAAGCCTCCCCTCGCACCACCGGCATCCCCGGGCTCAAGCCGCATGCCACGGGGCACCTGCGAAATGCCCCACCCGTCGGCTGCATCGCCAAGCCTCCCCTCGCACTGCCGGCGTCCCCAGGCTCAGGCCACGGGGCATCTGCAGAATGCCCCGCCCATCGGCTGCATCGCCAAGCCTCCCCTCGCGCTGCCGGCATCCCCGGGCTCAGGCCGCGGGGCATCTGCAGAACGCCCCACCCGTCGGCTGCATCACCAAGCCTCCCCTCGCACTGCCGGCATCCCCGGGCTCAAGTCGCGGGGCATCCGCAGAACGCCCCCGTCGGCTGCGTCGCCAAACATTCTCCCACACCGCCGGCGTCCTCGGTCGGAACCGGGGCAACGATTCGCTTCCCGCCAGGACCAACGCTGGAGTGTCCCATGCCGCCGGTAGGCCGCCGCCTGGAGCATGTTGGGGGAGGGGGGCGATGACAACTTCCTCATTGGCTCAAGGGGGCGATTCGTTCAAAAAGGTTAAGAACCACTGGTTTAGATTGTCTTGAAGGAAAAACAAAAAGGAGCAGAGATGTCAAATGTAGAAGTGAATGAAACTGACTCTCAACATGTACATAAAGTGGAAAAAATACATACATTCTTTGTTTCTAGGGCATTGTATTTCCTAAGAGATCCAGAAACAGAATGGGCAAATCTAATAAAGTGAATGTGAATCAACAAAGTCAACTTTTTGTGGCAGTGATAATTTTTAGATGGAAATGTCTGTTTCTGATGTTTATGTAAAGATTTAGATACTGAATGTGTACCTAAAAATTTGCTTTCTGAGTCTATACAAAGTGTATTCTGATTATCTATATCAGGTATAGGGTTGCATGGAATGTTTTGGGTATATTGGGAGATTCTTCATTTTTTATTGGTGCTTTTTAAAAATATATATATATATCATCAAGTCTGTTTAAAGTTTGAAGTTTTCATCTGCTTCTTGACCAATAACCAATACCACTAATTTTCAGGAATTGTGCCTTGAACTTTTGTGTGTCCACCTTTGATCTACTTTGTGGATTTTGTGGTTTGTATCTATTTGTGTAGATATGTGGGTGTGTATGGATTATGCAAGCAATTCTTCATCCTTAACCTCATCTAATTCCTTCTGCAATAAATTGTTCACGTGAAACTAAGTTATACTTCATGTTTTCTCTGAATACATTTTTATATATATGAGGAAATAGTTGGTAGTAAAAGCTATGATATTTTAATGCAGATGGGAAAATAGCCAGCCAGGTACTCTAAAGATTATTTATATTTTCTATTTCTACAGAGTTGCTCTGTAAGGAGATAGAGTCTACCTGTTCATTCAGGTGAATATCCACATTACACAAAACACATTAGGCCAAGTGCTCTGGGGATAAGAGGTCAACTAGTGTTCTAACAGTACCAGGAGATTTCTTCCTCATGTTAAGTGGACTGGGCTTCAGATACAGCACATTCTATAGAAAATACAACTACATAATATTTAACTTGGAAGCAAGTTCATCCTTGAGCCCATGGGAACTGACATTGATGGGGCTGTCCCAGGCATCAGCTTGAGGTTCACAGATGTCCCTAACCCTCTTTGGCAAAAGTGTCTATGCAGCAGAATAGAGGAAGAAGGCAGGAAAACTTGGGTAAGAAATCTTGACCTCCCCAGGAGCCAACAGGATGAATTAAATGGGAAACAATCAATGGAGCAAGAAGGAGATGGGGGGTGAAAGCCAATTACTTTGTTTCCTTGTAAGCAATGAGAGCGTCTCCTTTCAGGGCCCTGACTGAACTCCCAAGCCATCAAGGCCACTGCAAGTGCATTTCCATGTCATGCCCAGTGTAATGGGAAGTGACAGCTGATGAAAGCTTTTCTTCATGGCCTTCTGACACTGCTGTTTTGTGTCAGCACATGTCAGGGTGAAGTGAGTCTAAATACAGAGAACAGCAAGCCTGGAGAATGTTTCACTGTCATTGGAATGAGTTGGGAGTGGCGGATGCCATGCCCCCATTTTTCCAAGGGAGTTGGAATGATTGGGTATCCAACTGGCTTGAAAGAGACAATGAAGGCCTTTATATTCCTTCCACAAAAATTGTGTGTGTTCTGTGTGAGTACACAGACCTCAGCTCTGCAGCAAACCCAACTTCCCAGTTACCACAATATCTTGTTTGCATTACATTGAAGATCAGTCACTGGGAATTTGTTTGTCATGGAGGGTTTGAAGTGGTGAATATTTCCCACATGAGTTTAGCTGTGATTTATTTTCCTCAACACTTTGCCCAGCTAGTGGCTTGAAACTGTAATCTATCATTAAATAGAATAGAGTGAGCCATATAAATCAAATAAATAACAGGAGGATCAGTTCTCTTCAACACTTCAGTTCAGGATGTTACATGGATGTTCAGAATTGACACTCGGTCAATTGACACTCAGTCTCAACTGCACAATTTTGATTATTCGAGGGGTGATAATTCATTACCAACCTTAAGCTAAGTACTGACACAATATCTATTTGAAGTAAAACACAATACCTCTGTGTTCTACTTCACAAAATGGCAGATATATGTTTGTATTTTAAACATCTTCGACAAACCTATTCTTCTAACTCCAATATATTATTTAATAATCCTGCATTGCTCTAATTTTGCATATTTGTGGGTATATGCTGTAATAAATTCCCATATCCAATTGCAATGGTGGTCAAGTGGAATAACTCTGGAATCGGAGAGTAATCTCAGCACAACTCCACAAGAGTTGTGCGGCTGCTCTTGCTGAGGCCACCTTGGATGCCTTCCTCAAGTCTGAACAGATGATGATGATAACACTCTTATTTGGTAAACTGCAGGAAACTAGACCACCAAAAAAATACCCTAGATGCACAGTGAACACAGTGGTAATCTGCCGTGGAGAGGTGAACACAGTGTAACAAAAAAAAGAGCATCTTATATGCCTTTCTATTCTGATGAATTTACATTCTGCTCTGGTTTCCAATTTATTCCAAGTAGTCTTTCTTTAGGAATAAAATTCATGTCCCATCCTAACTGTTCTTCTATACTTCAACTTGAGGACATACTCTCCTGTCATTTGTTTTCTTCATTCAGTTTATTGCAACACCTCCTCTCTATCACAGTTTGACTCACAATTACAGGGTAAAGAAAGGTGACTTATGGTTAGTATTAGTGTTAGTGTGGAAACATGTTGCCTAATCTTGTTCAGAATTTGTATTTGGGATCAGTGTAACAGGAAACCTTTGACAGTAGATGGTGAACATCTTCCTTTACAATTTATTATTTGATTAATTATAAAAAAGTTCATGGGTTGACATGTCTTAGGTGTGAGGTTCAGATTGGCAGGCTCCACTCAATTTGATAGAGTGGCTATTAGTGAGCCGTATGTTGTCCTTCCTTTTTCTAAACTTTAGGCTTCATGATCTTTGAAGTAAATCAATTTCAGGACCAAATAAGAGACTTGTATGGAAGCAATTGGTGAAACTCAAGCAAAAAAAAAAAGGCACAAATATACCATTTCATCTTTTTTCTTGTCCTCCCCATTTCTTTATTTATAAAGTCTTCCTTTCTTTTACCTTGCTCTCTCTCACTTCAGTTTTCCATCCCTGTTTTTTCTTTCTCTTTTATGTAGGCACAGCACACACACACAAAATATTTATACAGCAAAACACAGCAAGCATATACTTTAAAATATGCATCTAGTGCCTATCAAACAATACATCTTGAAGCAAGGAAAACAAAGTAATAAAGTAATATCAATAAAACAATGGAGAGGTTAAGCATGCATTCATGAGCTTTTAAATGCAATTTTCAACAGGTGCCTAGATAGTAGCAAAGTTAATGTATGCTTTATTTCTAGAGGAAGAAAATTTCAAAGAATGGGTGCTGCAAAGAAAATTAACATTTGATTTTTCCCCATTCATGCTTCATCTCCATCTTTCCTTCTTTTCCCTTCTCCTTTTATCTTTCTTCTCTTGCCTGCTTTTCTGGTGTAATATTGTCCTCTTCCTCCCATTTCTTCTTGAGCCATTTCCCTTCCTTAGCTCTTTATTTTATCTCCACCTCATAAAAATCAAAGCCTTGAAATAAGCTTGCATTGTGTACGGTGAATTAACCTTTCTCTTCCACTACTCGACCCTTTCTGCAAACCCTTGCTCAGCAATTACATCATAGAAAACATTCATGATTAAGCTTAGTTTAAGGCCAGTGGATACATTTGGCATGTTGACAATGGTGATGCACAGAGTGTTTTGAAACTGAATCTTTTTCAGCGTAAGATACTCCATTTGAAGTTGGAAATGCTCCATTTTGAGTTCAGTCCCTTTTGGAAATATTCCAATGGTTCCATTTCACATTCAAAACACCTACTTCTGACCTGAAACAGGGAGCTCAAAATATTCTCAGAATGATCAGAATACTTCTTATTAGGTCAAAACAGCCCATTTGGAACTCGAAAAACATTCTGTGCTCAAAATGCTTTGCATTCAAAATTTGGCATACCTCTGGTTTATAATTTATCCTTGATGTTTTCAAAAAGTGGGGACCATGATGGGAGCAGCACATAAAAGCAAGCTACATATTTATTTTTACTCAAACTGATAAAGGTGGTCTTGGTTGAGCCAAACCGTCCATCCGCAAAACCTTCTATACACAAAAGAATTGGGAGTTTGTCTAAGCCTGACAAGTATGTTCTGAATACTGAATAGGGCAAGGGTAGGCAACCTTGGCTCTTTTATGACTCGTGGACTTCAACTCCCAGAATTCCTGAGCCAGCCATGCTGAGGGGAAAGAGAGAGGTTTCCAAGCTGAGCCATGCTGGCTCAGGAATTCTGGGAATTGAAGTCCATGAGTCATAAAAGAGCCAAGGTTGCCTACCCCTGGAATAGGGCCAAAGAGTCAGAGAAGAAAGAACAGGGGGAAAAAAATCTAAAGATATTGGTTATTACTGAGAAGAGGGAAGGAATAGAGAAGGTTAAGGGAGTAGACAAAATGGTAGGATATGCTGTGGTGAAAGGAGGGGGGAGCAAGATTGAAGGCAGAGGAGAGTGTAATATGGATCATCTTTGCTCCACTCACCTCATAAAATAATTCCAAGATCCCCTTTGGCTGAGTTTTGGCCCAAACCTGTAGAAAACAAAATCCCAGGATTTGTTTCTTCCAAACCACGGCCATCCAGAATGGGTTTGGCAGAGCTTTGGGAATATGATGTGTTTGCTCTGAGTTAATAAAAAGCAAAACATGTTTTCTACTTCATTCAAACCCATATCTCTTCAGATGTCTTTGGCTTCCCAGGATGCTTTATATCACCCAGCTTAACTTTGTCTTTTTTTCCCCCTGAGCAAAGAGACACAGTTCCAAGGCAAGACACCCCCATTTTAATTTTTTTAAGAATGCCTTCATGGCTCAGTTTGGAAAGAAAGATAATGTGAGAGGTTGGCACTTTATTTGGTGGCAAGCAAACATCACATTATTACTTTATTTGAAAAGATTCTGTGAGGAAATTTTAAAAATCAGATGAGGAAGGAAACCTGCCCTAAGGAAGTTACCAACTTGCACATTGCTTTTATTTCTTTGATTAATTGATTGATTGATTGGTTTGTTGCCCATCTTTCTTTGATCTGCTAGCTCAGTTCTTACTTTCAGGGTTTACTACCTAGATAGCACACAAGCTGCTTACTTCCAAGGTTTTGTGAAATAAAGAGATGGGTAAAAAAGAAAACAGAAAAGAGATGGATAGTTGGTGAATTGTTATGGCCAAGGGCAGAGGAGATCTAAGTTCAGATAGCGCATTAAATGTGATGATGTGCTAGACCACTAACTTTCTTTTTTTTTTTAGGAATTTTTTTTTCTAGTTTTACATTTAAATATTTGAAAAGCAACGTGGCGACTGAGTCCATAATTCAATAACATACAAATATCTTTAGTACAGATCACAAACTATTACATTAAATATTTCCTCTCTTTTCCCCTTGGTATTTACTGTCTCACATTTAAATTAATACAATTCTTATTATATCAATTTAATAAAAATAACTTTCTTACTTTTATCAATAATTTTTAGTTTATACATATCCTAGTTATTTTAACATTCAATCTTTTTAGACAATCAATGTCCTGGTTAGTTTTTCCCAATTTTTAGTTTCCCATTAATATTTAAATTTAATGTTTAATATTTATAATTTCCAAGTTTTAAATAACCCCAATTCCCTTTATCACAATTCATCACAAGATCTAATGTTCAGGATACACATCTTATCTATTTGAATTCTCACCATCTTACATCAACTGATTAATAATACAATATAATATTCTTATTTTCTAGTAATTTCCAAATATCTTAAATTTAATAACCAAAATTTCTCTTATTTCAACATTTAATACTTCCCCTCTTTTTTCTCTTAATATCTACTATCTCATATTTAAGCTAGTAATTTTTATTATTACCATTAAGTAAAAACATATTTATTACATTACCAGACCACTAACTTTCTCTCAACCCGTATTCTCCTAGGAAAAATGGAGTGCTATTTATAATGTTTTGAACTCCTGGAGGAAAGACAATATGTAAATCTAATGCACTGAAAACAAATGAAAAAGAAAAGAGAAAAGAGAAAAATGGAGAGAGCTATGCAGTTAATTCTCTTTTTCTCAATTGTGCAAACTGCACTGTATTTTATAGACTACCCAATACAAAGAATTTTGCACACAGAACTCTGTCACAAATTTTATGATGCAGAAGTCATTGAAGAATTACTTGGCCCAGTAGTCTTGTCTGAAGCCCTCTAGCTTGCATATGCATCAAATAGCAAACCCTAAAAGTGTCACAAAACACTTTGTCTACAGATAGCAACTCCACATGCTAGGCAATTTCTCCAACTATTTTTATGGACCTCATCAAACATTGTGTCCATACTCTTTCTCCAAAACAATCTTTACTGTGCTCCCATTTTCTTTCTCCTTTAAGAGAAAGCCAGGAGCTACAGGCATCACAACTCTGCACTTTTATGGTGCAAGGGAACTGCCAAGGGAAACAGAAGGGGCTTTATGATAGCAAAATTGCAAAGAAATAAAAAGGTAGAAGGGCAATTCAGGGATTATAAAGCACAGAATTTGTGTAAGGCCATTTGGGATTGTTGTACATCTTTTCTCCCTTTAAAAATAATAAAAAAGGTAGGGAATTGTTCCATTTCATTAAACTGCTACACTGCCAATGTTGAAAAACATGAAGTCTCTAAAAGTCTTTTGTTAAAAAAAATTAATGGTAATTCCTTCCTTCCTTCCTTCCTTCCTTCCTTCCTTCCTTCCTTCCTTCCTTCCTTCCTTCCTTCCTTCCTTCCTTCCTTCCTTCCTTCCTTCCTTCCTTCCTTCCTGTAAGTTTTTTATTCTTGATATCTGCCTGGACTAGTCCTTCCAGTTTTCTTGGCAAGGTTTTTTGGAGTAGTTTACCCTTCCTAGGGCAGAAGGAGAGGGAGAGGGGAGAGAGGGAGAGGGAGAGAGAGAGAGAGAGAGGAGAGATATGAGAGAGAGAGAGAGAGAAGAGAAGAGAGAGAGAGAGAGAGAGAGAACTCAAAGTTATCCAGACTGGCTTTGTGCATAAGGTGAGACAGATGCTTCCGCTTTCTACTCTGATGCCTCAACCACTATGCCTGGCTTTGACCAGGACTAATATAACACTTCTAGAACCACAGTGGCACAATGGTTAGAATGCAGTATTGCAGGCTGACTCTGCCAACTGCCAGGAGTTCGATCCTGACTGGCTCAAGTTGACTCAACCTTTCATCCTTCCAAAGTCGGTAAAATGAGAACCCAGATTGTTGGGGGCAATATGCTGACTCTATAAGACCACTCAGAAGTTCTGCAAAGCACTATGATGTGGTATATAAGTTTAAGTACTATTGCTATTGTCTATGGAGATTCTATTGCTATTGCTATTCTACACACTGGGACACCTGTCGATACCATCCATTGGATTGTACCAGATTCCCAATGATCAAACTGTTAGTCTCCTTAGGAGGCTGAAAATGCAAACGGTAGTGATATTTTCGTGCACCAACAATTTCACTTACAATTCTTTCATTTCCATAGTAAGTCAGACTCCAGCTTTATGCCACAGAGTATAGACTAGAGGATAGGAGCAGCAGTCTGAGAACTGTTGCCCCTCTATGGTATCTGTTTGCAGATCCTAGCTTCTTAGAATGATATGAGGACTTTCTGACATTTGGGGAGTCTCACCACTACCTCTTCCTCATTGTATGGCCACATGGAAAAGCATGATGGCTTCAAACTTCTATAAGAGCTCGTAAGGTAACAGCAAATGGCAACTGACCTTTGAATTTGGAAGCTAGTTAAGATTGGACCCGGTTAGTACATAGATGGGAGAAAATTAGGACTTTCCAGGATTTTAGACTCCTTGAAGAAATTGAAAAATATTCTAAAGATGATAGTTGTAAAATAGCTCCAGTGTTGCTAAGAAAATTATATGGCTGTCTGCAAATACCCAGAGATGAGCTTGACTTAAGGATTTCAGTCTTTTAAAAAAAAAATTGTTTCCCCCCCTCTCTTTCTACTAGCTCAAGAAGCCCCAGATATATTTTTTTTATCTTTCATGCAAAATGACATACAAACTAAAGAAAGGAGGTTTTGCTCCAGTCAGAACATAACTTAAAAAAAAGACCCTCTGCTAGCTTAGAACTCATTTTTTCTCTTTCAAAAACTGCCAGCTACATACCTGGGGCATCACCATGTGTTGTTGTTTTTTTTTAAAGGTATATGTGGGATTGTATAGTTGCAGTCACCATCTTGACTTTTTGGACCTTATTCTGTAGATAACCCTGTTGCAGGTAAGGTTTGCTGCTTTACATGGCTTCAATCCAAGACTAACTGGCAATGGAAAATTGTAGATATGGGCAGTGGTGGGATTCAAGTTCGCACCACTTCAGCAGAACCGGTAGCTAATTTTTTGTTGCCCAGGCCCAGAATGGACTTCTGGAAGTGGCATCCACACAGAGAACTGGTTGTTCACATATTTGAATCCCACCACTGGATACGGGCATGCGCATCCCTGGAAACCAATATTCTATGTCAAAATAGAAAGCACATCCACTTGCTTTAACTGCTTAAAAGGTATCTGTCTTCAGATGCATAAGCAAATGTGCATTTCTTTTCCATATGAGGATATGTATTTGTATATACATTAGCTCTATATGTCACTGAAAACAAAATATGCTTGAACAAAGATCTGGGTTTTAAATATGTGCCTTTGATATGGATTATAATGGCAAATGTAGCAAATATGCTTTCTGCCATGGAAGTGTGGAAGGAAGGAAGGAAGGAAGGAAGGAAGGAAGGAAGGAAGGAAGGAAGGAAGGAAGGAAGGAAGGAAGGAAGGAAGGAAGGAAGGAAGGAAGGAAGGAAGGTTAACCAAGAAAGTAAGAAAGAATAGACTCTGCAAATGATTCATTCTGATAAATCAAGAAATATGGAGGGTGATTTCACTTCAATCCTTCTTATGGCTCTTAGATCTGGGCTACAAAAATCCAGATGACCATGAGAAGGCAGCAAAGAGATTTAGGAAACTCTCTTTGTAGCAGTACTATAGAAAAGAAGGGAAGAGGGGAGTCAAAGGACTGCATTGTAAATGGCTTAATAATATATTTAATGAATAAAGAGTAAGAAACAGTGAATCATGTGATTATCAACATATCTGGCATCTGGAATAACTCAAATAGATGTACTGTAGCTGCTGTCTTTATTTTTCCTTTTCATGTTTGTGTATAACATTTATTCCATTTCAACTTTTTTAGACACCCCCAAAGTATTGGTTTTCTCCTCAGGGAGTCCAAAGTGACCACAGTCCAAGCATTTATTTATTCATTTATTTGTTTGTTTGTTTGTTTGTTTAATTATTCTCTAGTTTTTCAGGAAACTGACATGCAAAGCAAAATGTGTAGTCACATTTCTTCCTCTATTGTAAAAAGTGTTTACCTCTTTTTGGAAAATTTAAATCAGGGAACATACACTTCCAGCAGTGATAAAACATATATGCTGTCTGGGGAAAGAAGTACCCAATTATTATTATTTTTTAATTCTTCCATGTCCCAAAATAAGTTTTTTCCATCTCTTCACTGGACTCCATACCATGAGAAATATGCCTGCAAATTTCATTCAGTGGTGTTTTTTTAAAAAAGTGCCTGACAATTTAAAATGCATTTTGTATGTATGGAATATAGTGTAAAATCTTTCAGTTAGAATCTGGTCACGTATTATCTAGGAGGAATGCAGCGATTGCGTAATTAACTCTGGGTAGCATTAAAAAAATATCACTTGATCTAGGAATAAATGTAAAAATTCTATTTAAATGATACGATTTTAACATCATACTTGGAGATCCAGGAGTATATTTTCCTAGAATTTAATCCCTGTGTATATGCATACAAATAAATAGACATCTCGTTTTATTTGACTGCACAGACAACTGGACATCCTGCTGCCAAGTCACTCAGTGGGATTGTTACTGGAACATTTTTGAAGGATGATCATCTGCTTTCCTGGGGCAATAAGGACTGTGGTTCATGGAAGAGGATGTGCTTTGCAAGCAGAAAGTTTTATATAAGACACACACACCACACACCCCGAGAGCTGCTGCTAGTCACAATTGATAATATTAAGGTAAAAGGACCTGGCTGGATATTCTGACACAATAGGGCAGCTTCCTGATGTGGGAAGTCACCCCACCCCCCAGAGAAGGAAATATTAAAAGGGCAGAATATTATATTTCCTTAAAGGATCTTAAAGAGGCAGAAAAGCATGCCCAGTTTTTCTTAATAGCCCCAAGTCTCCCTCCCCCAAGCAGAAACCAGCTCTGTAGAAATGCAGATGTAATAATCCATTCAGGAAGGTTGGAGCCCTCCAGCTAGAAGCTTAGGAAGACAAAGACACCTAAAATCTACATACCCACCCAAACTCTAAGACAGGACATAATAGGATTAACCCACAGATGCCAAAGGGGCACACTCAGACTCAGGTCAAAGTACATGACACAGGAAATACAAAGCCTCAAACAGGAACAGGAAACAACTCCAAACAAAAGCCCAAGAGGGTATAAAAACCCACTCCTTACTACATGTGCTCACTCTCTTTTCTTCCAGAGCCATCTTTCTGTCTGGCTCTCTTCTTCAATAAACTACAACCTTCTTTCTAAAGCAGTCGCCATGTTGTTTATTCCCGGCTTGGACTGGACCCTGATGAAGACTTTTCCCTCAACACTGGGTTTCACTAGATTTGTAGATCTGTTATTTATTCCTAGACATATTCACTCTGCATCCTAGACACCAATTGACACATGAGCCTAGGACACATCTTTATGGCACATTTAGACAAGACTGCAACAGGATTTTATTTTGAAGGTTTTAACTAAAAATATATATGCACAAAACTACGGGAGGAAATGTTATTAGGTCACTTTTAAAAAAAATATATTAAGAAGTATAGCTGTGTGATTAACTCAATCTTTGGAGTTCAAAATGTTTATTTTTTTCCCCAGTTCCTGAATGAGAATGGGAAAGTCTATGATCAGAAAAGCTGTCGATGTTAAACAAAATATTAAATTTCTTATTTCCAATATTGCCTATTTCCAATACTCCTCTTTATAGGAGCTAGAGGCAATTTTAGAAATTAAGGTGATGTTTCAAACTGCTGTTGGTTGTGCATCATGATAACTTCCCATTTATCTCTTTTTGCAAATTATACTGAAAGGTTCTGGGACAAAGGGAAATTGTTTGGTCTAACTGTTGCTTTCTTGTTTTTTGTAATCAGCTTTTGCACCAGGGAAATCTCATGCAGGCGTGAGAATCATGTACATGGATGGGATGTACTGAAGGAGGGAATAAGGGAGTGTACAGGAATGATTGATGTCTTCCTTATGATGCAATGGCTCTGTTGTCTGATTTTCATTGGCTAACAAAGTTTATAAAGCAATGCTACCAACTTTTTAATGTGTGGCACTTCTGGATGTAACTCTGCCAGCATTCCAGATTGTTGGCCACCCAGCTGCTTAATTTGATCAAATAAAGTGCTGCTTGAACAAGAAGTCTCCGCTTGGGTTATCTGATTAGATTGATATGATATCTCAAGTTCAAGTAAGGGACTTACAATACTAATCTTCAAATATTAAAATAAGGTTGGGTATAGAGTGGATTGGCCATCAGATCATTGTTCTGAACCCATTGGTACTCATGGACTCATGGGCTCAGGCTTCTTCTTTTTAACATTCATATATATTAAAAGACAGAGGCAGGAGAATTGATTTAAACTATTACTTATACGAAATAGTTCTAATGTGCACCTGGTTTCTTCCTACCTCTTTGCTTCTTTGCCACAAAGACAGCAACATTTCTTTGTACCCGTAAACTTTATTAAAATGTGCTTCTTCAGCCTTAAATTAAATTTAAAAAGTATTTTGACTCTTACAGAAATAGCATCAAAGTGAGGAAATGAGAGGATTACAATGCAAAGAAATAAAATAAAATAGCACATACAAAGGAAAGAAATTCCCCCTGCCCCATCAATTAAAAAAAGGCATGGATCTCTCTCTTGGCAGGCTTTAGATAGTTTACCCTATAATGCTGGAAAGAAAAGAAAAAGCAATAATTATCTAAAATAAATAAACTGCATATGATATGTTCTTGAAGAGGAGCTGTAAAATGATACTGCATCTATTTGCATTTATTGTAACAGTTATTCTGAAGAGTATGGAATTCATTCAGCAGGCCTCTTGACAACCTGACTTGGAATTTTATTTAGTAACAAACTTGTGAGTGTATGCTGTATCCTGCTATGGTAAAAAGTAATAGTTTTGCAGTAATGTTCAAAAGCTGCATCCTTTAGCTTTTCTTACATTCAGAAAAAAAGACATTGCAATATCCAGTGGAACAAGGCCCTGATTTAGCCACTACAGAAAAAGCAACAATATAGAGTTTTGCCATTTACAAATCAGTTCTTATCTTTAAGTTGTCTGATGATAATTGTTTTAGATAAAGATGACCCTTCAGGCATAAATGTTGGCGAGTGAATGAATGTATTAGCTTTGAGAACATCTTTTAATTCTCTTACTGCTCCAAGAGCTGAATATCATAACTTTATAAAATATATCTTCCATTTTAGAACATTTCAGTTCGATGTCATCTACAGAGACAGGAACATTGCTCCCCCCCCCCCCAAAAAATAAAAGATTTTTGGAAATCTGGAAATCTTCAGCTAAATCCCAGGAGATTAGAGAGAGGAAATAAACTCACAAGATTTATTCAGATATTACAAAACTGCTCTGCCCCAGAGTCTAAAAGGAGAACAGGGATTCATTTGCAATTACAATTTCTGACTCTTACATAGTGAAGTCCTATGTTTCATCATGACATTAAATTGTTTTGCTGGGATATACTGTGCAAGCATGAGAGCTACACATGCTCACTTCATACACGTCACTTTTTTTTTTTTTAACAAAAGTGAGACACTTTGAAAAAGACAAATTAAGACTAAGCTAGATGGAGTGTCTGTCGGTCATATGCTTTCAGAATGTGGTATATGTTCCTTTAATAATCAAATAAACAAATAGACTAATCTGCGTTTTACTTTTCTGCAAGTTATTTCCATCAGCTTTTAAGCCTTTCTAGTTCCAACTATGAGGTGAAAGAAAACAGTCTGGAGCAATAGATTGGTGAGGAATAAGGTGTTGGAGATGGGAATATTTAGCGTGTTTCTTCAGCATTTACTTTAGCAATAAAGATAGAAATGGAATAAGACATGTATCAGCCACTGTCACTTCTAGTTTGGCTTTACAAGTGCAACTATGAACCTGACAGAAATATCAAAAGATGCATCATTCTATGTGGAAAGGTACAATGGTACAAATAATCACAGAGACAATGAGACAATTAATTATTCTAGATCTGTAATTACTGTAGATTGTCATGTCAGCAAACAATTGTCTAGGATTTGGTACGGAAGTGCCAGACCAATTGCAAATACATGGTATTACTTTTGTGGGGTAAATAAATATCCCTCTTCTTTGTGGGTCTTCAGCTCGAACAGCATTCTTCAAAATGAAAAAGGTCTTCTGCAGTCACGACATAAGCCTAAGACTGAAAATCAGGCTTGTCAGATGCTATATTTATTCTATCCTGCTCTATGGAGTAGAGAGTTGGTCTCTGACAGAAGGCCACCTGAAGAGACTAGAAGCATTTGAAATGTGGATTTACAGGTGGCTGTTACGTATAAGCTGGGTGGACAAGATCAGAAATGAGGAGGTTTTAAGCCGCCTGGGAAAGCCAAGGGAAATCATCAAAACAATTAAAAAATGAAAGTTAGAATATTTCGGACATGTGATGCGACACCCAGAAAAATACGGCATACTCCATTTAATCCTCCAGGGAAAGATTGAAGGCAAACGAGGTCCAGGCAGAAGAAGAATATCATGGCTTCAAAATCTAAGGGACTGGTTTGGACAAAACTCAGCAGCACTTTTTCGTGCGGCTGCTGATAAAAACAGGATCGCCAACATGATCGCCAACGTCCGATAACGGATATGGCACAACAAGAAGAAGAAGGGGTAAATTTTAATTGAGAATAATTTCATTGCTCCAGTCCTTGGGGGGTGGAAGAAGGGAACAGTGGGATGAACCATATTTTAAACAAGTGCTATGGTTCCTGGTGCTTGTAGTGTGGCATACATTCTATGGGACTTGAAAGTTTGAGCCCAGAAAAAAGCAACATACAGTAATAGAGGTTTTGCCCATATTCCTGCTGCTAGTGTTTTGTCTTTTAGAGCCACAGCTGTTCCAGTAGGTGATAACTGTATTTGGGATGAATCATGATCTCAGAAATACCTAAGACATAAAAGTTGGAGATACAACAAAATATTCTCCCTTCTTTGTTGGGGCAGCTCTAAAATATTTACTGAAGTGTTTTATGGTACAATTTCAGAAAAAGATGATAGTTGGGCATTCTGAGCTAAGAGAGAAAGCTATCCTGGCTGGTTGGAGGTACCGACTGATGACCCAATGACCTCTTGAGCTTAAGTGGGAGAGATGACAGGGAAAATGACTTGGCTTTCTTTTTTTCCCTACTGTTGACTCATCAACTCAGCCCATCTGTCACTGAACTGTGGGCAGGGAAATCTGAGCCAATATAAGGCTTTATGGAGACAACAGGTGGGTGAGTCGGGGGTGGACGAATAATGCTTTGAAATGCCTTTCAAACTATAATGAAGATATTTTATCTTAATTAGTTTGGATATTGGATCTTCTTTGAGAAAACATCTAGATTTGGGGTCACATGTTTGGAAAAGGCCTCACATCACTCTTCAGTAACTGCCTAATGACCCGATCTCAAGGGTGTATATTAGCTTTAGTAATACAAACAGAAAAGCATCCTTACTTAGTAGGAAATTAGAATGTTTCAGCAGAGCTAAAATGTTATCTGCTGTTTCTGCAGCTTTGAATAAAATCTGATTTCGTGACAGTCAGAGGCTGCTCTTCTAATGTCCTTATTAAGTCAAATGAGGATCCAGTGCATAAATAATTTTGTAATGTTTACAAAGAATTGAAATGTTTAGTGACTTTTTTTACCCTAAAACTCATTGAAAACCTCTTTTCATCCACTTTAGCAATGCAGAAGTCTAAATCATATGAATTGACCAAGTAGAATAGATTAAATTGGAAAAAAATGTCTTTCAATCCTGATTATTTGGTTACCAACATGACTAACTAAAGCTATTTTTCAAAAAAACAACAACCGTCTGGACACTGATACTAGAATCCACAGACTGAGGCACCAAATTATTTTATAAAAACTCCAAAAATAACATATTGAAAATAAAAGTCTCTGTCTCTGTGAGGTCTCATAGTCAACAGTTCTATCCATAAATTAAGTGGCAGTCTTCTGGATTTGTGTAACTGGATATCATAAATCTTGAATAACAAAAGAAGTAAATATATGTTTCCATTAAAACAAAAATATTAATTGGAATCACTAGACTTTAGCACAAATATTAGATTTCCATCTCTATTGATATGTACAAAAATATATATTTTTTCCTTTTAATATGATTAAATTACTATTTTTCCAGCCTTAATCCCAGCCAAAGTCATGGCCAGTCATCTGGTAGAACTTCATGTTGAACGGCCGATAGAATTCTCGCAGCCTTTGTACTACTTTCTGATCAATATTTGGGTGGGTCCGTCCTTTCGTCTTGCCCAGGCAGTGAGGCTTGCTGCTGCCTTCCGCCTTTTTCAGGCATGGGAACCCCTTGGTTTTGTTGAAGTAGAAATGTTTGTCTGTGATGATCCTCTTGAGGCCCAGAAAGTCCTGGACACGGCCCAACTCGCCTGCTGGATCACTGATCAGTCTTTCCCCACTGACAAAAAGGATTTGCCCAAGTGGGAAGTACAGGAGCCAATTTTCCAGATGCTTTGCATAAATGCCAATCTGGATGGCACTCCAGGAGGTATCGATCAAACCCGTAGTCCTGTTTTTGAAGGTCAGGTTCTCAAAAGTTGGGATGTCTGGCTTCTTGGAAAGGGTTTGTGTGTAGTCAGAAATGGCTCGGGTGACCGGGTCCCTCACCACCACAATGAGCTTGGTGTCCTTTGACATAGAGGAGATCCGAGCTGGTGCTTCTTTAGTGACAAAGTAGCTGGGTGTTTTCTCCATGGTGATCTGGCCATCGAGTGTTCTTGGCATCAATTCCCTAATGAAAAACAGAAGAGAGAATTTGCAGAGTTGCACATTTGTACATGCCTATCTTCAGCTCAATCATAGAAAATAATGGAACTCATATACAGGATCTCAGCTATGGGGAAAATTTTGAAACATTTGAGCACCAGGGATTTTTTTTAAGGAATGTCTTTTGTGTTGAGATCAACTCTTAAAGCCTGGTACATTCGGATGGTCTCTCAGGTTTGATTCCACTTAGATTTTGAGATCAAGTAAAGTTAGTGAGTGATACAATATCTTATCAACAAATATTGTATCAGACCAAATAATTCATGGAAAGTTGGAACCCCATTTATTAGAATCTCCATTTGTTCTGTAACATGGAAATATTGGTAAATGGCAGACCAATTGGCATCTATATAGATTAGGCCAGGATCAGAAACACTGAATGACTTCTCTAATTGAATGGGAATTTGAGAATTACATCCAAATTCAGCACTCTAGTCACCTCTACATCACATTGGTTAGTTTAAAAATTTGGGAGACTAGGAGGAAGGACTTTTTCAGAGTTTTAAAACATTTAAATGATCTTTGGAGAAAAGTGCGTATGAAAATTATTCTAGTTCAAGAGCCTTGTGAGCTATTATTTTCCTATATTTACCACTCAGTTATACAGCACTTTATCAAAAGGTCCCAGCACATTTCAAAACTACTTCAATCTAATATATGATTATATAGGAAATGCCTTTATCTTATCATGCTATCTAGCTTTGATTTCCTAAGCCATGAGGCTAAGCATTGGCAGGACCATTTGTTTAAGAGAAAGATCTACAACTGTCACCTGTTAAAAATAAAGCTCACAAACACAGAAAAAAAGGTCCACCATAATTTAATTCCTCCAAATCAGATTTCCTCAGAAAAAATGACAACAAGGTCAGATACAGGTATGTTGAACATTATGTACTCTTATGAATAACAACCATTTACCAAGTAATGCCAAAGAATGATATGTTCATGAGTAGATTTACTTGGAAAATTGAACCTTCGAGCTGGCATTTTGGCAGCACAAGGATCTTTTTCACACGCTGAAGAAATGAATATTCAATTTGTTGGCAGACTGAAACCACTGATTGTATATTGTTGGGAGCCACTAGGAATGTTGTGCCACAACCCTGGAGAGATTGACTAATGACCTAGGCATCTTTCCTAAACATAAGACTGCATGGACTGGTGGCATCTGGATTTAATTGAAAAAAAATTGCCACTACAAACTATCAGGGCTACAGAAATATTTTGGGGAGAGCAAAATATTGAGCCATTTGCTCAAATAAATGGGTGTTTGTTGTTTTAATGTTTGTAGAGCAAAGGAGGATGCATTGGCTTAATTACTTATTTAAGGAAGACAACTTCTCAAAAAAGGAGTACCTTTTTGGCTGTATCTTTAATTTAGTATTCAGTATTGAAATCTATGTTCAGTTGGCTGTTTCAAGACTCAACTTAGAATATTAACTTTTGCAATTGAAAACTAGACCAATGTTTCTCATACTGAAGATCATCCCCTATTTGACAAAAGCCTGTCCTACAGGTGCTACTTTCAAGCAATGTAGTGACATACTTGTATGCTGAATGGATTTATACATAATTACATTATATAGAGCTTTTACTGTGTAATGTAATTGTATAAACTGTTGATCGTGAATTAAGCACTAAGTGTTCTTTAAATAGTTAGATGTGAGGCCAGCAGGCATCTGAAGCTTCTACATGAGAGTGTGGGAAGCCATGGAGATGACCTTGGAAAAGCTATCTAAAATCCATTGAACAGGTGCATAAGCATGCTTTGGGTTGAAAACACAGAGAAAGTATTAGAAACAGACTCAAGCTGGCTATCCTCCTGCGTCCCTAGGGTAAAAGAGGAAAGGAGCAGGAAATACAATCACTTGTAAAATTTGTTACCATGGCCTTTCTCAATAAAGTATAGTACTAGTTTTCTTGTGAAATCTATTCCCTGATTTGGATGACCTTATAGGGCTGAAAGAAAATCAATAAAAGTTTTGAGTTGGTCCATCAGTCACATTCAAAGAACTTGTGGCACTGACACTAGCACTAAAAGATATTGATGATGACTTGACCATCTTCATTCCACAAGGATGGACTTCACGGAAATAGCAAATTTATGTATCTTCCCTATGGATTATGGATTTGTTATCCAGGGCATACAGTATGTATAGTTTAGTTCTGGAATGGATATTACCCAAGGACCTGCATTCAGCAAGATAGCTATAGCATATACACACAACTGCATACAATATGGTAGCTCCTCTTAACCTAACATCTTTAATTCCTCTTTACCATGCTGGGGAGTTTTTATTTGTTGTTTTGCAGTGGCTAATGGTGATTTACTGAATGGAAAATTATCTATAGACTTTTTCAGCTGACGAAGAAAAGAGCAGCAGTAGGCAAGCTTGTAAACAGCACAGATTTAGCTTTCCTGTTGATACCCTTGGGCACACTGAACAAAGAGTGCCATATCACAGCATACTGGTGCAGCAGACCCATTTCTGAATGCACTCACAAATGGACATATAGTGGTTGTTTATTCTGATCTTTAGTTGCCTTAATCTTAACCTAGCCATAATTCTCAGAGGTTGGTTTTTGCCATTAAGTATGTGCCTGAGTAAACTCCAACACACACACACACACACAATCACACACACACACACACACACAAACACAGAGCCTGGTAGAAGTTGCAGCCTACAGAATGAGATTCAGTTCTCTGCTCAAGTTGCCAAGTTCCAACAGCTGAGGTCTCATTTGTAGAAGCAAAATAAACAACATGTATAAACCATACTTTCAGATATTAATTTCTACAGTTTTGTTGATTAAAAAGATGTTACTTATGGAATATCTGCAGATGGCCAGTCACTATCAATCCAAAGACGTTCTATGGTGACACATATCCAGATAGGAAATAGGAGCAGAGAAAGTGTATCAATTCACATTTCAAGAAGCACCTTCAGTCACAGCCAATACATGATCTGGAACACAATCATCCTTCAGTTTTCACATTTCTCTGGAAGTCAATAATAATGGGTTCATCTGGTATCCACCACATCATACTGAAGATTTTGGCCTGGATTATTATAAGAATAAATTAGAAAGTCAAGAAATTAATGAAAGAAAAATAAATAAGTTGTGTGCTTGTGGAACTAAATAAGAGGGAATGAGGCAATAGATCTGAATGAAGGTGGCTTGGCCATGAGGGATGGACGAATGCATTCAGAGAAATTAAGCTGTAGGTTTCCTTATAAATGAAAGAGCTATGTAAGAAAGTATGTAAGAAAGAACGAATTGATGTCAACTAGGTTGCTGTAGGTACATTGAAAAGTACAAATCCATAACATGTAGGTGATAGCTACATGTTAAGCTGGAGTAAATGACGGTAATGAGGGAGATGAGCGGTTTAGAAATATGAAATATGAAATATAAATAAATAATAGATGAACCAAATATGAGTTTGGTGGAAAATTGTGCAACAGTCTGAAGGTATGCAATCCTGGGGAAATTATTCTGTTTGTGACATCAATGAGTAGGTAGAAATGACACAAGCAAATACTATGTAGTAAAAGTGTGGGGCCATTTACAAAATCCAAGAATGATGAATGTTAGGAGTAGAGCTGACATAGCACGGACTAGTTCCCAGATTAGTGAGAACATTACACCAATACATCTGTGCTGTGGGGCCAAATATTTGTTAATATGGAAAGACGAGGTTAAAAAAACCCCTAAAATTTAAACTCTGGAGTTCTGATGTGATTTTATATATATAATTGTTTAATTGTTTGAAATTTGAATTTTAAAAACTTAAATGTATCACTCAAAATATGTAGCAGTCTTTGAATGACTCTTATTTTAGTAACTTTGGTTCTTTCCAGCTTCTTTCCCAAAGTTTCATAAGTATTTTAACTACTTTTTAATATTTATATTAATCTGGTAGACAATTATAAATATTTGCCTCAATGAGTTTGGAGACATTTGTCATAATAACTATTTCCAGGTACTCCAAGGAACTAAAGAAAAATGCAAAATCCTAAACTCTGCAAATGTTCTTGGGTAGCTTAGCACTTATAAAAATATGTGAGATTTTTTTTAGAATGCATTTATTAATTTATTTAAAAAAAAAACCCTCTGTTAAAGGAAGTTAAGCAAATTCATTCATCCAATTTTAGAATCTAATTAAGGACAGGTATACCTTCAGACCTGGCATCCTGGGGCTGTCATAGCTCTTCACACTTTAAAAATAAACTTTTTTCAGAAGACAACTGTGTCTTTTTGTATTTCTTATAACCATCCTCAGTCTAGAGAAAAGACAGCTAGTCAGTGACAGAATAAGGTTTTGTTTTATTTCTTTTATGTGGCAGGTCATGCTCTGGATTTGGTTTTGTCCACTGGAAAGGAGGATGGCATTCCAAAAGTGGGAAAGTTTAGAGCTGTTCTCTTGTCATACCATTTCACTGAGATTTAGACTTGCAATGACTATTGTTCTTTGTAGTCCATTTTAAAAGATTCCAGGGATTTGGGGGCTAGTATGGCTGTCTTTGGTTGTCCTATGGAATGCAAAGAGGAGCAGGGCATCCACAGGGCAGAGAGAGTTCATTTCCGTAGTATACATCTCAGTGGAGGACAATGAAGCAAGATTCTTCCACAGCCCCTTATTTCTTGACATATGTAGTTCAGTCAGCTGCAGCTTTATAGAATCGAGGCAACAATTGAATGGTATGGTTATTAGGCTGAGTTATGACATGTGTGACATTATTGCTAGGTATTCTTTGACTAAAAAAATTATTTTTGGTTCTACCAGCTCCCATTTTCTGCCAGGAAAGTGTACACAACAGAACTCTCCAGAAAGCAACAAAGCCAGACATCGTGTAGTTAGTTAGGTGTGGTTTATCAGGAGATGTTTTGCTGTTCAGATGACAGTGTGTTAAATACGAAAGCTGTTTTGTTAATGCAGAGTTATCAGGGTTGTGGGTTTGTTATTTTTTGCATATGTGGGCAGGAGGAAATAAAATGAAAACATGTTCCCACCAACAGTGTGAGTCAACAACACTCTAAAAAGGAAGAAAAAGGGGGCGGAGGTGGGCAGGTCTGATGAAAGCCACAGTTTATCATGGATCATGGTTTCTTGGTGCCTTTGCGATTACTTCACAGGCTTTGCTGCCTCCAGAATTTGTTCATTTGTGAGTATTGTACATTGCAAGTAACACACACCAATGCCAAGTTTATACTGTCTATTTAGGAGAAGAAATCAAAGGAATTTTCAGTTGCTAAATAGATAGACAGATGGCTGTCTGGGCAAATATCTGAAGATGACTCCCACAATATTATGATGGCTGGTTGCATATAAACTAAGCATTAGAGAATTCCGTGTTTCTCTCTCTCTTTCTCTCTCTCTCTCTCTCTCTCTGTGTGTGTGTCTGTGTGTGCATTTGCATAGACATGCAGACAAAACCACACAGAACCACAGACATATATAATTACAGTGCAATTCTATCCTTGTTTAAACATAAACAAATGTCACAGATGTCACATTATTTCATTCAGTGATCTCATTTGAAACTGTATTCCCATTTCAACTTCACGGATAGGGGGAAAAAATCTTAAGAACTGATCAGATTGGGGCTCTGCACAGCCAAGGTAGAGGGAAGGGGAGATCTTCTCATTGATGTCCACCTCACTGAGCTTCTCCTCCACCTTTACAAATTATTTCTACCTAAGCAAACTCTTTATTTTATAATAATAATAATAATAAAGTTGGAAGGGACCTTGGAGGTCATCTAGTCCAACCCCCGCTCAGGCAGGAAACCCTATACCAGGGGTGTCAAACTGCCAGCCCATGGGCCGGATGTGTCATGCCAAAACCACGCCCACCCCATTGCCGGCAATGGGGAAAAAGTCGTGATACGTCGTGACACGTCATGTGATGTTGCAGGTTTGACACCTGTGCCCTATACTATGTCAGACAAATGGCTGTCCAGTCTCCTCTTAAAAACTTCCAGTGTTAGAGCATTCACCGCTTCTGGAGGCAGGTTGTTCCACTGATTAATTGTTCTAACTGTCAGGAAGTTTCTCCTTAGTTCTAGGTTGTTTCTCTCCTTGATTAGTTTCCATCTGTTGCATCTTGTCCTGCCTTCAGGTGCTTTGGAGAATAGCTTCACTCCCTCTTCTTTGTGGCAACCCCTGAGATATTAGAATGCTGCTATCATGTCCCCCCTCGTCCTTCTCTTCATTAAACTAGACATACCCAATTCCAGCAACTGTTCTTTATATGTTTTAACCTCCAGTCCCCTAATCATCTTTGTTGCTCTTCTCTGTATTTTTTCTAGAATTTCAACATCTTTTTTATATCGTGGTGACAAAAACTGGATTCAGTATTCCAAGTGTGGCCTTACCAAGGCCACACTTGTGTTCCTATTACCTCCCCATTAGAAGAGGCTAATGGTGCAACAACATCATTAAGGAAAACCCAGGAAAACCAGAAGATAAATCATGCAACCTGGATAGTCCTGCATGCCTTGCATACTACTTATTACATGCATTGAATTGACTGTAACAAGGCAAATGAATCAAGATTTGAGGTCTCAGGGAAGCAGGGATGTTTATAGCGTACGATTAAAAAAGAAAGTCAAGTTCACAAATGCATTGGTGAAATGAAAGTTCTATCTGTTTTTTCATGTGCCACACAAACACACACAGACAAAAAAACTACTGAAGCTTCTATTAAACCATTGCAGTCTCCATCTTGCTTTTTACTGTACTCTACAGATATTTTGGTGGAAAACCTTTGAAACTAAGAAATCTGTATTGAGTCAGCCTAAAGTTATTATGGTCATTATGACTTAAGACAGCACTAAGAAAAAAGGGAAGGGCTCTCAGACTACCTATAAGGACATGTTGAGCTAGATACCCATAAAGGAGCAGGGACATTATTATAGGGGAGAACACTGACCAGAGGACAGATCCTGGATGTCAAAATCTCTCCAGACAAAGGAGAGATTGTGGGATTGCCCACAGGTATTCCAAACAGCTCTCCTCATGAGCAAACTGCAAGAACTGACAGTTTTATGGTTGGCTGGTAAATTGGGTGGCTGGGGCTGAGGGATTTCATGTATGCTTAGAATTGCAATGTGGCTTATGTGGACATAAAGGTGGCTAGGCCTCATTTCTTAATTACTTTTTGAATTACTTTTTTATTAGTTTTAAACATTAGCAACCTTTAAAATGACAAGGCTGATGGCATTCACTGGGTGAGTCTCCTTCAATCCTTAACAAAAGAATTTTTAAGTGTAACTTAAAGGACATAGCAAAGTTGGGTAATAAATGGCAAAAGGGTAATTAGAGTGTTATTTCTGAAAATTTATAAATGTACTAAGGGTGTAGATTGACTTGAAATGGGATTTTCAAATTAATGGAATAGATTCTTCCCATGGGAAAATGGCTGTGTTTTGATTTTTAAGAAAAAAAAGAGATGGGATTTTAAAGGTGGACACTAGAGGGAGGTAAAAGGAAGTAAAGATTAGAATTAAAGAAAAAGAGCACCTATTTAACTTGTTAAATTGACTTGGAGCAAAATATCTTAACATCAAATGTACTAAATTGTGTGTGTATATAAGTATAAACAATGACCTCAGATGTTAATTTCAAGAATATCTGCCATCATAGAACGACTCTGTGTAAATGATATTACAGGAGAGGAACAAGTTCTAATGGATAAGATGGAAACAGATTGAGACCTGGGTTTAAAATGACAGGCTACAAGAATAATCTGAGAAAATAAATGAAATACTGGATATACAAATGAAACGGGCTGATATTTTAATAATTAAAAGGAAACGTGACTTGGATAAGTTTCCTATATTGGTATACAAAGGACACCTGTTAAAGTTTTGAAAGACTCAGTGAAAAGAATAGACATAAAGATTTAGGACATTATTTGAAGAGATTAAAGATCAAAATTGTAAAAACAAAAGGAGGGAATATAAAGTGGGTTTATTTGATCAGGGTTAAAATAGTTAACTTTATTCTACAATCACAAAATGGTCATTTTCTTTATCATGCCAGAGTGATGTGGGTTTAAGGATCTGAGAATTCCTTTTGAGATGAAGGAGTAATATTTATTTTTTGTTATATTGTAATCTTTTCTTCTCTATTCTTTCATTTACATTGTTCTTTTTATTTCTTTTTTCTATTCTGCACTTTATTTTTTCTTTCTATTTTTTATTTGTTGTAGCTTGTACTACATTTGATCTGTACAACTGTAACATTTAATAAAACTAATTGAAAAAAAAAATTCAGGAAGGCAATGCCAAGGCAATGGTATCCTAGCTTTGATCTTATTAGCAAGCAAGAATCCTCTTCAGATGAATCCCAAATCATTATTTATAAAGGATAGTTTTAAAAAAGGCACTTTCCTTCCACAGAGAAATTTTTGAATAAAAGTGAACAAACCTAAGTTATGCAATTTACAATTATAACCCTGACCCAGAGTTTCCTGAGTATCCAAATATTAGGAAACATTGCAACTGCAATCTGTTACTGCATATTTGCTCTATTAATCATAATTAGTAATATTAGTATTAATTTGTTATTAAGTATTAGTATTCATGTATTCATCAAGCTTTTTCCAACACTGGCAGCTGGCAAGTTGATTGACAGTAAAAGCAAAATAAAAATATTCACAAATAAAAAAGAGAAAGAAAAAAGGAAATACTTTGAGAGGGATTTAGATGAAGCCTAGAATAACCAGCCAATTATTCTTTTTGAAAGGCATCATTTGCTTTCCAGAATAAACTTGAACCAAATCTGTATTTCCACTCAAACAATTTATGAAAGAAACAATGTTTTCGTTCCATAAGATTTGGGATTAATTGGGAGCGATGTGAAAGTCCTTTTCTGTATAATAAATTTTGCAGCCTTTTCACCTCTGGTATTTAATGACATTGTGTCTTCCTGTTTGAAAATTTCATACAAACAGTCTACTGTGCATTAAGACAAACCATCATTCTATTTGGGAAAAGAAACAGAACTTGATATAATTTTTGGCTATGCTGGGGCAAATGTGGCAATTGCTATGATGAATCCCAAAATGCACAGCAAGGATCTGGCCCAAAGTCAAAGTTCCAAAAGTAATAAGACCTAAATCAGGAAACTGTCTCCAGGAAAAGGTTTCTTATGACAACATAGTTTCCTTTTAACTTTCACTAAAGTCAGTTTGCCACCCTGATGGAACTGACCACATCTGTTGGTAATGGCCACAATCCACTGTGACATTCTAAGCACACTTTGCTGAACATTCCGGAAGAAATATAATGCGAGTGTGTGCACAGGAACACTGCCGTAAAGTGATGATTGAGGGAAATTAGTGCCCAATCTTAATCTATTCAACACTTCAAGCAGCAGTGCTTTTTTTGTAAGAAAAAAAGTGCCAGAAATCAGTCCCCCCCCCGCCAGGCCATTCCATGATCGGCAACCTTTCACTCCCCTCCCGAGCCGGACTGCCATGCTAAGGTGGATGGGATGGGCAGGATAGGCCCGGTCCCCTTCTGCCATTTCGGAGCCAGGGGGGAGTGACGATGAACGGCTCCGCTGCTGCTGTGCGCCGCTGGAGGGGTTTTCTTTATGCTTCGCCCCGCAGATCACCTGCCCAGGCACAGCCACCGGCTCCTTGTCCTCCGCCAACTCTCCCGTGGCTTGCGCCTTGACTGGACAGCATAAGCCTCCCCCGCCTCCCTCTGCCAGTCCTTTGTTGCCTGTCTCACGGAGAATGGAGAACACAGCAGCTCTGCGCAGGGATGCAGAGCAGAGAACAGCACTTGCTTGCTGCCCTGCATTGCCTCATGTCTCCCTTCTCCCTTCTGGAAATGGCAGCCCCGTTTCCTGCCACTTCTTCTCCCGGTGCAGCTCCTCCCTCTTCCCGAAAGCATTTCTTTGCTAACCTGCTTTCCAGCTCTGGCGTGTTTCTCTTCTGCTGCAGGGAAACGGAGTTTGTGGGACTAAAAAAAGTTCAGTCAACCTTCCAACTCCTTGTGAGATCTTTTTTTTTCCCCGCAAGAAGTTGGAAGGTCTGACTGAACTTTTTTTAGTTCCACAAATTCCATTGAAAATAGGTGCTGGAACGCCGTTCCGTGCGCTCTATGACAAAAAAAGCCCTGTCAAGCAGTATGGAAACTGTTATGTACTGGGCCTTGCTGAAGTCATTGAGCAAGGCTCAGGAAGTCTGCAGAACGTTGCAGAAATCTGGACAGACCACATGTCTTCCCGGGACCGTTGCAGAGACCCGGACAGACCACATGTCTGCCCAGGACCCAGACAGGCTGTCTCCAGCCTCGCGCGCATGCGCGAGGTGGGAGAATAGCCTGCATCGATTGGCTGAGCATTCCCTTGCAAGGGAATATAAGGAGTGGCCAGTGTGGCCAGTCAGTAGTAGTAGTAGTTAGTAGCTTGATTCCTGCTTATGTTCCTGTTCTGTTCAATCTATCTCCATGCTTCTGTTCAGTGAATGTATTCAATAGAGAACCTTTTTGTTGTGCACCTGCCTCGCCTGATGTCTCAATTCGGAGAACAGAACATTGGCGATGAGGATGGGATTCGCCGCATCGGAAGGCTACTACGATGCTGCTAGGCCTACTCACCTGAAGGCCTGATGAGCGGAGAAGTTCGGCGTCCAGTGGAAGCGACTGCCTGCCAGCATGAAGACGCTGGAGGTGAGCTCGGCTTCAAGGGACCCCTTCTCACGCCTTGAAGCGGAAGGAATAGAGGAGAAGCCATCGGTTGCCAGTACGAATACGCTGGAAGTGGGCTTGGCTGTATGGGACCCCTTCCCCGAGAAGTACGGCGTCCAGGAGAAGCAACCACCTGCCAGTATGAATACGCTGGAGGTGGGCTTTTGGCTTCGTGGGACCCCTTCTCCGAGAAGTAAGGCGTCTAGGAGAAGCAGCCGCCTGCCAGTACGCAAATGCTGGAGGTGGGCTTGGCTTTGTGGGATTCCTTCCCAGTCCTTTCTCCTTCTTTCGGCGAGAGACATCTACGAGGCCGATGGTCACAGCGGTGTCCAAGCTGGCCGTCTTGTCAAGTCGACACTTCGTGACCAAGAACCCTCCAGCAGCAGTCCCCGTCCATCAAGAAGTCGTGCGAGAGGCCATCCAAAGAAGAAGAGGTGGGCAGACTTCAACCGTTGGCGGCAAGAAGATTGCAAGAATGCAGAGGACAGACACCTGCATCCATTCGCTGTTTCGGCTGTGGGGGTCGCCACAGGAGAACCGACTGCCATTCTCCTTCTGCTGTGCCGGGCATGTGGCAGGCAAGGCCACATCGCATCAGCCTGCTTGGGTCACCAGATACACAGGCCCCCTAAAGAGTTGCCTCTGAAAGGTACCAAGGTCCCCAGCCAACACAGGGTGGGTTTCTGCGCGTCCCGTAGGGGTGTGTGTAAAACAGGGGTTCACCGGCCCCTTAAGACACAACTGTGCATGGTTGTTAAGTTGCAGGGAGTTCCCCTGGCCATGGAGCTGGACACAAGGTCCGCTCATCCTATTATTGCTGCTGACACCCTTAATACAGGTTGTTCCAGGAGTGGCTCACGAGTCCAGCTCAGGCCCTCCAAGCTTTTCCTCCTTGACTTTCAGGTTTCATGAGTCAGTGTGCAGGGGAAGGCCACGCTAAGAGTTCAGCGTAAGTAATACGATGGCCGCCATTCCACGGTCTATAGTGGCCAAAGTTCTTTGCTGAGGTTGTTTGCAACCAACAAACAAACCCCACATATCATCTCACCCAGGATGCTGAGATGGTCAAATTTCTTGGTACCGTATGATTACAACCTGGTTCACAACCAGGCACTGAAATGGGCCACGCTGCTGGCCTGAGTAGGTTACCTCTTAACAAATAGCGGCAGACCCTGCTCCTGCTGTACATATTCTGTCTATTCAGGACTTACCTGAATCTGCCCTCAATGCTAGGGATGTGGCTGCTGAAACTGCCACTGATTACACGCTTGCACGCATGCTGACATGTGTGTTGTCAGGATGGCCTGACATGTGTCCTGGTACAGATTTCCAAAGCTTCTGGTGTAGGAAGCATGAATTGTCCACATTCAAGGGATGTATCCTGTGGGGCAACAGAGTAGTCATCCCGGCCTCATTGAGGACTAGAGTCTTGCTCTCTCTTCATGAGGGACATCTGGGAATAGTGAGAATGAAGGCGCTTGCGCGCAGCCATCTGTGTGGCCTGGTCTCGAAAAAGACATCGAGGCCCAGGTTCAAGGATGTCAGGTGTGCCAGAAATCCCCCAGGCCCCTGTACATAGGTGGGAGGAGACACTCACCCCATGGTCACGTGTCCATATAGATTATGCTGGGCCCTTTCAGGGGCAATTCTTCCTCCTCCTTGTGGATAGCCATTCCAAGTGGCTATAGGTCGTTCCTGTGTCCTCCACCACTACTGCCAGGACCATCCAGGTGCTCAGAGGAATCTTCGCTTCCCATGGCCTTCCTGATGTTCTAGTATCAGACAATGGTCCACAATTTACCTCTTCTGAGTTTCAGGCATTTCTACAAGCCAACATGATCCGGCATGCCACATCTGCTCCTTTTCATCCTGCCACCAACGGTCAGGCTGAACGCATGGTGCGCACCACCAAAGACATATGCAAGAGAATCACTCAAGGACCCTGACATCACAGGTTAGCTGATTTTCTAATTGCACACCACACCACACCTTGCACAGCTACAGGAGGTGCCCAGCTGAATTCCGCTGGGGTCGTAGACGCATTGCGAAGCTGGACAGGCTGCACCCAGACCGGGTGGCATTTCACAGGTGTCACGGCTGCAGGCACCTCGGGGACTCCAAGTGGTTTCATCAATAAAGGGGTTACCTTAACACTTGGTTGTATGTATCATGTTACTGTGAAGGAAAACCATCTCCTTATTGTACCAAAGAGAATGTCTATTCTGTACATGTGCTAGTCACTGTAAATAGTCACATCATTGAAGTCATGAGGAAAACAAGGGTTTCAGTATTACAAAATGTATGATTCCAACTTAGACTGTAGCATTGTGTACCTACAATTGCTAAGGCTACAGATGCTAAACCATGCCTGGAATCCTCAGGTAGGAAACTTCTGCAAATCTTGTACATTCTCCTCATGCTCCGATGTTCAGGATGTGGAAGCGATTGTGACACATTCTATTCATAGTGCGTTCATTCAATGGGAGGAATCCAAGTCCTTTTCCATCTTGTGGCTAATTTCGACGCCACATCCACCAGTTACGCTGGCGGTTTCAAGGGCACGGTTCCTCCCCTGGCTCCGCTCTCGGGGGGGAGGGGGACCCCAATTATGATTGGGGGATCACAGTCTCCCCACAAGGGTGCATCTTCTACTGCTCCGATGGGGGGTCTTGCCATGGAGGCGGCTCCTGACTCTGGCAGAGGTCCCTGGCTAGGGACAGCTCCAGATGGGGCGGTCTTGCCATGGACGGCTCCTGACTTGGGCAGAGGTCCCTGGCTAGGGACAAATGGCCGTACATGGGCCACTCAGGGTACTCCTGCTGCTGGTCATGGGCTCGAGGGACAATGCTCCCAAGAGGAGTCCCAGGGAATTCTGGGGAAATCCACCCCGCCAAGGGACTGGGGGAACTCAACCCCTCCAAGGAACTCTGGTTTGGGTCTAGCGGATCCAGCCAGTCAGCTGTCAGGAGGAACCCCTGTGTTGTCTGGGGGAAAAGCCCTGGGGTGTTTGCGTAACACGGAAGCAGGCACTCCAGGCACCTATGCCTATTGTAACACCTAACAGGCACTCCAGGCACCTATGCCTATTGCAACACCTACCTCTAAAATTACAACTTTAATTAAACCTAGTCTGGTTCCACGCAGCAGAATGGGTTAAGAGTCCTCCAAGTAGTTACAGAAGATGTGAGGTCTCTAAGGTGCTCATATTGTAAAAAAGTGAAAGGACGTGGATATAACCAGGAACTGGGGGTTGTAAAAGTAAAGCTGTATGTATAAAGGCCAACCGGCCGATGTGATATTGCTGTGTATATTGTGTTAAACAATTGTTTAGTATTGTTTAATCCAAGAGGGGAGGGGTGTTATGTACTGGGCCTTGCTGAAGTCATTGAGCAAGGCTCAGGAAGTCTGCAGAACGTTGCAGAGACCCGGACAGACCACATGTCTGCCCGGGACCGTTGCAGAGACCCGGACAGACCACATGTCTGCCCGGGACCCAGACAGGCTGTCTCCAGCCTCGCGTGCATGCACGAGGCAGGAGAATAGCCTGCATCGATTGGCTGAGCATTCCCTTGCAAGGGAATATAAGAAGGAGTGGCCAGTGTGGCCAGTCAGTAGTAGTAGTAGTTAGTAGCTTGATTCCTGCTTATGTTCCTGTTCTGTTCAATCTATCTCCATGCTTCTGTTCAGTGAATGTATTCAATAAAGAACCTTTTTGTTGTGCACCTGCCTCGCCTGATGTCTCAATTCGGAGAACAGAACAGAAACCAACCTTTAAAAACAGCGGTTGGTGGGCTTCTGGTTCCGGATCGCGGCACCAGCAGTCGTACGGAGAGATCTGTCTCTCCCACCGGCTGCTTTCCCTCCGCCGGTAGACCCTTAATCGGGTCGAAAGTCGCCCCGTAGAGGCGACCACCGTTAGAGGAGGCTCCTGCTCGACTGGGGAAGAGCGGCGGCTCTCCCCAGCTCGAGCTTTCTCCTTAGGGCCGCCGGAGGAAAAGATCGTCCTACAAAATGGACGATCACTTCGTCGCACCAGCTGAAAGCCAGAAGAACATCTAAGCGAAAGAACCCCCGTGGAGAATCCGGGTGAGACCTTTCCTACCCCTTTTTTTTCCCTAACTACTTTCCTGTCAAAAGCTTTCTTTGAACTATTTCCCTGTCGTGAGGAAGCAGCGTTTGGGCAATTGGGAAAAACAGCTTTGGAAAAAAATAAAAAATAAAAACCAGTCAATTTTGATGGACTATTTAAATTTTGGAATACTGAGGGGACCTGAAAACATTTTATTCTTGACTATTATTGTTACAACTACGCATTTATTATTTTGAGCCCTTTCTTCATCTTTTTCAACACGAAAAATAAAAAATCTATTATTTGGAAAGGAAAAAAAAAAAAGAAGATTTTATGGTTTGCTGAGGACATCATGTGTCGAAAAGTGGTACTGCAATTATATTTCTTTATGGCTGGGAATGGCTATGACCTTCAAAGGGTGATAACCACAAGATAACGGATGCAGCTGGCCTATTGAAAATTGAAGGTGAATACTTGCCTGATTCTTATGAAGTAGAGCCTTCTTTAAAGATTAAAAAGCCTTATTACTATCGATATGGAATTTAATACACAGCTGGACTATGAACTTATATTGGAAAAAAATTTGGAAGCTGCAGAGGATGTGAGTTCCTATTTTCAATCCCTTTTCCCTACACTGAGAGAAACCGTGGAAACCACAAAACAAACTAATTTTATTCAAGTTCAAACACAACCTATCGAGAAGTCTGATGACTATACAACAACTTTAACAGAGATGTCTGAAGCATCAATACCAACAGAGACTGACACTCAGATACAACTTATTGAAAATCGAGAAAAGGTGGATAAACAATTGGCAAATATAACATGGAATAAAACAGCTTTTACCATCCAAAGGCTATTAGAAGAAAGGAAAGAGAACTTTGACCAATTTGAAGCGTTAAAGAATATGGACCTTTTAATATTGTGGTTTGATTATGTAGGAACCTTACTATGGAAACCACTATGGCATAGAAAGAAGCCCAGAGTTAGATTTAAAAATGTATTTTAAAGTCTTATTTAATGGGATTAAAAAGGCTTTGATTTTTTGACTGACTTAACAACTAATGGAGTACGTGAAATGTTTAAGAGGATACCCTTTGTAATATTACTTTGTTTTAGATATGATAAGTATTGGAGAAGTAAACTTTATCTACTGGTTTAAAAAGATTTTTATAGATATAGAGGCATTGATAGAATATATATTTAAATTAGATAGAAATTTATTTGTTGGCCTGATATTTTTATTTTAAGAGAATTATTTGGAAATAAAAGGAGAATAAGAGGGATGGGTGATAAGAGAAAAAATGGTATCAATGAAGAAGATATGGGAATGTTGTTGCGAGAACAATATACCAGATATAATTATGTAAAAAAAAAAAAAAGGGCACCCGAAGTGTTAATAATATGTCTATTTAAAGCTAATTGAAATATAGTAATTGTAAGTTAGTAAAGCTTAAAAACAGGATCTGGACTTTTAGAATTGAAATGTAACTGATATTTGATAGGATCGTTTGAAACTTATATAGAATTTATTAATTTGAATATGTAAGATTAAATGAGGGAATTAGAGAGGGAAGTTTAAAAGATTTGATTTGAGTTATATATTTATGATTGTCCTTCTTTTTTTTTGGATGTTTAATATACCCACCTCCATGGTGGTTCCTAAGCACCTTAATGTAACCCCTGTACCCCTATAAAATCTAATAAAATATATTTAAAAAAAAAAAAACAGCGGTTGGTGGTTCCAATAAATCTCTCTGGGAGGTGGGGGAGTGAGGTAGTGACTGAACTGTTTGGAAATTGGTTTGATGCAATCAACTGTTGCACGCTGAACAAGTAAAATTAAATATCACTGCTTCTTTGGAAAACTGAATCTCTTCTTTGTGGAGCATTGATTTCAAAAGTTATATCCAATTTTGCAACAGGGCTGTAAGAAGGAAGCATTTATATCTGGAGTTGCCCCATGTTTACCTTGAAAGAAAATGGCAGAAATAAAATGGAAGTGTGTACACAAGAACACTGCCTTAATGCAGAAATGACTCCCTCTGACCTTTTTGCTCATATATCTCCTCCCCTGTTAAGCATCCAGCAAGCAAGCAGTCACTCCAGTGTTTTTCCATTCCCTGGAAGAAGTTGCAGGTCATGAATTCTGCCTGTTTCTTTAGGCTTCCTTGCAACTCCACAAAATGCCTGTGGTTTTTTAGTCAGGGAGGTTTCACATGTTGAGCGACTTTGCAATCCATTTAGATCTCTCACTTGCTGGGTACTTCAACAGTAGTTCTTTAACAGCATTTTCCCCCCTCAGGTCAGAGAAAAAGTGCAAACGGGTTTGAATTTACATTTGTATTTGCAAACTGGTCCCTGTGTTAGTTCCAGTAACTGGCATGGATTCATTTGGTATTCCATTAGAGTTCTTCCAGTGGGCACTGAATAACAACAACAACAACAACAACAAAGGGTAAAGGTGTGCAGAGGGACTCCTATTATTCAAAGTAGTTGGTCAAAGATCAGAATAAAGAATTGATTTGATCTGATTATTCAGAATGACTGCTAGAAGTGCAAAATGGACCATGGCTAGACATCATTTAATATAGTCTTCTCCACCCTGGCTACACTTCTGTGTATGGATTTCAACTTCTAAAATTTCCTAGCCAATATGGCTATTGCAGAAAAATGGGGAGTTGGTCTATATTTTGAAATGTGTGCAGGTTGGGATAGATTTTGACATTCTTTGTATAATCCTCCCCTATCCCCAATAATCTTTGCTGTGGGATAGAGAGTCCAGCATCCTGGGGAAGGGGGAGCTTGATCTAAAACTTCTAGAAGCCACCACGATGCTTGCCTTGCCTTACACCAACTTCATAAACTAATGAATGATTCCAAGAAATGGCTCATACAAGAAACTGCGTAAAGTGAAACAGATGATGGCATCTGTCCTAAGCTGCAGGAAGATGTTTTTATTTGAAAGGCTGCTCTAGGACATTCTCCTAAACAAAAAAAAAATCCTATTTGTCCCATTCAAATCTGACTTAAATTTAAAGAACCATAAAAAGAAAAGTGCAAGTCTTGGCCCCATTTTTTTTTAAAGAAATGAATAAACTGCCACCTTATGTACTTGTCTCTTTTATGCAAAGCATCTTATATGATTTACCTATTGTCAGCAAGTCTTTAGCTCAATCTTTTATTTATTATCAGCAATAAAACTACCCAGCGTAAGGAATCTGTGCTTGAAGTCTGAAACCGGCTCCGAAGCTCTCTTGATCACATAAAGCCTGCTAGTTTTCTTCGCTCCACTGAGATTTATTTGAGCAATGCCAATACTGCAGTTCTGTGGAACTTGAGGTCAATCTGAATTCCAACTAATGAGAATGTTTTCCTCACCCCAGCTCCTAAATTGAAGTCATCCTGCCTTCTGAGCTTCAGTGTCCTATTTGTGTGGAATGTAGCTCTCCTTCCTCCTAAGCGCCTCCCAGTTGTTGCAAGATGCAGCCATGCTTGCAGCTACTGAGAAAAGTGCCAAGTTGCAAACATGTCAACACATGGTCCTATCGCTGTTCACAGTGACAGGTAAATGCAACAGAGCAAATGTGCCTTTGCAGTTTCAGGACTCTCACCTTGAGGAGTTGCTCAGTTTCAGTTCCTGTGATTTGGTGGCTTGTTATTAGAATGCAATCAGACAAATGACCACAACATGAATAGGGTTAGTCTGGATGAGTCTGGGTGTTAGCAATTTTTTTTTCTTTCCATTTTGTATGGAGTAGAAGTGAGACAATGAGTTTGCCAGGCTGAGACCTCTGATGGCTCAGGGGAGAGGGCACTGATTGAATGCCATTCCTTGCATCTCCAATTTGTCAGCTGAAAGAAACATTGATTGGTTCATGATGACCTTGGCATGTTTTCAGTAATCTGAGTTTGGCAAAAGTGAGGATGCTTCTGGGCTGGCTTCAAACGTCTTGGGACACTTTGATGAGCGATCATGGTAGCTTGTTAGCTTAAATGGGAAGAAAGAGTGATAATCAAATCCAGCTTTTTCTCTCTCATCTCTATTTTGCCAATAAAACATCTATTTGAGGGCACCGAGTGAATTTAAGAATAGTGCAAAATGTTGGGAAGAAAGCAATTTAAGTTGTTTTCGCTGAATGAAAAACAGAATTGCAGTGAAGTGCCCAACATATTCTTGACATATCAGTGAGTAATGCTTTCCCCTCTTTTCTAATGAAACTATCTTTGTGTTCAAGGTTTTGAGCACACATGCTTAGCTGAATCAGAATCAAGTCCTTACGTCACATCATCTATGCCTGTCAGAAAAATAATATCCTTGCTATTATTTAAAAATGGAAGGGTTTACATGAACTGACTCCTCAATGTTCTGCCAAAAAGGAAAAAAAAATCAGGCAACAAGAAGAAATGCTTTACAGATAGCTACATTGAACTGTATTCTAACAGTAGTAATCCATCTACTTCTCTACTCAGAAATATGCACTGCCTAATTCAATAGGACTTACTCCTAATTAATTAACTTATTTTATTTAAAATATTGATACAGCTGTCCAGAGGTGATTAGAGGATAGGTGGCTATATAAATATTTTAAATAAATAAAATAAATACTTTACTCTGGGGTAAACATGAGTAGTGTTACCTTAGGAATCCTCATTGCTTTTCAGTGCTGTGTTAGCCTTTAGTTCTGAGGAAATCCCTTCATTATATTAAAGTACCTTCTTGTAGTATTTAGACAAATTCTACTTTAGAAGAAAGAGTAAAATTTTCTTCTGAGAATGGAACAATAGGGTGGCATCAAATATTTGAATGGTCACTTCAGAAGGAAATTTTATTTTCCATAGAAATCTGCTGTTGAAAGGCAAATGGGTCAGCCTAGCCCTAAATGCCCAAGGAAGACAGTTATGTCCGGCCACATTACCCTGTTTCAGAAAATAGCAATGAAGCCCTATATGAAAGTGGGCTTCCCACTCTCAATATTCAATGGGAATCTGCCTTTCTGCAACTTGCCCATTATTCCATGACTTGCAGAAATGTGAACATGCTTACTAACACATGAAAATCTTATTTGAACAAACAGTAGTCAAATATTCTAACAAAACTTAAGACAAATAAGAAGTATGACTCTAGTCTTCTCTCCTGTGGACAGCTAGCTGGAGTCCAATTCAGATCTTTTTTTTACATCACACAGGTTTTTTGGCAGGCAATCTGAAGAAAATGAGAAATAAGACATTTGGAGGTGTTATTTTCCAACCTTGGTGCCCATTATAGTGACACAGCTCCTGGAGCCATGTGGTTAACATTCTTTTGATAAAGATGTAACAGAGAAAGGAAGATATTTTTGTTTCCCTAGAGAGACATCTGAGGGAGCATAGGGTGGACTGCCTGTATAGCTTCATCAAGTGATGTTTCTGTTCGGTCACACAGACTTGAATGAGTATCTCAAATACTTGTTAAAAACTGAAAAGCCAGAGTGTTCTGGAAAATAAAACTTGACTGATTAAAATCCCACAGCAAAACATCTTTTTCAGATTCTAAAATCAAACAGATCTAACCACTGATGCTGAAAATCCACTGACGTGGCTGAGGCTGTAGCAGATATATTTATGGGAGAGGATGCCTCCATTTATTCAAGCAGGTCTCAATATTTATATATCCCATTACATCTGCAGCTTGTGGCATCTGTTTCTATGACCTGTCTGTCAAGCTGCATCTTATCACAGAAGCACTCCCTTTTTCTACTCTGCGATCTTGCTTCTCCTTTTACCTCACTGATAAGTAACCTGACGCTTATTCTAAGCCCTTTTTAAATTACAAAAGAAGATAGAGGCAAAGCTAGGCAGGCAGGCTGGAAAAGGAAGAAGAAAGGGTGCTATGAGCTGCTAGAGATCTCTGATTAGCATACTCAATGCAACAGAAGCAAACCTGTTGCATAATACTGGAATGCATGGACAGTTTTGCCCATCGCCTAGAACAGCAGAAATTCTTAACGAGTGTAGTTGACGTGCAGAAAGAAACCAATCTTTAGAAGGCACAGTCTCTACAATTCTAGAATATCACCTGTAGTGAAGTAAAATGAAAAGCCTTCCTAACGCATCTTCCCTTCATAAACAAAATTCAGAAGGATGGATTGGACACTTAGGATGGCAAGCAAGAAAATTATGCAGTAAGGCTATCAAAAGACATAGGTTCTCAAAATTATTTATCTATAAACGTTTCTCTGGGTTATCTGCATCTCTCCCCTCAATCTCTGAAGAAAGAGAATCAAGAATGGGTAAAATAATCCCTCTCTTCTGGAGAAGGTATAAAAGTCATGATCAAAGATAGAAACTGAGCCCAGTGTTCTAGCATATCAAGGTGATGGAATAGCATCTAACCAAAAACATGGAATAGTATGTAACCAAAAAACACCTCTCCTTACTTGCTCACCCTTGAGCAGACTTGACATCCATAGGCTCATAAGAGCCACTTTGCAAATGGATCTCTAGAATATGAGGAGGACAGCAGAATTGACCTGGTTGGCCCTACTCCCTACACTACATTCCTGAGACTCCACCTACTGGGGTTTAACATCAGGAGACAGCTGCTGCAGCTGTGACTCCCTTCATGCTTTATTATGAAAAACATTATAAAAACATGTAAAGGTTGATGAAGCTTTTGAAATACTGTTTTGAAGACAAGGCAGTGTTAGCGCCCAAGAATACTAAGTACCCTGCTAGTTCCTCTTTAGGTCAATGGCATTGCCACACTTTTATTGAGAGGGTGAAATCTGAAAGCCAAGCATATGGCGATTTTTTTCCCCATTAACTTTAATAAAGCAGGAATACTGTGCTGTAGTTGTGCTGCTTTGAAACTCAACCAGCTGCTATTATTCCAAAGGTGACCTTTCTAGTGAAGAAGTGCATCACAATCAGGATGTTCACAGCAAATAAACAATTTTGAACTGCAAACAAATTTCTGGGCTTCCCCCTAGCTAGCATTATAGAGTCTATCAGCTTGGCCTTTACTTTCTAAACAAAAGAAACCAAAGAATCACTGTGTCAATTTTGGAAAGTTGAGATGCTCCAAATGCTGATATTTTCATGTGAAAATGCCATAAATCTATCCTAATAAAGAGCAGTATATACAGCATATTTTTTTTTTTTAAAAAATAATAAATCAGCAAATATAAAACAGAAGTTCCACAGATGTGTATGGTGTTTACCTGAATGCATCAGGGCTTAAAACCATTAAACAAAATTAGAGTGTCCTGGTTGAGATTAAGTAGAGTTTATGGCCAGTTATAAAATTTTTACTGGTGCCCCAGAAGAAGCCTTTTGTGGAATAGCATGCTCTGGGATTGGCTGCTCATGTTCTTATGCCCTCACTTTTGGTTACTGCAAAGAGATCTACTTGGGGCTGCTTCTTAAAGACTATTTAAAAGTTGCAGGAGGTGCAAATTCAGCTGGCTGCTGAAGGGAACTGCTGCAGAATTACAACTGTTTGCAGGGGCTACATTGGTTCTTAGCAGGCTTTCTTATACCACTCAAAGTGCTGGGGATTTTGTGACTTCACCTATGGAACTGTCCTCTGCAAGCAGAGTCTGCTCATCCTTACATTTAATCTGGAAAGACATGTTTCTGATCCACTTTCCTCTGGAGATTAGGTGGATGAAGACTAGGAAGAAGACTTTGGGAATAGCTTCCAAAGTTAGGACGCTAGCATTCCCTTCCAAAGTTAGGATGTTAGCATTTTCTAAACAGGTATGACCCATATACTGTAACATTTACCAAATATATGTAAACATAACCAGAACCACTTATTTTAAAACCTCCTATTATTGCTTTCCTGGTGGTTTTATTCACTCAAAGCTCATTCTCAGTCTTTTCGTCACGAGTTACAAGAATGTTTTATTTTTTAATTTTATTAAAATCTTTTAAAATAAATTTATTTCCGGATATTAGTTATATTTTGTCCATCATAACTTGTATTCTGTGGGACATTCCAGTTTATTTAATCTGGCCAAGAGGCCTCTAGCACTGTATAGGAGCACTTATGCAGTAGTGTTAGGCACCAGGATAAGCAATATTATTGTACTATACACTTTTTTTGTTATAATCTCTGTGAACTATGAATATTTACAGCCTCCTCCCTTAGAGGGTTGAGCTGAAAGATGCTCCTGAAGTTCACTCAGTTTTTTCTTAGAAGTTATTTGAACTATTGTTGTATGTTCTAATGAATTTTAAGCACTAGCACTTAGGTCACACTTGGGCTCAAGCAAAGATTATTCCTCTTGTGAACATCCTCCATGAACTAGCAAGTCTATATCTTGTCTCTTGATGCCACTAACCTACCCATGAATTGAAACCTCTTCTTTTTTTCATATCGAACAGGGAAACATTTAAGAGAATTCAACCTTGGATATCCCTGGATGTTTAGCATCTTATCCTGAAACCTTCATTTTAAATTCAGGACAATACAATTAGCTATCCCAATGTACAATCTATCAGCCTATTTATTATTAGCACTCTTTTCAACAGACAAATAAATCACTGGAGAATCAAAGTGACTATCACAAATCAATTTTCCTATATGCCTTGATGAATCACTTTGTATCCTTCCTTGCTCTGGAAAGCACACCAACATCACAAAAGAATTCCATCAAGGTATGTTTCATTAAAAAAAAATATTAATCTATTTCCCTATTTCCTTAAAACGTTTCCTTCCTTCCTCAAAACAGCAAAGTGACTATCAGTCCAAAAATGAGACTGCTCTTGACAGACTCATCTAAACAACCTTCTTTCTGGCTTACTCTCTCCAGGTCAACTATCATGATCTCCAGGAAACTAGTTTCTTTTCAGAGAGCCAGAAGTTCATTGTATCCACATTCCCTCTCCAGATTTCTGCCCCTTCCCATCAGCAGATGTGATTATATTCCATGCAATATAGAGGATAGCTCCCATGCCTATGTATTTCCTGTAATTCAATCACAGGAAAACTTTATTTAGAGTAAAATCGACAAGGCTATAAGAGAGTAATTGCTCAAGGGCAGAACCAGAAGCCCAATTGCTTTGGTCTGTTAATAACAGACTGTTTAGTTTCTTGCACTAGTCAACATCCTTTTTTCTAACAAACTTTCCAAATTAGGTTGTAGTTATACCATCAGCAAATTGATTCCCCACCCACCCATCTTGGCACCGGTGATTATAAATGGCTGATTATGCTCCTACAGTGTTATTTGCAGGTCATTCACAATGGTCTTCTTTGTAACCATTACCTTCTGACTCCTGACCCTTTAAGAAATCTTACTGACTCTTCTGCAGCTAGTTTATTTGGGGGAAACAGTCTTTCACTCTCAGTTTTGAATTTTAATATTGAACTAAAACTGCAAAGAATCTGGGGGAAAGCCAATAAACTCCTCAAATTTCCTATTACCAGTCCACCATCCCAAAGTCATCCTCACAACTTTGCAATGATGTTTGATGGCCACATGAGCCAACTAATACAAGCTGGATTGTGTCAACTAAAGTTTTATGTCTATATGGAAAAGAAAATATAGATAGGTATAAAACTATGACACACTCAATGTTTCACTAACATTTGAAATTATTTGTCTAGCGCTATGATTTTCACAGGTAAAATGTATAAATATGGTAGTACACAAATCTGACAGGTAAGAAAACAAAACACTCAACTTTATTAACTGTAGTGGTTTGCAAAACCAACGAAGCCACGACTTTCTCTTAAAATGGAGGTATGGATTAGTATGCAGAATAAAGGAGCTCTGTTGCTTGTTAACGTTATTAGCTTATCAGTATGCACGACAACTGATTAATGACCCAATCCCTTACCCCTAAATAAAGAGCTGGAAAGATAGATATATTTCTCAATCACCGGGTATCCAAAAATAAATCTACATGGAGCCTCTGTATGGCTCTATATGGGGATACTCTTGAAAAGTATCTGGAAGCTTCAGCTGGTACAGAATGAGGCCACATGGGCAATTCTGGGTGCCAAAAGAATGGTGCATGTGACACCTCAGCTGCACTCAGTACTAGTCTGCTTCCAGGTCCAGTTCAAGGTGTTAGTTATGACCTTTAAGGCTGTACATGGCATGGGGCCATGTTACCTACAGAACCCTCTTCATACCTTTATATCAGCCTTTCCCACCTGATCAGGCAAGGAACATATGTTGAAGACCCTTGTCAGCTAAAGAATTCTGACTGGTGGGGTGTAGGAAGAGAGTCTTCTCTGCCATTGCCCCTGCCCTATGGAAGATTCCTCTCTCCCAGATGTGAGACAGACCCTCAGTGGCCTTCTGGAAAGGTGTAAAAACATGGCTCAGTTGCCTTGAGTCAGGTGAAGAGAAGAGCATACAGCCATGGGCCTGGCTACTGCCTCAAAAATCCTCCCCCCACCACCTTTTAACTATTTTTTTTAACATTGCTTGCCTCTTTGAAAGTTTATATAGTGTTTTTATGTTTTTCCTGTTTTATTGCATAGAGTCCATCTGTGAGGGAGATGGGTGGCTTTAAATTTTGATAGATAATAAATAAATCTTGATTCCAATGAAGTTCAGGGTAGTTTGCTGACTTCAGTATAAGATAATGATAATGTCTTAGCGGTCATTGTGTTTTATGAATTTCTGACTTTTATCAGAGATGAAAGGATGGGAAGGACAAACAAATTTCTTCCAGGACCAGAAAACTTTAGATTTTTGCCCTGGAAAAGGTGGAGGAAACTGGGCTAATATTTATGTCACCATTATCAAGCCATCACTATTTTATTCATCATCAGACCAATTTTTCATCGCCTATGCCACAATTAGGTATGGTTTAGTATTTAATTTGGGTGATTTACAGATTTGGACAGTTCTCCAGTAATAGGAAAATGTTCCTCCACTGCTGGAGAAATGTTGCAGATTTCATTAGCCTCATTTCTGCTGGAAATATTATTAGTCCTTGCATACTTTAAAACTCATCTCCCCAAAGAAGTTAGTTGCTCAAATTGCCCATCCTTTAGGCAGATGCAGCCTACTCAATCACTGGAAAGGATTGGCACTGAATGTAAATCATAATATTACCACAATATATCAAAGCAAATTTTATCTCATCTGAAAAAGTATATGATTTAGTAAATGAATTGTGCAGAAACAGCTAATTTGTCTACTATTTGTTGCAAAAAAAGCTGCAGAGGAAGGAAATTACCAAGGGAAATTATATACACAACTTTTTGACAGGACATAAAGATTGCTACATTAGAGAAAGTGGGAATATAGTTTGTGATGGTTGCTAATGCAAATTTGGGAGCCGATAGGTTTGTGACAATACTTCAATCTTGAAAATTTCTTTAACAAATGGCTATGACATAGTCCTTTGCCTAGCACTACTGCTTGTCTTGCGATATAAATGTGTATGCCACAATTAACATGAAGTACATCTCTTTTATAACTGAGTAACAAAACCTAGCGCTAATATAAAACATAGGCTTATATTTTTTTATACAATAGCTATACCTTATTTTCTCGGTACACATTCTTCTGGTGTATAATATCCTTTTATTCTATGTGCCTTCTATATGCATTCTTCTATTTGGCTACACAAATGGCTCAAAAGGGAGACATTAAAAGACTGAGGAATGTGGATTACAAGCAACAGGCGACACTTCTTAGAATCCACAAGCTGGCTAAAAATCATGATTTCTGTCAAGACCAGAAAACAAGCCTTCCCCCCCCCCTCAATGAGCAACTTACATACCAAAATAAGATAAGAAGGTATAAGGCCAGAACGAAGCATAAAAATCCAAGCCTTGTTGTTAGAATCAGCACAGATACTATGCATAATATAAAATATGGTGTTCAAATATTGAGATTCTCTTTAGAACCTCCCAACTTTATTTTATCTACTTGGCCTGGATCAGTGTAATTATATTGTTTCTTTCTTCCATGCACAAGAAGGGTGTCGGAAGTGACAGCCAGAATTCTCCAACCCCTAGGAATAGCAATAGCCCACAAACCCACAGCCACACTCCGCCAAGATTTATACAGAACCAAGATACTGAAGGATTAAAGAAACAATGTAATCTACAAAATCAACTGTAACAATTGCAACCAATTTTATGTGGAACAAACATCATGCCAATTAAAAACCAGAATCCACGAACACCAGCTGGTAATCAAATGCCACGATCCCAAATCCTTAATCTCTACACATACTGACACCAAACAGCACCAGTTTGATTGGAGCAACACTAAAATCATCGGCCACGCTACCCCCTGCCATGCTCGTGAGTTCATTGAAGCCTGGCACTCCACAAGCAATTCTTTCAACAGACACATTGACCTACAACCAGCCTACGATCCCCTCAGAATCCAAATCAACTGCACAGCCAGCCAGAGACAGCCCCAACCCTCAACCAACCCACGCAAGCCCCCCCAACCAGCACTTCACCTCCCAATGATCCTGACCTGATGTAACCTTCCCATCACAAGACCCATCACTAGACTCTCACTGATAACTCGCACTTCACCCATCACAAGACCCATTATAAGACCCTCACTTGACACACCCACACCTGACCCTTCACAAGACCTACTGACCACATGAAGCCCTTATAAACAGAAGAACACTGACAATGACATCCTCTAAACTCCACTGAAGATGTTACCTAGCCTAGTAATGAAACTTTCGGAAATCAACCTACAAGCTCTGAGTTAAGCAGTTCTGTTTTCTCTCTACTGCCTGTTACTTCCTTGCCATCTTCTCTCTTTAGTGGATCGACTGTTTCCTTGACTTTTTTTTTTTTTTGTTATATGTTGAAAGAAACTTTTTATTATTATTATCTCTGGCTTTTGTTGCAAGTCTTTCTTCATTCTGAGCCTTTGCTTTCCTGACTTAATCTTTGCAGATTCTGGCTATCTGCTGATATTCTGCCTTAGTTATGTGTCCCTCTTTCCATTTTTTGTACTTATCCTTTTTATCTTTTAGTTTATCAAAGTGATCTTTGTGCAACCATGCTAGTTTCTTCTTGGATTTCTTGTTTTTCTTTTTCAGTGGTATTGTGTTGGACTTCTTGAGTTGTTTTCCCCTTTTGGATTTTTATCCATGGAATTTTTCATAGACTCTCTGAGTTTGTTAAAATCAACTCTTTTAAAGTTTAAGACACTGGGTGGATTATATTCTATTGCTTGTGTTTGCATTATATTGAATTCCAATATGACGTGGTCACTCTCGCCCAAAGTTCCGGCAACTTCAACTCCCTCTATCACTTCTTTTCAATCAGTAAGAATTAGGTCCAGTATAGCTTTTCCTCCAGTTCCCTTCTCTACCTTTTGGATGACAAAGTTGTCAGCTAAGTTGGTTAGGAATCTGTTTGATCTCCCCCTTGTTACAGAGTTTGTCTCCCAGTTGATATCAGGGTAGTTAAAGTCTCTCATTACTACTGTGGTATGTTTCCTACACACATTTGTTAATTGATTAGAAAAGAGTTCATTTATTTCTTCTGCTTGATTGGATGGCTTGTAGTATATGCCTATAGCAGGGTCATTCTTTTTTCCTTTTATATTAACCCATATGGATTCTAGGAGGTTTTCATCCTTGGTTTTGTGTATTTCTGTAGAGATGTAGTGATCTTTTATATATAATGCAACTCCACCTCCTCTTTTGTTAGATTTGTTTCTTTTGAATAGTTTCTATCCTTCCATCAGTACATTCCGGTCATGAGTTTCATCCCACCAAGTTTCAGTAATGGCAACTATATCATATCTGCCTTCATGCACTAATACTTCAAGTTCACCCTGTTTGTTCCCTAAACTTTGAGCATTAGTGTATAGGCATTTGAATCCTTTATGGGTTTGGGATATGTTTCTTATATCTCCTATTTTGTAACTGGGATTTCCATCCTTCTCATCACTCTCTACTTCATTATGTTTTTCTTTTATATTTCTTCTTTCTCTTTACTCCCTACCTCCTTATGTGATTGGTTATATAGTCATTTTTGCTTGGAATTAGGTTCTAAAGGTCATGAAAATTGGCCCTGCTTTTCCCTCAATTTTAGTTTAAAGCCCTTTTGATAAGATGAGCCAGTTGTTTTCGGACTATATTCTTTCTAGTTCTTGTGAGGTGCAGTCCATCCTTTGACAGTAGCCCTTCATGTAGGTAAGTGCAGACCATGGTCTAGGAAGATAAAGTTCTGTTGATGACACCAATTTTTAAGCCAGTAGTTTGTTTCTAAAAGCCTTTGCTCCCTCGTTGGATATTGGAAGTATAGATGAAAACACCACTTGTGCTCCTAATTCTTTAACTTTCTTCCCTAGCTGTTCATAATGTCTTGTTATTGTTTTCAGATTCATTGTTGTGTCATTGATCCCCACGTGTAGGAGAAGAAAGGGGTAGTAATCTCTGGGGTTGATTATTTTAGTAAGGTACTCGGTTACATCTTTGATTTTTGCTTCAGGGAGATAATACACCTCCCTTAGATTGATTGCCTGGTCTGCAGACTATAGTTTCTGTCCCCTAAGAACTGAATCTGCTATCATCAATATTCACCCTTTTTTTCTTAGGGAAGTCTGGGATATTTTTCTTCCTGTTGCAGGAATGCTGGATTGTGCCTCTTTTTTATAAACTATTGATGAATGCTCTTTTGTGGGTGTCTGCATATTGTCTTCCAAGGGGAGGCTATGAAAGCGATTGTTCAGTTTCATAGGGGCTTCATTGGGGTGGGCTAGGGTAGATGTAGGGACTTTGCTCTGGGTTGTTGTTTTCTTCTAAAAGTGACATGATTTCATTGGTCTTTCTCTTTAGGTACATACGTAGGCTCATTTTGTACGGAAGCTGTTTGTTCCCTATTGTGTTCAGTTTGAGTGTATTGGTAATATGTTACCAGACACTGAAGTAAGGGATGAAGATGATGTTTGACTTTTTGACATGTGCTTCTACAAAATAATTTGGTCAGTCTGGTCACTGACTGGGCATATACAGGATACTGCTTTACTTTCTAAACAAGAATGGAATTTTGGGGGGGAAATGATGCTCTGTTTGTAAGACAACCAAATAACATGAGCTGAGCAAATTCATACTTTGTCAAATCATGACAACTTCAGAAACATACCCTGTTCAAATGTGAGCTTGCTGCTCTACAATCACTAAAGATATTGTATATAAGAGTATCAAAAATAAAGCTAGATATGACTATCTGCTTTCCCTTGCCTATTAACCTGGCATCAATTCCAATATATTTCTGAACAAATCAGAATTCCTCCTATCTTTTGTTTGCACAAAATTATGTCACCTGTCTATATAAGCTGAAGGCAACTGATACTTTATGATATGAATAGGGAAGAAGAAGAAGAAGAAGAAGAAGAAGAAGAAGAAGAAGAAGAAGAAGAAGAAGAAGAAGAAGAAGAAGAAGAAGAAGAAGAAGAAGAAGAAGAAGAAGAAGAAGAAGAAGAAGAAGAAGAAGAAGAAGAAGAAGAAGAAGAAGAAGAAGAAGAAGAAGAAGAAGAAGAAGAAGAAGAAGAAGAAGAAGAAGAAGAAGAAGATTGCCTTCCTTTGCTATTTCCTGTTTAATAGATGTGATGTTTTTAGCTTCTGAAATGCTGCCAGTTGGCCTTCGGAGGTGTTGAGTCAAAAGGACCAGCTGGACCACAGGGCAAAGGGTGAAATCAACACAGATCACAGCTAATTGCAAAATGCAAGCCTTCTCCCAATTGTCCTGATAAATTATTGATGCAAGAAGACATTTATTTGTAGGGTACCATGTGAGATGAGAGCTCCAGGCCTAAGAAGGTCTATATTAGAAGGCCTTATCTAATCCTTTTTTTGGGGGAGGGGTGTAATTAGGGAATTAACTCTGGTTAGGGAAGAAGCAGAGCAGTAAAATCCTTCTATAGAATGTCCTACCTATGAATATCCCAGATGGAAGAGATTCTGAAAAGCACATCTGCAACTCTCCTGGAGGCTGTCAGTTTCTTAAGTATTATTGACAAGAGGGATCCCTTTGATGCCATTAGCTGTACACCTCATTGATTTTCTTTTTTAAAAAAAACAAGGAAATCATTACAGTTTATACAATCTGAATACTCAAAAGTCTTTAACTCTTTCCAATTTCTATTTCTGCAGTCAGTATTGTGCACTTAGCTTGCAGGACACTCACCTTCCTCCTGAATGATTTTCTGCTCTGAGCTGATCCCTAATAGGAATAAATATTAACACGAGCAAGACAGTCGCTGCAATAACTTTATACTGGCCTTGCACATACTCAAAAGTAGAGGGGAGTTGGGCTGCCTCTAAGCCATACAACTCCACCCCTTTGTCTGCATAGTCATTAGCAGTTTAGGAACTTCACTTCACTGTATAGTTCTGTAAGGCCTTCTAATGCATTTGAGGTAGGTTGCCCAAAAGGCGGCTTGTAGTTACTTTAAAACAGCTACTGATTTTGGATCCTATCTCCAAATGCTTTGGAATACTACTCATCTGGCTCCACTGAAGAATTTCACCAAATTATCTCAACTATCCAGGAGATAGAACGTAGAATAACAGGGTTAGAAGGAATCTTGGAGGTCTTCTAGTTCAATCTCCTGCTCAAACAGGAGACCTTATACTATTCCTTTGTGTATCAGAATATAACAAAGTTGGAAGGGGGGTGTAGGTCATCTAGTCCAACCCCCCGCCCAAGCAGGAGACCCTGTACCATTTCTGACAGATGGCAGTCCAGTCTCTTCTTGAAAGCTTCCAGTGATGAAACTCCTACAACATTTGAAGGCAAACTGTTCCTGGCTGATTGTTCTCACTGTCAGAAAATTTCTCCTTATTTCTAGGTTGAATCTCTCCTTGAACAGTTATTCCTTGTCTGGCCTTCAGGTGCTTTGGAAAACAGCTGATTCCCCTCCTCTCTGTGACAGCCCCTCAAATATTGGAAGACTGCTATCATGTCTCCCCTGGTCCTTCTCTTCACTAGACTAGCCATGCCCAGTTCCTGTAGCAATTCTTCATATGTTTTAACCTCCAGTCCCCTAATCATCTTTGTTGCTCTTCTCTGCACTTTTTCTAGAGTCTCAACATCTTTTTTATAGTGTGTAGACCAAAATTGGTTGCAGTATTCTAGATGTGGTCTTACTAAGGCTTTATAGAGTAGTATTAGTACCTCACATAATCTTGATTGAATCCCTCTGTTAATGCAATTTAGGATTGCATTGGCTTTTTTGGCTGCCACAGCACACTGTTGGCTCATATTTAATTGATTGTCCACTAAGACTCCAAGATCCCTCTCACCATTACTGCTATTAAGCTTGGTTTCATCCAATCTATATGTGTACTTTTGGTTTTTCTTGCCTAAGTGTAAGACTTTAGAATGGAATGGAATGGAATAGAATGGAATGGAATGGAATGGAATGGAATGGAATGGAATGGAATGGAATAGAATAGAATAGAATAGAATAGAATAGAATAGAATAGAATAGAATAGAATAGAATAGAATAGAATAGAATAGAATAGAATCTGGAAGGGACCTTGGAGGTCTTCTAGTCCAGCCCCCTGCTCAAGCATAAGAACCTATACCATCTCAGACAAGTGATTGTCTAGTCTCTTCTTAAAAATCTCCAGTGATGGAGCGCCCATGATTTCTGGAGGCAAGCTGTTCCACTGGTTAATTGTCCTCACTGTCAGGAAATTTCTCCTTAATTCCAGGTTGCTTCTCTCTTTGATCAGTTTCCAACCATTGTTTCTCATCCTTCCCTCTGGTGCTTTGGAGAATAGTTTGACCCCCTCTTCTTTGTGGTAGCCCCTGAAATACTGGAATACTGCTATCATGTCTCCCCTATTTCTTCTTTTCATTAGACTAGCCAAACCCAAGTCCCGTAGCCGTTCTTCGTATGTTTTAGTCTCCAGGCCTTTGATCATCTTACTTGCTTTACTCTGATTTTTTTCCAAACTCTCAACATCTTTTTTGTGATATGGTGACCAAAATTGGCTGCAGTATTCCAGCTGTGGTCTTACTAAGGTTTTATAAAGCAGTACTAATACTTTGCATGATCTTGATTCTATGCTTCTGTTTATACAAACCAGGATTGTATTAGCTTTTTTGGTTGCTGCTGCACACTGCTGGATCATAGTCAAGTGATCGTCCACTAGGACTCCAAGGTCCCTCTCACAGTTGCTGTTTTTAAGCCAGGTCTCGCCCAATCTGTACTTGTACCTTTGATTTTTCCTGCCTAAATGTAAAACTTTGCTTTTCTCCACATTGAAACTCATTTTGTTGGATAGGGCCCATTGTTCAAGTTTGTCAATTTGTCAATTCCGGACAAATGATTTCTAACCTCTTGAAACCTCATTCTGGGCTGTAAATTGCTGGAATCAGGTCAAGTCTCTGATATGTCCAACATGCTTCCATAGTGAGCAAGAATTGTCTTCCTTGGCAATGATTTTAGATTATCTTTATACTCAGTTAGGAGGAAGATAAATTTTGAATTGGTGACATCACCACAAATGGACCTTTCTAGAAGATTTTGGTATTCTAAACAAACTTTGCAAATAGTCACAATTTGTGTAGGTCATTATATACTTCATTCAAAGAAGTCAGGTAAGGTAGCAAAATATGTAGAAATATGATGGGACAGTCTGAACAGTGGTTGGCATCTGGTGTTTTTTGCTTATTTGTTATTTTGTTTTTTTACCTTATCTGTTTTTTGGGTTTTGTTTTTTGAATTGTATTGTATTTTTTTGGGGGGCGGGGTTAGACTATGAGCCCCTCAGAGTCATTTGGAGTCATAAGCATCTAAACTGAATAAATTAAATGGAATTCCCCAGCCTAGATTAATCCTAAACATTCACTAAAAATCTGCTTAGACTAACTTCAGTGCTTAAGATACCATAGTCTGATAGGTACTCAAGATTACCTTGCTCATCCCTGGTGGTGATGGAAAGTTCTTGTAAATAAAGCAACGGCCATCACAGAATGCTTACTTAATGCTGCCATTGCAGCTCCCAAATTAGAAGAGATTTCTCAATTCCCAGGTGAGCCCTACTTAAATTAATCTAAGTTGGGCTCGTCTCCCCTCAACTCTGACTCTTCTTAATGAAAATTGACACACAACAACCTTTCATTCTGAAACATCTCTAGGGACTGTCCACTCTGTTTGTTTCAGTCAGGACTTGATTGCAAAGAAAGTGCTTCCCGCTGCCAGAAGTATTAGCTCCTGTGCTAGGCAGTTTTTCCTGCAGTCTTCTTTTCGTTCCTGTGCTCAGGAGGTGCAACAAGAAAATAAAACTGGACAAAAGTGCTGCCTCATTGTTTGTCTTACAACTTTAATGAGCTCCAGTTTCAGGCTAGCAAATTACCTGACCTTACAACATTGTGGTTGTATGCTCTTTGTGTGTGTGGTGGGGGTGGTGGCGGTAAAAGGGAGATGCAAGGGAATAGCTAACAAGTACATCTGATCATGTTTCTTTTACAGGGAAGGTCAGAGATTTGGGGGTTTCTTATTTGTCTAGAACTATAAGAAGCAGCTCACTGAATTTGAGAATTTTTTTTAAAGTTTGCACTAGCTTTTTAATGTATTTTGGCCCTTATTTATTTATTTATGCTCATATGCTGCTTCACTCTTGACTACCTCTAAGCAGCTTATCCTCCCAACTACAGTAACAAAGCCAAGCCGATGTTAACCAATAGTCTTACTGAAGGAGAGAACTCAGTCATATTGGCCTGCCAAAGACTTGGAAGAACCAGGTTTTAATGTCTTTCTTGAATCTTAATAGGGTAGTGACAGTCTAACTATGAGAGGAATGCCATTCGAAAGCAGGGAGGGCAGAGAAAGCACAGAACCATCCTTGTGGACAAATTGTGGATTTAAAGAACTGCCCTCTGTCAGAACAGGGATTCAAAAGGAGCCCTTCATCCTAAATCTAACTGGATGATTCATTTTTCTCGCCATGCACATGTATACATAACCCGAACTAGACTGTTTCTCTGTGTCATATAATATATGTAGGTATATGCATAACTCTGTATTTATTTATTTATTTTTGTCATATTTATGTCGTGTATATCGGAGGTGGTGACCCTTTAAGAGTTGTATGCAATGAAATTTCATTTTAATGTTTGCCGATTAGTGTACATTCAAAGTGACAATAAAGTTATTCTATTCTATTCTATGAGCAGCAATCACTGGTGAAAAGTAGGCCCCAAGATACCCAGCTGCAAGCATATATCTCCAAAGATAGGCAACATTGCAAGAAAAACATGCATTATTATACACAGGTTTTGCAAAAAAATATATAACCATAACGCCTTCTTAGAAATTACAATGAAAACAATAACAAAGATGTGAGACGATTCCTCTATGATGACAACATACAAGGAAGTGAATGAGCTGAAGAAAACAGTCCTATAGACCAATTCCTTTGCTGAAGATATTCACAACTATATTAGATGAAGAAATGAGGAAGTTTGTGCCCTAAATTATACACATAAATCACACTGGTGGTATTCCATAAATAAACCACAGTTTTATTATAAATCCACAAGAATCCCATCATTATTAAGAAAATGGAAAGTAGATGTAAATCTTCCTGAATGTGGAAAAAGCTTTTGATAATTTGGAATGGACTTTTCTCACAGCCAGCCTTAAACAAAATTAATCCTAGAGAAAAATTAAAAACCTGGGTGGAGAATAGATACCAATAGCAAAGAGCAAAGAAGATAGTGAATGGAACACTCTCTGCAATTCAATAAGCAAAGGGAAAAGACAAGATCCCTACTCTGTTCTTTATTGTTTGTTATCCCCCTAAATGTTTTGACCAGCAAGGTCCAAAACAAAAACAACAAACCAAGCAGATAATTAGGATCAAAATTCAAAGAGAGGAACACAATTTGAAATGCTATGCAGACAATGTAGTACTAACAATTATGCACCACAAACCATTCATTTCAGTTAATGAAAGTAATCAAGGGTTTTGGTTGCTTTTCTGGGTATAAAATCAACATAAGGGAAACACAGACAAGCTAAAACGTTTATAATTTGGGTTTTGGAAAAAAAGAGGAATTGCTTAATACATAATAATGAAAATTACTCAAATAGAAATGAGCAATAATTAAAGAAGTTTAAAGCAGAATATAAAAATGTTTAAGTAATAGTTACTGGTTGGAAGAAAAAAGAAGAGAAAAAAGGGAAAGAATAAAAAGAGATGAGGCTACTTGAATGCTATTTTCTTGTTTAATCTTTTATGTCACTATGTAAATAATATTAACAAAAAATAATATTGCTTTCATGAGTTTGTCTTAACACTAGGCATTTTTTTTCCTGATGCTTTTGGAGACTGATCAAAACATGACAGTTGGACAAGTTTGATATTTTGGTTTTAGAGAAGCTGTTTAGGGTTTTCTTTGTGGGGGGGGGGAGATTTTAAGGCTAATTAACTTCCTAATTTATTCTTGTTTCTTGGCTATGCCCATGTTTACTTGTTTGATGTGCTTTCCATACTTGGGAGAAGTTTAACTATAAGGATTTTTGGAAATGTTAACTGTGTATACTTTTTTGAAGAATTGGAAGAAGCGATTGGCATGGATACAGTGCTTCCCACTTCCTCACATAAATTCATTTTATTTGATGGGTGTGTTGGTGAGCCTGCATATAAAGGAAAAGAGGAAGATAAGCAATATATTTCCATTGGCAGAAATATTCCCATGAGTAACGGGTTGGGAAGAGATTCTCTGTGCTTTTTCCTCCCCTGTGCTATCCAAATATGCTCTGGATAAACCCCCTTTGGAGAAGATTTTAGGAGTTTGTTGGGAAAGGAAGTGCAAATCCAATTATGCAAGCAAACATCCTCTTGTACAATGTAGAAAATCACTCCATCTGTTTCTTTGGGTGAACAGATGCACCTGTTCTGGTATCAGTACAGCGCCTAGACCAATAAACATTTTGCAATGTTTTCTCACCTCTCTCTAAGAATAAGATGCTCGTGCGTAAGCCATTTTTTTTTATTTTTAGATACATAAAAAATGAAAATAAAACATAAATAAAACAATGGATTAGATCCAATGATTGAGCCAGCTAATGGTTGGATTCCAAGTTGAACCCACAGTTTATTTGGAAAGAAATATGAGGATCAGTGTATAAGATACACTATATAAAAAAATAAAACATAGACTTAGAAATTATGAAAAAGTAGCCCTTGATTTCTGCTGGAAAATTTGGTGAGAAAAAAAGTTTGGAGTAATGATATACCTAGTATAGCTTAAAAAGAAAAGTGGAGTTTAGTTCTTAAGATGTTTTATCTGTAAATGATTTTGTGAAGATTTTGTTGGTTACACAAAGCTTCCTACAAATAGAAAACCTTACTTTGCCCTATGAGGCTTTTGATCCAGCAGAGGAACCCTGCCAAAATGAAAAGTGTGTGTGTGTGTGTGTGTGTGTGTGTGCCTTTGCATGTTCCTTCTTGTGCAATCCTCTTTGTCTTTCAGGAAACTTCAGCACAATTTTGTAGATCCTTCTAGAAGAAAAGGTCCTGGGGGTCATAAAAATAGAAGGAACTGGCAAAGTTCACATCTGGTGCCCCCACTGGCAGAATAAAACCTGGATCCAACTTGCTGAATTGAAAGCATAAATTACTTCTAATAAATAATAATACAGAATGTCAGAACATTCCTCTATGTCCTTGTATTTTTTTTTTTTAAAAAAAAGCTAAAACAGAACAAGACAAAGGAAGAACAGACTGAACTATCCGACAGATATTACAAGGGGAAAGCATTGTCAACACCAACAAATCTCAGTTTGGAAGTTTTCATTAAACCTCAGTAACATTTGGGGACTGAACTGCTTCTAAAGTGCACAAGGAGAGAGCAATAAGGGAATGATATGCTGTGGTATCAAATATGATTGGTGCCATTTTCATTCTAGGGTTGATGGATTGAAACTTTTATTCTTGAGAAAATAATACTTTAAAAAAAATAACTATCCTGGAGATGATAAAAGCAACATCATCGTGCCATTGTTTATTTGGCAATGTAATAAAAAATGCATGTCCGAGTATAGATTAAGCAAATTATTATTATTATTATTATTATTATTATTATTATTATTATTATTATTATTATTATTATTATTATTATTATTATTATTATTATTATTATTATTATTATTATTATTATTATTATTATTATTATTATAATAAAAGAAGGTTCAAATACTGTTTATTATGTGAAATGCCTTTGTCTTGACTCAGTTTCTGATAAATTACTTCCAGCTTCATTACTTTATAATATATCTCCCATGACATTTAATTATACTTACTCCAAACACATTAAGCCAATCAGTTTGAACAGGCTCTTATTAATATGCAAATTTTAGCTTCTGAAAACCCATGAATCTGTGAAAAAAATCTCCTTAGGTTTTAATTATGTCCATTCAGGAAGTTGGCCTGTTCAATCAGACAGTTTCCTATTCAACAAGCTTTATAAATCAGCACTTGAGTAACTGTTTCTGTGATCGGAGGTGTCAGTAGCATTCGCATTACGAAGTTGGGGCTGCAAAGAAGAGGACAGATGGGCATCTATGGAGGAGAAAGGGAGACAAATGATGAAAAAGGCATGATGGCTTGATTACCCAAATGCCACAATTTATATTTTTAGGTAAGACTTCCAGACAAAAAGACAAAGTGCTGGATTTATACCATATCACCAAATATGTAGTTTTTGCTGTAAATGCTGTGGAGGGGAAGGGAGGGGGAAAGAGAGGAGAGGAGAGGAGAGGAGAGGAGAGGAGAGGAGAGGAGAGGAGAGGAGAGGAGGAGCAAATAAAAAAAATGACTTGGAATAAAAGTCATATACAGATGTCCTCAATTTATGACCACAATTGAGCCCCAAATTTCTGTTGCTAAGTGAGACAGCTGTTAAGTGAGTTTTGCCCCATTTTATGACTTTTCTTGCCACCGTTGTTAAATGAATCATGTGGTTGTTAAGTTAGTAACATGGTGGTTAAGTGAATCTGGCTTCCCCATTGACTTTGCTTGTCAGAAGGTTGCAAAAGGTGATGATGACATGACTGCAGGATAACGCAACCATCAAAAATATGAGTCAGCTATCAAGCATCTGAATTTTGATCGCGTGACTGTGGGGATGCTGCAACTGTCATAAGTGTGAAAAACCGGTCATAACTCACTTTTTTCAGAGCCATTGTAACTTTGAATGGTCACTAAACAAACTAATTATAAGTCGAGGACTACCTTGCTACAGAAACTGACCAAGATGACAGAGGAGGGGAGAGGAGAAGAGGATCAAATAAAAAATGACTTGGAATAAAAGTCATATACAGCCTTGCTACCTCTCTTGGTTTAGGAAACACATTATTGGCATTCAGCCATATTTATTTTCTTTTAGTTAAAACAAAACTAGTTTGGTACACTCTCTCTCTCTCTCTCTCTATTTTATTTTATTTTATTTTATTTTATTTTATTTTATTTTATTTTATTTTATTTTATTATTTTATTTTATTTTATTTTATTTTATTTTATTTTATTTTATTTTATTTTATTTATTTTATTTTATTTTATTTTATTTTATTTTATTTTATTTTATTTTATTTTATTTTATTATTTTATTTTATTTTATTTTATTTTATTTTATTTTATTTTATTTTATTTTATTATTTTATTTTATTTTATTTATTTATTTTATTTTATTTTATTTTATTTTATTTTATTTTATTTTATTTTATTTTATTTTATTTTATTTTATTTTATTTATTTTATTTTATTTTATTTATTTTATTTTATTTTATTTTATTTTATTTTATTTTATTTTATTATTTTATTTTATTTTATTTATTTTATTTTATTATTTTATTATTTTATTTTATTTTATTTTATTTTATTTTATTTTATTTATTTTATTTATTTTATTTATTTTACTTATTTATTTTACTTATTTATTTTATTTATTTACTTATTTATTTTATTTATTTTATTTTACTTATTTATTTTATTTTATTTATTTTATTCTTTTATTTATTTATTTTCTTTTATTCTTTTCTTTTATTTATTTTCTTTTATTCTTTTCTTTTATTATTTTATTTATTTTATATTTTTTATATTTGAGTCAATGTTGACTTCTGGCGATTGCCTGGATAAATATCTGCAGTTTTCTTGATAAGATTTTCTAAAATGGTATCTTAATCGCTACATGAAACTGGTTCTCTAATGATGAATTGTAGTCCAGTAGCTCCACTCTATATGCTCATATTCTCCTGAAACCGTGGAACCATCTCTGTTCTATTAGACCATTTTCTTCCTTGTCACTTAAATTGGTCCATAGCAAAACTAAAAGTCCTACATTTGTGGAATATAAATGTGATGTCTCATCAATAGTCTTTCCTTCATAGCAGCATGGGAAAAGCTAAACATCTTTGGTTAATAATGCCTTTAGTTAGTGAGACCTGTGAGAACAATCTGTGGGAGAATGTCTACTTTGGATGTCTACTTTGTACAGGAAAATAGTTCTTCTGTCTTCATGGGATTTGTTTCTATATAAGACTGTGTACATCTACTATTTTCCAGAATAAAGCTTCACTAAACAAAAAGGAACTTACTTTTGAGTGAGACCCACTCCTTTGCTTGCTGAATTCTCAGTGTGCTCAGTGGAATGGTCTTCTTGTGTACAGGTAGTCCTTGACTTATAACCATTTGTTTAGTGACCATTCAAAGTTACAACATCAATGAAAAAAAGCTACTTATGACTGTTTTTCACACTTTACAACCATTGCATGTGGTCACATGAGCAAAACCAGCTTGGCAACTGGTTCATATTTATGACGGTTGCAATGCCCTAGGGCATGGGTCGGCCATCCGAAACGTCGGATGAGCCGCACGGACCCATTTAGCTTAAAAAAAAAAAACGCTGGGAGCCGCGCGTTCGCGCATGCGCGCGCACCCGCGCATGCGCGCGGCCCCGTTCGCGCATGCGCACCCGCGCACCCGCGCACCCGCGCACCCGCGCACCCGCGCGCCGTTCGCGCATGCGCGCTCGCCGTTCGCGCATGCGCACCTGCGCGCGTGCACCCCCCGCGCCCGCCCGCGCATGCGCGCATGCGCTCGCCAAAATGGCGGAGGAGGCTCCGGAGCCGCAGGTAAGGCCTCAAAGAGCCGCATGCGGCTCCGGAGCCGCGGGTTGCCGACCCGTGCCCTAGGGTCATGTCATCACCTTTTATCAAGTTTGACAAGCAAAGTTCAATGGAGAAGTCAGATTCACTTTACAACTGTATTACTAACTTAATACCTGCAGTGATTCACTTAACAACTGTGGCAAGACAGGTTGCAAAATGGAGCAAAACTCAATTAACAACTCTCTCACTTAACAGAAATTTTGGGGTTGATTGTGATCAAAAGTTGAGGACCACCTGTATAGGACAAGCCCTGGTTTGTGCAAGGAAAAACCCATAAGTATATTCCTATGACATGAGGGTCATCTTAACCACAGTCCAGAATGTCCATAATTCCTCCCCTCCGCTAATTTGAATATCTCCATATCATCTCTCTGTATTTTCTTTTCTAGAGGCTGTACCATGTCAACCCCAGAGCATTAATGGTACTTTTAATAGTGATAGTTATCAGTGATAAACTCATAATTCATTGTAAATTCAACCCAGGAGAGCTTTGGTTTATTTCCTAAACTCAAGAGTCATTTTTGTTCTCTATATAGTAGCATCAGGGGGAAAAAAAACAAATGAAGCTCTTTATTTTATATTCTAATCAGTATATTTCTGCATCATCGAAACTCAGCATTTCCAAACATATAACTATTTTTCCCCCTTGCCAATTACCTCTTAAAACTTCAAATTCCAGCTCATCCATTCACGGCTGTACAAACTTTTCAGTCCCTGGAAATGTGCTGCTCATAATTTTTGAGATTTATTTAGTTTAATTTCAGATATACCCACTGGGCCCAAACTATTGCCTTCTGCTACTGTGAATAAAAGAAGTTTAGGCTCAAGTGTGTTTTTTGTGCTGAGGTGGGTAACCAGAAAATGGGAGCAGGAAGTGCAATACTGCAGCCAATGGCACATAAAGAATGTGTATATTTGTAAACATACTAGTTCTTTCCTCCAGTGTCTAAATCCAAAGTCCTACACATTCAACCTCCATTTGGTTGATCTCAGCCTCTTCCCATCACACTAATTTGTGTGCCAAATTCTCAAGGAAAGATTTTTTTTAAATTCCCATTTGTAATAACTTAAAACCCTCTTTTATTTACTCATTAAAATAATGTGTTTGTTTAAGCATAGCTATTTAAAAACATTTATTACCCAAACTAATTAGCAATTGTCACGTTGAATGTGCTACATTAATTTTTCAATAATGAAAATTAAATGAATAGGAAAAAATCAAACTCATCAAGTTTTAATTTTGGGGGGGAGGGGTATTGTTATGATTTTAGGTAATCTATGCAGGTGCTACATCTGTAAATTGAAATATCTCTCTCGCAAAGCCCCCCCCCCCTTCTTCAAAAGAAAAACAAAACAAAAATCATACAGGTGGAAGTAGTGCAAAAAGGGAGGCGTAAAAGGTTCCCACAATGAAGCACAGCTGGAAAGGATAGTGTGAGTGTCAGGTTAAGTTGGATACACTGCAGCCTAAGAGTTAATAGAGCAAAGAGATATAACAGAAACTTACCAAGATGCCAGAGAGGAGAGAGGAAAAAGGAGAGAGGAGAGGAGAGGAGAGGAGTGCTGGAGGCAAAGAAATTATAGCTCTCATTGAGACAGTGGCTGATAGAAGAAGGAAAACAGAAGAGATCATTAGAGAAGGGACAAGCAGCTTGTTGCAGATTCCTTTTTCTAACCCAGTAGTTCCCACCAATGGACTCAATAGATTATTGGGTGCCTATCAGGCAGATTGTGCTGGTAAATTCCAGGTCTGTACAGAAGGACCACATCTATCCAGTTTTGGATGAATGTGCAGTCCTGTATTACTGAAATCTAGTTTGGCAAAGATAGGGAAGTTATCCCAGATTTTTGCAATGTCGAAAATGGAGAGGGGGGATTGCTATGCTCATTTCTGAGACTTTGAAAGTGACTAGTACCATTGCACTATAGATGATTGTTTGCAACTGTCTATATGTGCAACTGGGCTATTGGAAAAAAAAAACCATTGCAAAGCTGCTATTGGAATTTCCCATTCTTTTGGTACCAAGGAATTTCAATCGTCATGTCTTAAGTGTTTGTGTGAATTTACCAGTCACCATGATGTATCTTAGGTAATATCAGTTCCAACCTACAGTACATATGCAGTCATCTAACTGCTCTGGTCTTTAGTTTACAGGAGATTAAATTTGAAAATAATAATAATAACAATAACGATAACGATGACAATGACGATGGTAGTGGTGGTGGTGATGATGATGATGATGATGTTGGAAGGGACCTTGGAGGTCATCTAGTCCAACCCCCTGCTCAGGCAGGAAACCCTATACCATTTCAGACAAATGGCTGTCCAGTCTCTTCTTAAAAATTTCCAGTGTTGGAGCATTCACAGCTTCTGGAGGCAGGTTGTTCCACTGATTAATTGTTCTAACTGGCAGGAAATTGTTCCTTAGTTCTAGATTGCTTCTCTCCTTGATTGGTTTCCATCTGTTGCTTCTTGTCCTGCCTTCAGGCGCTTTGGAAAATAGCTTGACTCCCTCTTCTTTGTGGCAACCCCTGATATTGGAACACTGCTATCATGTCACCCCTTGTCCTTCTCTTCATTAAACTAGACATACCCAATTCCAGCAACTGTTCTTTATATGTTTTAGTCTCCAGTCCCTTAATCATCTTTGTTGCTCTTCTCTGTACTCTTTCTAGAGTCTCAACATCTTTTTTACATTGTGGTGACCAAAACTGGATGCAGTATTCCAGGTGTGGCCTTACCAAGGCATTGTATTAACACTTCTCGTGATCTTGATTCTATCCCTCTGTTAATGCAGCCTAGCACTGTGGTTGGCTTTTTTGGCAGCTGCAGCACACTGCTGGCTCATATTTAAATGAAAGACAATGACCACAGTTCTTTCCTATTGTCAGTTCACATTTCTGATCAGGTTATAGATTTATTTATTTTATTTATTAATCAAATTTATATAGCTGCCCATCGCTCTCCAAAGGAAACTCTGCGATTGTAGGCATCACAAACTTCTGCAAGGGTCAACTTGTTAAGATGGTTTGTTCTATGCATCTTAAGGCTGCAGAGGATTGTTGATGATTTGATAGACAGGTTGCCATTCACCTGGGCATAGTAAATTTCTGGTATAAAGATAGAACTAAAAGGCTAGAAAAGAGAGTTCCTCTGAAGCTTCTTTCACTAGCAGATACTGGATGGCTCCCAAGTATTCAATGAAGAGTAAAGCGAGTAAAATTATACCTAGAGCAGGAGTGTCAAACTGCCGGCCCACAGGCCGGACGTGTCATCTGGAAGCCGCGCCCCCCCCCATTGCCGGCAATGGCAAAACTGTCCCGATACGTCTCGTGATGTCATGTGATGTCGCGAGTTTGACATGTCTGACCTAGAGGAATGGTGGTCAAAGCCTTATAGTAAATGTGATGGCACCCAGGTCCACAGATGTGCCCAGGTCCACCGATTTCCCAGCGGTTTTGTTCATGGTCACCTTTGGGAGAAGAACCAGAGTAATGAAATGCCTGCAAGCTGATGTGATCCATACTCAATCTGGCTTTTTCAGGTGACTAGAGTGGGCATGTAGGTAAACTCTTGAAGGTGGAGTTTCAAAGAGGCAGTGGTGTTGGAGAAGCTGGGATTTATAGGCACTATTTTATGGTGACTCTACTCTTCCCTGAGCAGGGTTAGGGTAAGAGTTAGGGTTGAGGGTTAGTGCTATATAATAGATTCTCTCTCTTGTATGGGAAGGAAAATCTCAATCTGTGCTTTGTTCTGAAACAGTCCAATTTGCTATCAGTTTGTTTTTCATTACCTGTGACGAGAGCTCACTCTCACAGCTACACCAGTTGCTAGTACAATTCCAAGTACTGCTTATTATTTATAAAGTTCTATATGGTGCAGCACAGATTAGATTAGGGACTGCCTTCCTTGAAATGATTCTGCACCCCATAAGTGCAACAAGAGAGAGCTTGTTTAAGTTCCCTTGACTGCAAGACCTAAAAGGGTCACGAGTTTAAAAAAAAAAACAGCCCTTGTCTGCCGTTGCTCTGCCATTATCCAGAATCCCCAGAAATCAGGGCTGCTGGTTTCCTCTCCTTTTTCAGTGATCTGAGCTGATGGGAAGCCATGTCTAACTATGTTATGTTGGCCTGAAGGTGCCCAGTTCTGCTATAGATTGTTATTTTATCCTTTTATTATTAACCACCTTTCGTATCAAAGGGATCTTATCTCATAATAAACATGCAGTGATTGTTTCACTGTCTTCTTCTACCTTCTGTTTAATGTGTTGAGCTGCTCCTTGTTCATCCAGAAATTATCTCCAAACTCTGGATGCCACTAGTATGAAACAGTAAATGGCTGCAAAGCAAAGAATGCTAATTGATGAAAACACACACACGTCTATTGGATGCCTGCAATAAGTGTACTTGCCCAAAGAGTATGGGGGAAGGGGAAGTGCATTACAAAGATAACCTATGTGCAGAACAACAATGTTATTTAGGCAGCTGGAGGTTTTCCATGCTTCCCTTTCTTCCCCCAAAAGGTACTAAAACGTTGGCCATTCTAGTCTGCATTATTTTTCACCAAGGCATATAAATCACTTCAGAAACTCTTATTATCTTATTTTCCCTCTGTTTTCTTCTTGTCTATTTTGAGAAAAATTAATGCATTTGTCTCTGCAAAGGAACGAGGCGGGGTGGGGTGGAGGCTGAGGGGACAGAATTGCCTCTATAATTCAGTTTTAAAAACAAGCCCCGCTGGCTGGCGGAGAGGCCTCCTCTTAGGCAACTCATTTTTCATGCAAGTAATTGAAGCTTTTCCTTCGATTTTTTCCTCCGGGTGCTAAAGACAACTGGGGCCTTCCTGGAACTTGGAGATATCTTCCACAGAGGAAAATGTAACACTGATCTCAAGCACCAAGTGGCTCACAAAGAATTCTTCAATATGTCCTGAAAGGATCTAAATGATGATTTCTAACCAGGCTTTGAGGAAATTTAAATAAGATTCTTCAAAGAATTGTAGAGGAAAGATGCCAGCACTAATAATAATAATAATAATAATAATAATAATAATAATAATAATAATAATAATAATAATAATAATAATAATAATAATAATAATAATAATAATAATAATAATAATAATAATAATAATAATAACAATAACAATAACAACAACAACAACAACAACAACAACAACAATCATCATCATCATCATCATCATCATCATCATCATCATCATCATCTGCAAAACTATCATTTGCAAGCAAGAACTGGTGGGGCCATAAAATAGAGAAAGTCATAGAAAATGAAAAAGTTAAATTGCTCTGGGAGTTTAGAATTCAAACAGACAAGCATAACACCCCGGACTTAACAATTGTTGATAAGAAAGACAAAAAAGATTAAAAAAGTCTGGATAGTGGATGTGGCAGTGCCTGGAGACAGCAGAATAGGATAGAAAGAACTGGAGAAGATAACAAAATACAAAGACCTACAAATAGAAATAGAACGACTGTGGCAAAGGCAAGCAAGGGTAGTACCAATAGTAATAGGCGCCTTGGGTGCAATCCCAAAACAACTGGAGCACCACTTGGACACCATTGGCATTAACAAATTCACCATCAGTCAATTGCAAAAGGCAACTTTACTTGGAACAGCTTCCATCCTGCGGACGATATCTGTAACACCATCAAACATCCAGATCTGCCTATCTCAAGTCCTTGGTAAATACTCAATAGGTAGACAAAAATGCCAAACCCAGTCTGAACATCTGGGTGACTGTGTAATAACAATAATAATAATATTAACAACAACAATAATAACAACAGTGATAGCAGGGCTTTTTTTGTCCCACACATAATGCTGATAAAGAGTCCTGGAGACACAGTGGTTAGAATGCAGTACTGCAGGCTAATTCTGCTGACTGCTGGTTGTTAGCAGTTTGGCAGTTCGAATCTCCCTGGCTCAAGATTGACTCAGCCTTCCATCGTTTTGAGGTCAGTAAAATGAGGACCCAGATTGTTGGGGGCAATGTGCTGACTCTGTAAACCACTCAGAGAGGGCTGTAAAGCACTATGAAGTGATATATAATAAGTCTAAGTGCTATTGCTATTGCTATAAAGTTTGAATAACTTCATTTATTTTTCACAGGGGGTGAGACAAAGAGACTACTGCCAGATGCAAAATTAATCTGAATCTGTATCAATGTACCCAAATCCACATTTTAAAAAGGAGAGGAAAAAAACAGAGCCAAGTGTCATGTTTTCTCGGTGAATGAATTTTTACAGAAGTAAAAGTTTCAAAAGTGTGTTGTGATCCTGCCACATTTCTCTTATGTACTGTGCCAAGAGGTTCTGGGTAGGGATTGGGTTTGCTCTACAGTTCTGTGAAGATGGCGTGGAAGCCACAGATTATTATTAGCCATCTTTCATCCATTTTTATTTTGTGAAAGTGATTCAGAGCATTTGCTTTGCGGCTCTTCAGACTGTTTAGACCACCCAAAACTAAATTTTGTTCCTCTTCTTCCTTCTCCTCCAAAATATAATTTTAACTGCACTGTTTATTGCCAGATATTTGTCATTTGTTCCCTCAGTCTCATCAAAAGGGACATATTTATAGCACGAGACCCCCTTAGAGAATATCATTATTCTCAAATATGATTTTTTTATAGACTCTTGTATACTATACATTCTACTATTGTAAAGCGGGGGGGAAATTCTTTATTTATATTACAGCTTCTGAACTTGGGCTACAAATATCAGGCCCATTCATATTCCTGAAGTCATTCTTCATACCTCTGTTCCTGTTATTTCACCTTTGTGTGCCCATGTTTGTGTGTGTATATTTATTTATTTATTTATTTAAGCCATGCAAAGGGACACCTTAAACCCAAAAGGGCAGAGGCTTTGAAACAAACACACATATAGTACTGAATGAAAAGAAGGACTAGAATATACAGACTCATGGAATCCTGTGTTTTCAGAATGCTGCAGTGCAATGCCATACAAATGGCACCAGTGCATTGCTCAACTGCACATGTAATTGCACATATTACACAAATGTTTGAATAAAAAATGCATACATTAAGAGTAGCATGCATACAAAAATGCATTGGGGGTACTCCTTGCTGAAAGGTTAGGAAGCATGGATGCTGAGTGCATATGTTACAAGCATTCACGAAAATGCATATGAATTTTTGGAAAGATCTAAACTGGTGTGGTAACTAGACTAAGCAGAACTTGGTTGCTGATAAAATGAGAATGGGAATGAATTGAAATTGATAGATTCACTCATCCCAAATCACAGATGACACGGAAGAGCTAAATACATTTTCCTCCATTAAGATTAGATAGATAGATACTGTAGATAGACAGACAGATAGACAGACAGACAGACATGGATTCCTTAAAACTTAGAAAATATGGCTTCCTTAAAACCTAGATTTTTAAAAACAAAAATCAAAACAAATTAGTTGGTGTGAAGTAAATTTGCTCTTTTCTTAAAGAATTCTCTCTCCAATTATGTGGGGGGGGGAAGGGGGATAGAATTGCAGGAAATTGTGTCCTTTTTCCCCCCAAAGGGGAATATTTTGCAAAGTTTGCCACTGGGATCTCCTCCCTTGTTCCAAGTGTCAACAAATTGCAAATATCCTCCCTTCCATCTCAACTAAGCCACCAGCCCAACACAATAAAACCTGGCCAAGTGCATTATTTAGGAACCCATGGTGCATGTGATGCTGCACAGTCCCTCATTTGATTAATGAACCAATTGTAGCAGGGTATTCTGTGCTCAGCATTTTATCCCTGACCCAAAGCAGGCAAATCCCATCAGGGCATTCTTTCTCCCTGTCCCTCCTGTCTCAACCTTGTCATGTAATTGTTTATCGGAAGATGAATGTACACAATAATCCAGGGCAAAGAGAGCTGATGTATGTGGTGTTAATGAATGAAATAATCAGGTGGGCAATAATAACCAGGACGTGACTTGGCAGAGAGCAGGGCATTAGCATTCTGCAGCCACTCTGCCTTTATCTCCTGAGCCTGATGTCTGACAACCACCATGGGTTAGTCCATGAATAAAATACGGACCGATGCTCAGACATAATTAAACTGCCAATGTGGATGTACCTAAATGAACTTGATATCTTAATGACATAAGATAGCAGGTGAGTAATGAAGGCCAGGGGAAAGAGATGTGCATAATGAATGAAAGCACCATTGTGGGAAGGCTCACCCTTAAGGGGACATTTCTCACACAAAAAATGGGCTCCTTAGCACCTTCATGTTCTCCAAGCACGACTTGTAAGACAACTCTGCATGTTGCTTTCTAATGTTCAGTCAAGGAGTACAATTTGTTTTTCAGACAGAGGCAAAAAAAAGCTCTGCTCTCAAAAAAATAGAGCACGGAAGCCAGTTCTTTTCACACGACTATTTTTTCATCTAAGGAATACATCACTGCTATTCAAGAAGATCTAAATCCAGTAACCTGCGACGATATCTGTAATAACATCAAACATCCACATCTGCCTATCCCAGGTCCTTGGTAAGGACTCGATAGGTAGACAAAATGCCAAATCCAGTCTAAACATCTGGCTGACTGTGCAATGATCCATAATAATAATAATAATAATAATAATAATAATAATAATAATAATAATAATAATAATAATAATAATAATAATAATAATAATAATAATAATAATAATAATAATAATAATGTTGGAAGGGACCTTGGAGGTCATCTAGTCCAACCCCCTGCTCAGGCAGGGAACCCTATACCATTTCAGACAAATGGCTGTCCAGTCTCTTCTCTGATGCTTCTCTGATACAAGGTCAGAGAAGCAAAATATTTTGGAACAATAACACTTTTGTACTCACCAAGCAAAATACTTTGGAACAATAAACATTTTTATATGATAGGGCAGAGGATTCATCCTTATTCATCTATCCAGCAAAAATCAACGAATGTAGGTTATCAGGATCTTTGCCACTGGGCACTGTGCAAAGGAACCACACCATGTTTTGTCAAAGTTGGATTACATCAGATGAGCTCAAACCATATATTCAATATAAGTGTGAAAGGATAATTGAAGAAGTTTTGATGATGCAGGTCCTTCCCCCACTATAGTAATTCATCTTCCACAGAAATTGCTAGATGATTGGATGTAATTGTGTGAATTCGCTTGGCATCCTAACCTATCACTTTTGTTTGTTCAAAGCACCTCATGTTATCTCAGGAACATTTGCAATGTTATTTCAGGAGTATTTGCAATTGTCTGGCAACCATGCCTCAAGCACTGGGAAACCCAGCCTACCATTTGCAAAGGTTGGGAAGCAGCATTAGCACATTTGTGCCTTCAAAGATAGCAATGGGCAACACAACACCTGAAGTCATACTCACCTTCATGCAAAGGACAGATCCTAAACTTTGGGGTCCAATCTTTTGGTTCTGGCAGGAGGACTTAAGTTGCAGAACACAGTTGATATTATGAGAACAGGAAAGTCTGAAATTGATTTTTAATAGCTGCAGTAGTGTGCTCTACTGGAGCATCCTAGATATTGGGGTCTATATATCAGGTTATATTATGCATTTGGCTCTGTAGTGGTTCCCAGGACCAAGTTTTATGTTAGTATCCTAGCTTGAACATCCTCCTTCCACCGGCAATCTCTGTGGCTCAGAGCATTGGAATCGAGGTATGGGTCCCAAACCCTCTGGGTGAAGCTGAAAAATGCCTGTTGATGGAAATGCTGCTGGCAATGGGGATAAATGTAGGATATTCTTTCTCTCAAAATGAAGTGAGAGAAGTCAGCAAGCCCAGGCTAGACATTTTCACAGACAACCCATTATTAACAATATGGATATATTTGTACACAATGCCAAGACAAAGACAAACAAACTACCGCATGGCTTAATGTTACGTATGATACAGGCAGGAGACTTTTCTTGCCATTCTGCATACTGAATCCTTCCTGGCTCTTCTTCACCCCAGCCATCTGCTTCTCTGAGTCAGCCTCTCTCTTTTCTACCAGAGCATCAATCCAGAGATGCTATCAGGCCCGCTGCTCTTTTCCCCAGGAGAGCTTGAGGCACAGACTTTGTTTTTCGAATTACCCTGTGTTTTTGTTCCACCAGCAAACAGCCACTGGAGTTAAGAGGCTTATTTACCATCTTGGCATCTATTTACCTAAGCTTTGCTAGCTTATTTAGGGTACTGTGTCTACAAATAGAGCTGGATTTACTCATCCCCAGCAGGTGTGCTCTACTTCAATAGGCCAATCTAATGAACAATTAGGCACTCCGCAGTGATAATGCTAGGCAGAGCCACAGAGCCCTATCACAGCCCTGGGAGGTAACTAACAGCGTGTATTTATCCCACATCTACTACTGTTTTCAATACCATGGTAGTGTGGGAGGCTGTAGAAATGCCTAACCACAACACACTGCTCCTTTACTATTGGAATAATTGCTCTGCCTCCTAGCAGGTCTGGAGAAGGGATACTTTACATGATTGGCTTAACTTTGAATGACAATGTTCAGTGAATCTACTCACTAGGGTCTGTAATCATGGTTTATAGCTGAAGGCGTGACAGTGTAACTAACTATAGTTTATGCCAGAAAACATATTTTTAAAAAAATCATAAAAGACTTTTTTTTAAAAGACAGTCAGATATCAGATTCCTCATTATTTATTTATTTGCATTCTGCCTTTATTATTCTTACAAATCAATTAAAGGCGGTCAACATATCCTACACATAAGGGGTTGGGTGAAGGATTGGGGGGGGGACATTTTGGTCAGTGGTGGCAGCCTGTTAGTGGCTGCCTTGCTGTCTGCTACGCTCTTAGCCAGTAGATTCTGGTGTTTTAGAGACTACAGATAGTTCTTAACTTCTGACCAGTCATTTAGTGATCAAAGTTACAATGGATACACCTCCCCCCAAAGTAATTATGACCCAGTTCTAAAGGCCATTTCCCCCACAGTCACATAATTGTATTTTGGGCCCACAATTACGACCATTTGCAACATCCCAAGATCACATAACCACAATATTTACTCTTTTGCTGAAAACTGGCATTTACTTCTGGGTTTTGGCAAAAACACCGATAGCAAACAACAGTTCACTTAACACCTGAGGCGTTCACTTAACAATTGCTGCAAAAAAAAAAGGTTGTAAAATTGGTTTCAGTCACGTGATGAGCTGCTTTACCACCATCCTGAATTATAATTGTAATGGCAGGTTCCATTAGAGTTGTACGCTGAGGACTATCTATAACAGTATTTCATTCTTACTCCTCAACACATTAGGGTAAACAGCTAGAATATACTGAATGTTCTAGTCACAAGTATATCCCTAGTAAGCCAGCCCCTTACTACGGTAGGACTATGCTTACTAGAAATTATACCGTTATTAGGCAACTTGTTTCCTCTTCCATATAAAGAATCAGAGAGAGGCACAGAGCAAGACCCTCAAGGCTGAAATTCAACCCCCCCCCTATGGTAGAGTTGGTGAAGCTTGATCACTAACAATGCAATTCAAAAGGGGGGGGGAGAATGCTTCTATATGGTGGCATAGATCTTGCTCATCTTACAGTACACTCCCAACAAAAAACATGACCTCCTCACTTCTGGTTTGCATGGAGGTATCCTCTCTGTTGGCTATCTGTTAATTGTTTTGAGTTATTTTTTTCATCAGATTCACAGACAGATCAAAATCAGCCTCGGTTCTCAAATTAGGATGGACAGACATGCACATAAGCAGCGACTATATGTGAAACATTAGTCTAAGAAACAAGAATGTTTGATACATAGGAGTGGAGTCCATCTTCATTTGAGTTCACTTTTTTGCCTTGTTTGCAATCAGATTTACAATTTCCGACAGAACCTAGTAAGATCCCATAGAACCATGTCTATACCTAGCTTTAATTATGTTTTAAAGAGAAAGCTTTAGAAGGTAAAAACAATTGCACTGCCTTGTTTTCAACTGGACTTTGATAACAATAAACCTTGATGAAATATTGAGCAATTGGAATCTTGGAATCAGGCAAAAACCAGGGAGGCACAATTCAGTTAGGCTGAAGATTGTGCCAGACTTTGTATTGGCTGTCATAGCCCAATCCAAATGAGAAAAGGGCCAGGACTTGTGGGGATAGAGTTAAGAGGTAAATGAGTGCCTTAAAATTTCCCCTTCAATTTTCCACATCTAAAAACTGTCATCCCACAGAAAGGAGCTCCAAACTTTGTTGCTTAGTCCACATAAGAGGAGCTCTGAAAATCACGAAAAAGTTACTTACAAACCTGTGGGCCACACTTTTTAAGCAGAGGTGTTGTTCCAGAGATCTGGCCATACATTGGTTAGAATGTAGCTTAGAAATGCACATACTTTGATTTGAACCCCTTCTCTCTTCCTAAAGTGAGGCAGTTATCCATTTCTGTCATGACACAACCACTGGGACACAAGCTTTGAGCATGACGACTTTAATTCCCAGGCTTCAGACAGCAGCCATCAACCTGGAGGCTGTGAATAGCTATCCACCCCTGCTGTATTCTTCGATTACAGCCCATTTAGAGCTTTGCTCTGAACCTTGGCTTCAGAGAAGCTAATGGAAGGATTTGTGTGCTGCCCTGCCTGGAAGGTAATTGGCAGTTGCTGCTCTAATGCTTCTAGTTTTAGTAGCAAATGAGCAGCGTACAGTAAATATCGGTATTTTTAAAGCAATAATAATGAGAAATTAAAGCCCGCACCACAGGAGTGAAGAATTTACAAGTTGGGAAAGACAGAATCATAGTAAGGTTGGCATTTGATAGCAGCGTGTCCCTGACTCCTGCTGATATCTCTGCAATACATTTAAATGAAAAAAGTTCTGCGCGTACGTAAGTTACCAGCTCAATATGAATCAGCTTTCTGTATAATAGGTGGATTGCCTGGGTAACTCAGAAATAGCCATGAAACCAGCATGCCAAATCTGCATGGCTGCACAAGCATTCTGCCGTCGAACAGAGGCAAGAAGCATTTAATGCTAAACGTGAAAAAAGCTATCTTAATATATATTCAACTAAAAATCTTGTTGAAAGGTGAAGTCTTGGTGACCAAGATTCTGGAAACATAGTGTTCCAACATTAGAAGCACAAAAGGCATTGACAAAGAGGAGTGATAAAAGTCAAGGACTTCCTGACTTGGAAAACACAAGGAGGCATTTTCGTTGACATAAAGCCATCGGGGAATAAAAGTAGGTATTGTTTACTCCAGTAATTATTTCTGCCAGATAACATAGCACAGTCAAAAGAGAACATTTCAGGTAAATCTAAAATACAGTAAAAGCCAGGTAAAGATATATCCTCCTTCTAATGACAGTCTGTAAAACTGGCTGAGGACTGGCTGTTGTACAGAGTGTGAATTGTGTTACCAGCCAACTGGCTCCTTGCCTTTTTATTTCTTTACCACCTGCCCATTGTCTCTTCACCTTTGGACACCGTGTCTCTCAACTAGATCCTTAGTGTTCCTCTCTTCCACCTGGCTTTAAGGACCACTTTTAAACAAAACAAAACATAGCTAATCCTTCCACAAAGAATTTCCTGTTCCCTCTATGCTTTCTCTCAAACCTGTCTAGTTTTCCCTTTCACAAATGGCTGTATTCCCTTTATTCTCATACTCCCACCTATTCCATCCTGAATTTTTCACATCTATTATCAGTTTTAGTATTTAAATTAAATATTAAATTAAGTATTAAATTTTTAGTACAATCCAGAAGCCCAGCCATTGCCTCACCACTACAAGGAAGGAATTTATATTTCACATTGTATACAGTACACACTGTATGTTCTTGACTGAACTCAGCAATCTTAAAACAATCTTGTAAGGTAACAGAATAGAATATCAGAATAACAGAAGGTAGATGTGACAGTCCCATTCCCATTCCCAGTAGCATCTACATCTCTGATTGTACAAAGTAGAAATATACAAAATATACATTTCAGAGGCAGACATGAGGCCGCTGCTTGTACCATGTACCAAAATTACCAAATCTCAATGAAAACACGTGAGAATCTAGGCCCAAGAGTTGAATTTCAAGGGAAGGCCAGGTCATTTTTCTCAAGCTTCATGTATACCATCTCTGTGTGTGTGTATACAGCACATTGGTGAAACCACTCTCTGGTTAGACAAAATAAGTCTAATTTCCTATTTTGTATCTTTATTAAAGAATCCAGAATAGAGGACTCATAAATAAGAGCTAGCAGCTATTTCAAATAAGACAGGAATAAAGATTTTGATAACTAAATCTAACCAGAACTCTTAAACTCCTGATATTTACAAAGAGATTCCCCAAGACTTCACAGCAGCCTTTACTCATCTTCAACAGCTTGAAAGCAAAGCTAAATTCACTAAACATGATTTTTAGAAAGGATAGGAGCAGATCTGAAAAAGATAATATCAGACTGATCATTAACATCTTAAATAATCTAATCAAGCAATTTCCTGGTGTTTCCTATCTTATTTGTTTAAACCAGGAATGCCAAATTGGCAGCCCGCAGGCCGAATGTGTCATGTGCAGGCCACGCTCACCCCAGCTCCACAAAGGCAAAAAATGTTGTGATACGTCACGATACATCACGTGATGCGATCGAGTTTGACACCTGTGGTTTAAACTATACAGTAGGAACATTAGCCTGGAATGGAGATTCAGATAAGTTTCCTTCTGAGCATGCTCTTTGTTTAGCAGTACAGTCTCAGGGAAGGGAAATCTGGATTTGTCACAACGTCACAGCAGGCAGAGCTACTTAGCCACTTAACAGTAGATGTCAAACAGAGAGCCCCATAGAACCAAGCTGGGATTGAGTAGAAGACTCCTTGAATTGTTAATAGGCTTAAAGTAACCATGCAGTCAATTTATTGGGTCTGTGGCTAATATAGCTTCCATTTTTCATAACCCACAAAAGATCAAGAAGCTCACAAATGAGCAAGGAGTATCCTTAAATACCAAATTAAGGCTGAAACTATCTCCCACCATTTCCTTAGATGCCTTTCAAAAAGTGTCTGCAGTTGCAGGATTAGAGTTTGGTTTACTTTTGATATCAATTGACATTCTACAGCAATTTGCCTTCTACATAGAAGGCATAGTTTTAATAATTTTATTTTAAAGGCAGCTTTGAAAAAAAAAACCCTATTGGTAGCATTCTGGTTTCATAATGTCTGAGCATCTGGCTTCAGTTTCCGTTATTTGAACTTTGTTGTTTGAAGATCGAGAAATACGATGATGTTGAATGCCTTTTCCTATCCAAGAATGACAATTATGTTTTAATGAATGAAGGCCAGCGAAATGTTTATTTTTGTTTCAATGCTTATGTGTCCTTTCAATGGAGAAGTGTGCAAGATGACAAGGATGACTGCTTCCCCATTCTCTACCATTGGTGTTTCTGTGATTGCATACAATTCCCTGCTCTTGTGATTTTGTACCTTGGTTTTAGATTTTAACCATCCATCTAATTGACAGCTGTGTAATAAAAGGGCTGATGACATAATCTCAGGGCCAATCAGATTTGGTTATAAGGTGAGGGAAGGATTAACAAAAATATGATCCAGATGTAGTCATACAAAAATGCTCATTAAAGTCGAGCTGGTGATACATTTGAGCAGCTTTTTGGTTTAGTGCCATTGATATGTCCCTGGAGCCAATGTGGAACCTCATCCAGCCTTATCAGGGCTCCCACTGTCAATCACAAGCTCCTAACTAATCTTCCAGATCTCTGCCAATTATATTTGACCTCTACATTTCATTTAGCTGTTTATACAAAATTTATCAGTAAACCCTGATAAATTTATCAATAAACACAATTTTAATTAATTCACCTCTTAGAAAACACACTTAACCAAGATTAGCACATAGAAATGCAAAAGGTAACCATGCTTTCCAAAACCATTTGAAACATGACATTATATTTTAGCTATTTGTGGCTAAACCGATGCTTACACTACATTACACTACAATACATTGCTGTATTATGCCTACTGTAGTTCTACCACTTAAAAGGATTGTGAGTTGTAGGGGGAGGAAAAAGGGCAGAAAGAACAGAGAATGACATCACTGAAAACTTCTGTAAAATTCCATGTTTGAGGCAGGAAGCACCACATATACCATAGCATTGTAATAACAAATGTAATCAATTTTCAATAACTTTAAATGCATAGTTTGACTCATTTTTCAGTTCAAATGGTTGTAATTAGGAGGTTAAGAGCATACAGATACTCAAGGGAAAGGAAGAGCAAAGTTTCATGTATCAAGATAAATTATTTCTTCTTTCAGGAGCTGTCTTACCGTACACATAGTGGTAATCATAATCACAGACATATATTTCTTTTGTAGGAGAAGCCCAGTTCTAGTAAAAAAAGGAATGGAACACGGGCTTCTTCTGGAATCTGATCTAGCTTCCACTGAAAGCAAACTTGCTGAAGAAGGACACAGTGATATATCCAGGAATGGCTCTGAAAACAGTTAAGTAAAGAGAATGATAGAATGAAGTATCCTATTCCAAGTGAGCATGACCTAACCAGAAGACAATTAGCCATAGCCTGACCAAAGTGATCATCCATTCCTCTCTCCTTAGAGGGTGCAGGAAATGTTCTTCAGAAACACAGCAGGACTCAAAACAATTTTGCCCATTAAGGACAATGGAATGTATTCGGTTAGATGCAAAGTATCGTGTCACCAAGCACGGCTGTGCAAAAAGACCCAGGAGGAGGGAAAAAAGAGGAATTTGATCCAATTCCTGACATTATAGCCCTGCCCCTGCCTCCTGTCATCTCTCTTACATCCTGGGATTGAATGGCTCTATAAAAATGTCCAGTGTGAAAGGCAGACTGAAAAGAAACCCAATCCTGATGTGAGACCTTAAGATACTCAAAACTTTCTTTGACTTCTACTTCCTCTTCACTTCATCCTCCCATAACTCCCCATGGGCACGGATCTTAAGATTTATGGACAGAAGTTCAAATCTTTTGCACTGATGGAAAAGTACTGAGGGGGGAAAAAAGGAGCCAAACACAGAGGGGAAAAAAATATGGTACACTTAAGACCCCAGTTCCAACTCTCCTTGTTTACAGTTCCTACTGCTATTTCTTTTCTAAAAGGGACTAATATTGCAACAGAAATAGCAAAAAAATATATATGAAAAAAACAAGAACAATAAGAATAAAATTGAAATGGGAATAAGAATAATAAGGTATCCATTGGCAATCAAAGCTATGGAAAATAAATTTCATTATATGACATAATCTTTTCATGCAGTCCTCCATTTAAATTTGATGCAGTTTATGAGTCTATGCCAGAATCACACAGAAAGAAGTAATAACAAATTGGTACAAATATTCAAATGTTCTGGGGCGATTTACATGACCAAACCAGTGTGATGAGTGTACATTTCCAATGCAATAAACAGAAATGGCATGATTATTGTGTTCCTGCGATGCTGATTCAAACCATTTTCCCCACAGCTTTCTAATACGGCTGAAAGTAAGAATATGCCATGTTCAGAGGACAATGTAAATTAGCTATTAAGTTCTATTAACAATTCAGGGATGGGGGCAGGTGGGTGGTAATCCCTAATGTACTGTGTCCAGCTGACCAAACATATGGTTATTTGAGCTGTTATGCATGATTATGCCTTCTATCCCTCACCTTGCCTTTGCTTTTCTTAGCTTTTTGTCAGAAACTCATATCTGTGTGCATTGGTCCAAATTGAGAGACAGCAAATAATGGACCTGAGCCAAGCCAATTAGGAGAAAAAGGAAACCCAGAAGAATAGCCTAATATAGGGGTTCCCAATCCCCAGGTCCTGGCCCACTACCGGGCCTTGGCCCGTTTGGAACCGGGCCATAGAAGCAGCGGGTGAGCGCATGCACACTTACGCTCACCTGCTTTCACATGTAACCACTCTCTCTCCCTCCCTCCCCTCCCCACCAGTCTGAAAAGCTGGAAACTTTGGTGATCGCTGGCCTAATAGCTTCCCTATGTTAGTGGCTACCCAGACTGAAGGATTGAGCACCATGAGAAATGCATGACTAGCTTTTCCAAGAGCAATTGATTCCAAAGACCAGGAAGACTTGGGTCCAAGGTGTTAATATCCTCTTTGGAATTTACTACAAATCTTGCTTTCAGTCCATGCCTATACTGATTCAGGAAGAAATCAAATTCATAATTCACAAGAACTGCTCATAGTCTTCTAATGGCCAACTCCTGCTCTCTTACAGCTCTTGCTAAAATTCTTTACAACTATTCTAGTAATTAGGCCAGGTTGTGCATATTTATAACATTACACAATTCTCATAATGTAATCTCATCACAGGAGTGCTACATTGAGAAATCACACAAACAGTAAGTGGGCAACAGTGCATTATTACAAAGTTTCATCTTCTGTCAGTGGTCCTCCCTTCTCCAGATGGGTAATTAAATCATTGCATATTTTTCCCCTCAGATTTTTGCCCAAAGTGTAATGCATTTTTTTCCCCTGAATTTCACAGGGGTTTTTAAAGCTTTTTAAATTATCATCACCATTAACTTATAACAGAAAATATCAACAAATGATGAATTTAACATAACTCCTTCAAATTTCATTATAGGTCCTCAGGTCTTGAGCAGCCATTTTTGAAAGTATTTTTCACATTTATCATAATTATAAACTTATGTTCTTTATAAGGATTTATATTCCCTTTATTAGGGAATAACTGTGGCCCTTGATAACTCTTTTTTTTCCTCTTAAGCGCATCAGCATTCTTATTCCTAAGTCTAGGTGTATTCAGCTCAGATATTTAGCTTTACAGTTAACATAGGCATGCTATTTCATCTAATAATTTCTTTGAATGAGAATATGACTGTAATCTATACTCCATGTTCAACGTGAACCTTTTCTTATTAAGCCCCAAAGCTTTCACTTTCAACATCAGCAGGAAACATCTGTTTGTGATCTTGCTGCCATGTCAAGGCATTCCTGAACCAAGCTGGATAATTTTTCACACGTCAACACAAAGCCATTTCTCAGTTTTATCCTGGCCTGCCTACCTACAACAGACAGAGAGGTAAGACTATGTGATCTTAGATAGGTGGATATATTTGATAAGCAAAGCAGTGCGCTTCCCTTTTCATATTTGACTGGATTTATTTATTTGTTTGTTTGTCACAATTAGCAACTGCTCAGCTCCTTCACAGAGCTGAAAGGTAGAAAAAGCCAATGATTTTTTTTTAATAGAAAAGCAGGAATAAGTGGATTGTTAATGTTCTCACCTCTACCCCCAAACTGGCCAAGATTAAAGGTACTATATTGCACAGATGCAGAGGAGGAAGGCCATATGGATATGAGTCAGAAACTGGGCAATTAGTTTCCCTGCCATATAGCTTCTAATGTTTGCAATTAGGACATCAATGATCAGATTGCTGCAGTGTGTAGGGAGAGAAAAAGAGAGAAAGCCCTGAAATTTCTGCACAGTGTAACAGCTGAGTGATGTGAGGCACACACCTCCTGCTTTATCCTAAGTAGCAGATCTAGTAAAATCCCTATAGAAGCTGCAGAGCAGACATTACATGAAAACAGGTATCCCAAGGGCCCTTATAAGATGGGGCCACAGGAGAGGCAGGTGAGTGAGCAATCCCATCCACAGTACTCAATGAACTCATCGTCAGTTGCTTTGGCAACTGGCAAGGCTTCTTCTAACTTGGGGCATTTGAACTCATGAAATTGTGAAACCTGTCAGATTGAAGTTCTGTTAACAGATTTGGAATACCGGGATAAAGCTCCTTCCCTCTTGTATTCCTTCAGCTGTACAATGGCTTCAAAGTTACTAATGAGAGTACAGAGTACAGGAAACATCACTAGATTGGTTTTTTTAAAAAAAGCCATTATCCATATTTAAAAAGCAAGCCAGTAATCTTTTCTGATTGGAGAGCTGTTTAGCTAGCTCATTCATGAAAATTGTTCAAAGGAGAGTTTTACGTTCTAGATAAGTCCACCACATACACACACATATTGACTGTTATGTCCTGGGACTGCTGAATGACTCAGCAGGCTCAGGAGGCTGCAGAAGGCCCGGGCAATCCATGTGGTTGCCCGGGACCAGACAGGCTGTCTCCAGCCTTGTGCGCATGCGCAAGGCGGGAGACTAGCCTTGCATTGATTGGTTGATGCTGTCCCTTGCAAGGGGCTATAAAAGGCCATGACGCCATTTTGTCTTCTGTTCTGTTCGTGATCTCAATAAAGACTTGTGTTTGTTACTCCTGCCTCGCCTCGATGTCTCTTCGGCTGAAACAGAACATTGACAATCAGCCTTTTGCAACTGTCCTATGTCAAATTATGCACTATCAATCTTCAGATTGAAACTCTGCAAAAAAAAATTGTCATCTCAAGTTCTAATACAGTAGGAGAGAAAGATCCTTTCCCCCTCTTTGTATTGGCAAACTACAACTTCCAGCAGCCCCCACCAGTGGGCTATTGGATGGGGAGGCTAGGAGTTGTAGTTCAGTAACAACTGGAAAGTTACTGGCTCACACTCCTGCCCTATAGGATATCTTCCAAGATTGGGCCACACTGCACAAATGGTGTGTGTCCAATGTTCCTGTTTTGCTGATCAAAATTATAGATAGCATAGTGGTAAGTCTACCCATAACAATTGCCAAAGGTTCTCAAATTCTGTCAACTTAGAGGGGAATCACTTTTTAAAAAAATCACAATTGATCAGTCTTCCATAGATAAAAGGATAGATCTATGGAAAGATCTATGGAAAGTCTTCCATAGATAAAAGGAACACTGGCAAAACTCACTCTGGACTTTGCTCTCCATTCTATGCAGGCTGGGCTGCAGGTTTAGTCAGGGGGGAAAAAACAAACAAGATGAGTTTTGACAGCACTCTTGTTTTGCAAGCAAATGGTCCATCAAAACTCAATCTGGGATTTGCTTCCCATTTTGCCTTGCAAATCTATAGTGATTGACTGTGATATTGTAAATTTGAGTACCACTGCAATATACAGATTAAAATTGTGTATATATCTAAGAAATCATTTTAACATGTAATGCACATTCAATTGTAATTATTAAGTAATTACACATTTATTTCTTGCCTGCTCTAATCCGAATGCATTAATTAGTTTTATTTAGGGAAGTGGCTATTGCGCAAATTCATGTATTGTTTTAGGGGGTTATGGTACAAAATCTGAGAACTCCTGCAATAGACCGAGCTAAGAGATCCTCTTGGTTTTGTGGACCAACAATTGTCTTAGTATGTTTTATAATCAAGCCATTACATTACATTATTTTGTGGGGCAAAATTGAATGAACTTAGATATAAATTCAGGTTTAAGGCTTAGAATATTTTGTGAACTCAGCCATACTGTATCTCAGAAAGATTGTTGGGCAATTCTGCTGTAAAGCTACATCCTCTTCCTTTTGGCCCAGGTTCCAAGAGATATTTGGGGCTGGTTAAGATGCTACAAAGACAAATACAAAATGAGCCATCTATAATAAAGAATGAAGTTCAAGTTGATAGATTTTGGTGAAGGCTCTATCACACCTGGGGGGCATGGCATGGATTTTTCTGTGTTGTTGGTATTTGGGGGAGAGGGGGATCTAAAATTGCATTCTTTGTTTTTTCCACTTCAGAACCACAGTTCTAATTTTTTTAACCAAAAGATTGCAAAAAATAATGGTTTGGGGCCATAGGTTGCCCACACATGTCATCAACTCCTGTACAAATATGGTGCACACTCACTTGGATCATACAGCTAAATTTTGAAGCTAATTGAAGTGAGGTGTATACAAGAAACTGAATCATAAGGGTAACTAGAAAATTTCAGCCATGCATCTATTACTTGCTATTTATTTTTTAATCCTGGAGCAGAAGGCAGTATTTCTGAGCCCTTTTCGGAATTTGATTTCCCAAGCTTCAGAACTAACTGAATTCAAATTCGGTTACCGCTGACTCCCCAAAGTAAATATCAGATCGGAACTAAATAAATTTAATGTCTGAAATCGATCTAAACAGAAGGCAGTCTCCATTGTAGCGGCATGCTCAGGATTTCTACTTTACTAGTAATTTATCTTGCAGTAAGGAATAATCGTGATAAATTGTGATAGGCAGATCTGAGATGTAACTGCACCTGTTCAGTTTTCAGATGTGTGCAAAAATCATTCCACCACCAGACCAGAAGGGAAAATGGTAGGGCCAATAGTGAAACTAGACTAAGTCCAGAGAGAATTTGGGGCAGTGGAAAAACATCTATGGCTTTAGTACCTCATACAAAGAACAGCATCTGAAACTTAGCCTTCCCTAACGTGACAGCTTCCAGATGTGTTGATACTACAATTGTGTCCACTGTGAGCCCACCCTATTGGAAGTGCACCAGTTTAGAGAAGGCTGATTGGAGGTATTCAAGTCCAAGCCAGCATCTTCACTGCTGTACTGATTTCCTTAAATCTAGATCTGGGTTACAATATACGTACTTGATCTGCCCGATACTTGTCCCAGGACAGCTGGTAGCTCTCACTTTCCTTAGGCTTTTCAAACACTAAAGTCATATGGATTGTTGTTGGCTACCTCCCCCTGCTCAATGGTCTGTGTAAGAGAGACCCCATTGACATTTTGACTCTGTTATTGTAAGGATTAAAGGGGATAATGGGCCATTACTCAAGTGCTCAGGAGAGCCAGGGAGGCACCTAATGACAAACATCTCTGGAGATGCAGGTCACCAAGGGGCACACTGCCACTCTCCATAGTCCCAAATTACTCTGTCAACCTCTTCCCAAAAGTATCGGCTGATGAACTATCACACTGGGCATGATGTTTGCAGTAAAATAAGTAGGCTGAACATTCAGCTTTATAGCACAAGCCCTGAAAGCAGTGATTATCTGTGAAGGCAAATACCAGCAAAAGGAAGAGATGTGTTCAAATGACAGCACTGTTTAATGCACAATAAACAGCATTGGTGGCACGTTAGGTGTTCACTGTCTACATTTTGTTTCTCATCCTTCTCTGAGACAGCTTCTCTGGTTTTACTGACCCAAGTAATGTCATAGGGTATGTTAATTAGGAGGAAAAGGAGTACAAGGAGGAATGAATGGACGCTGCATCTTGTGAATCTTGTAATTAGATATTAGCTAACATCTTAACTTTTAGCCAGAGAAGATGTAGTGAGAGTTTGGGAAAGCTGCTTTGGGATAGCAGAACTGACTGTCTTTGATGTTGCCAGGGACTGCAGCAATGATGGCTGCTCCAGTTTGGCCAGTGCTGGCAAGCAGTAATGGCAATGGTGATCTGGTATGCCAATCCTCTGGGGATTTTCAAACACCCATCTTAGATGGCAGTGGGAATGGAAACAGGTTAGTGATCCTGGATAAAAATTGACCTGCATCCTGCAACTGCTATGTAATTGATCCCATAGGAAAGTGAACAATGCTTAATATTACTATATTTTGTCAAGCAGCCTCTGACTCCAGTCACATCTGCTCCTTTGGGCCAATGGCAAAGGAAAGACTCGGTGAATCTTTTGTCCAAACATGTTCCCCCAGTGCTCAGTAGAGATTCTGGATTACTGCAATATCTATTAGTATCCAATGGTGTGAGCTATAAATATCTCCGTTATATCGTCCCTAGAGAAGTGGGATTTTCTTTGGTGATGTTTGTTTTGCTTTTCTGAGCTTATTTCTCTCTAGTAAACTTATTCTACATTCTGGGCCCTCACAATTAAGTACAAGCCATGGGTAAACACACAAACATCCCTACAGCCAGTTAGTTATACAGTATACCTGCAGCTTGTTGCACCCATTTCTCCGTTAGAGAAATCCAAATCAGTATTTCTGATCAATCCACCCCAATCCCTAAAACCAGACATAGAAAAACATCAGCAGGACAAACAAATAAAACATCTTAAAAACACAAACAAGCATTCCTTCTTAAAAATTTGGCTCAAATTAATGAAGAGTTCTCTGTCCTTCTGTGAAAAAAAAGAACTATGTGGATACAGATTCAGCTGCAAGATCTCTAGCTGTTCAATTTTTCTTGCCATCGCAGTCATGTGTCATTAAAGGCCATGAGCCTTCAACTCTCTCAAATGGTCACTGATGACATCCTGAAGTTTATCGAGCATTCCTCAGGCTGATTCCTAGCTCTCAGCTCTGTGAAGAAGAGGAGTTAAGAACTAAGAACTAAAGAGAAATTTCCTGACAGTTAGAACAATTAATCAGCGGAACAACCTGCTTCCCAGAAGTTGTGAATGTTCCAACACTGGAAGTTTTAAAGAAGAGATTGGACAACCATTCGTCTGAAATGGCATAGGGTTTCCTGCCTGAGCTGGGCATTGGACTAGAAGACTTCCAAAGTCCCTTCCAACTCTTGTTATTCTGTTATTCTACCTGCCTTGGTATTCTGTCCCACGCCCCTCTTTTCACAATTTCCCTAGTTCAGAAGGTAAGGACTGAAATTCAGCTACCAGTGGGCTAGATCCCAACTGCCCTTTTGCAGTCTTAGAACAAGGAAATACTTTAAGCAAAGAAGGGGAGAGGGAAAGAGAATACTTGTGGCGATTACAGTGTTAAGTTTCATGGAAACGGATAGCCTTATCTGAGCTGGGATATAACCAAAATACTGGGATTATATCTCTTTTCCTTTCTTTTTTCTTTCTTTCTCTCTTTCCAAGGATTCACTACTAAATCTCCTGTCCTTCCAAAATCAATACCTATGGGGGCATTTCAGCTCAATTAATCTAGGATTCTCCTAAACTTTCCAAATTGACTCCACATATTAAGATGGAGCATAAGTTCCTCAGATGCTGAAAATATTTGAACTATATGGTCTGACTCCTAACACTATTACCCTTGCACTTATCACAAACATACACACACAAACACAAACACAAACATACACAAACACATTTTAGAATATTTTTTCCCAGAAATACACGTAACATATATTGTAAACCTGCAGAAGACTCCTGTCTGATTTACTTGAATGCATTTTCTGACAGTGAGAACAATCAACCAATGGAACAGATTGCCTTCAGAAGTTGGGGGAGCTTCATCACTGGAAGCTTTCAAGAAGAGACTGGACTGCCATTTGTCAGAAATGGTGTAGGGTCGCCTCCTTGGGTGTGGGGGGGGGTTGGACTAGATGACCCTTCTGACTCTGTTATTCTATTACTATTCTATTTATTTATTATGGCCACCACTCTCTAAAAGCCACTCTTGATGGCAAAAAGATAAAAACTAAATCACAATGCCTAGCATAACAAGTACCAAATGTAGGGCCCTTATGCAAGAAATTGTGCTAACAAGATACACCGGGATTCACATCTGAGCTCCATTAGCACCATAGTCTAAGTAAATAGCCCTGTCTCCATGATCTTCTGGAAGGCTATCAGGATTAGGGTCATCCATATCTCAGGGTTGAGACTGTTCTACAAGACTGCATGACAAAAAAAGTGCATTTCCAAGGATCCACTAAGCAATGTTGCTTCACTGATGAGACCTGGAACAGGTCCACACTGTCCAATCTGATGGGATGGGCATAAACCATTAAGGAGAGGCAGTCCCACAAGTAACCTGGTCCTATGTTATGTAGGGTTTTAAACCATCAACTTGAATTGCACTCAGAAGCCTATTGGAAACCAGAGAACAAGTGAAGTTCCCTGTGCCAGTGTCCAACTGTATGAATGGTGAGAGGTCCTTTTGAATCTTATAACACAGCATGATAAAGAAGTGGCGGAATAGTTAGGAGAAGGAGCTTGCATATATACTGTAGTTCCCATCCTAATAATGTATGTTCCTTTATCCTTCTTATACATAACATCTGAACAGTTCCACAGAATTCCAAAACACCTAAACTGTTTATTCAAGTGTGGATTTAGACTGCAACCTAAATCACTCACAAACGGTTGTTGTGTGCATAGTAAGCTCCCTTATGTTGAGCTAGACCACAGGACAGTATTATTGATTTTTTAAAGACCTGGAGATTTTCAGTGCAGATTATATTTGGGACAGATGCAGACTCTGCCAAACATAATTCTTCTTAGTGATGCTAGGGATTCTACCTGCAAAGTCTATGGTCTCACCCTTAAATCTATAGCATTTTCCTTAGCAACATAAAATAGAAGAAATATTCCCTTAAATTATTACATTCATTATCAGAAATTCTGAAGGATAAAAGAAGTGACAGAGTAAGAATTCTTTAGCAAAATCTAGGCTGGAAAAATCATTAGATGTCAGCAAAGAGTTAAGATTTTTCAGACTGCCTGGTCTGGTAGCCTTACAAATAATGCCAACAATGTTTGCAAAGTCACAACGACTTACTATGAGCCATGGTGGCCCAGTGGTTAGAATGCAGTACTGCAGGCTACTTCTGCTGACTGCCGGCTGCCAGCAGTTTGGCAGTTCGATTCTCACCGGCTCAAGGTTGACTCAACCTTCCATCTTTCTGAGGTCAGTAAAATGAAGACCCAGATTGTTGGGGGCAACATGCGGACTCTGTAAACCGCTTAGAGAGGGCTGTAAAGCACTGTAAAGTGGTATATAAGTCAAAGTGCTATTGCTAAGTGCTATTGCTATTCCCTCTTTTATTTTTTACAAAAACGTGCTTGAGGTAATTTTTCAGATTCTGTGTGGGCTTTCCCTTACAATATGAAAATGAGCAGTTAAAGCCCAGGAGCTTTATCAGAGTAGAAAGACTCAGCACTGGCCTTAAACAGCTCCATGCCTGAAGTGAAAAGTCAAAATGACATCCTCCTCCTCTGCTCATTTTCAAAAACAGAAATACTGGCACAGGGATGATGAATGCAAGCAAAACAAAACAAAAAACCCAAAAAACCCCCACCCCAGTCCTTACAACTGCTGCAAATGTTGCCTGAAGGCACTATTTTATTTTACTTTTGACAAGCCAGATCTTGTGAGGGCTGTGGATCTTTACCCACAGGGAGTCCCATTTAAAGAGCAACTCCCAAATCACCCTTGGGGAGCCATGTAGAAGCATAGAAAACTTCAGAAAGACCCAGGGTGTGGATAAATTTGATACTAATGGTCACAATAAAAAAAATCTCTGTGATATAAAAGGGTGAAGGAAGGAGCAGTTCCTTGATTGCTGGAAGGTCTCTGACACGTTCCATCGGCTCCAGCCACGGTATCATAGTTTCCCTTTTTCCAATTATGTTGCAATTGCCAACTGACTCTGGGACTTCCAGAGTGAGCATTTCACAAGAGAATGATACCACTTTGTAAAACTGTTATTAAAGTGGATGAATCTTAAGAACCGAGCTTTTACAGTGTGTGGCAAAGAGATAAGGGTATTTCGATTACTCTAATGCCTCTCAAGATTTCGGTGTTGCTACCTGCTGGTGCAATTTGCGAAATAATGGACTATAATTCAGTCATTCAACTAGAGCAGTTAAACTCCACAAACTCTACAGGTTCAACTTCTTTTTCTTTTATGCAAGTATGGGATGCATACAGGTCTGGAAGCTCTTTTCCCTCCCATGGTTATGGGGAAGGGAATGCTGGGAAGAGATTAGTTTATTGTTCTTTGTGCTCCACTATTGGCCAGAAAGAGCAGGAACTTATTGGTTGATGGTTCTCTGACAGCTATACTCCTAAAAACATATAAATGTCATTGTGCTCACATCCTCTTAGTATCTGAAGGGCTCTGCAAATACAGGTAGTCCCTCAAGTTACAACCACAACTGAGCCCAACATTTCTGTTGCTAAGCAAGACATTTGTTAAGTGAGTTTTACCCCGTTTTATTATTTTTCTTGCCATAGTTGTGAATCACTGCAATGGGTAGGTTAGTAACACAATTGTTAACTGAATCTGACCTCCTTTGCTTGTCAGAAGGTTGCAAAGGGTGACCATAGGACCAGTGGTGGGATTCAAATATGTGAACAACCGGTTCTCTGTGTGGATGCCGCTTGCGGAAGTCCATTCTGGGCCTGGGCAACAAAAAATTAGCTACCGGTTCTGCCGAAGTGGTGCGAACTGGCTGAATCCCACGACTGCATAGGACCCCGGGACACTGCAAGCCAGTGTCATAAATATGAGCCAGTTGCCAGTTTTGTCTGACTTTTGACTGCAGGGATGCTGCAATGACCATAAGTGTGAAAAACAGTCATAAGTCACTTTTTTCAGTGCCATTGTAACTTTGAACGGTCATTAAACAAATGATTGTAAGTCAAGGACTACCTGAGTGTAAATGATTTCTGTATTGAAGGTCCCAGATGAGATCCCTGGCAACGTCAGGTAGGCTAGGAGGTTTCGATATGCTTTGCAATCTGACCTGAAATAACTAATGTTAAAAGTCTTCTACTAATATATAACCAATCTGAAATATTGGAAACTCATTGGCAGTGTAGATAAGGCTAAATTCAATAGAGTGAATTTGTATGGTCTCATTTTCTCCCTTGTTCTGTTATGATGCCCAGTGTGACTATTTCTAGGGAATTTTAGAGCTTTAAATGCAATAAACATGAAATATGTGTACATACTTTCAGAATTCCTTATGATAAGAATGTACTGTATTATCACACTGATTTACAATAGAGGGTTTGTTTGTTTTTTTAAATGAAGTGTTTTCCCCCAGCTATGGTTTATTTGTACAATGCTCATTTGAATGGCTCAAATGTACATTTTATTTTATTTTACTTGAAATAAAACAAAAAGGTACAGAATAACAATTCATGCAGGTCAGAATTTTTCAGATTGGTTATATATTAGTAGAAGACTTTTAACATTAGTTATTTCAGGTCAGATTGCAAAGCATATTGTATTCTGATTTTTATACAGTATGTGTGTTGTAATGATGGCATGTAGGTTTCTGGATAAGAGACCAAGTGAAGAGAAGAAACTGAAACTTCCTTATTTTGAACAGCACAACCCCATACAATTGCACAGTTTTCCAAAATATTCAAATGCTCAGTGAGTTAATTCCAAACAGACTTTGAATACATAAAGCAACTACCCCAAGGTTTATTTATCTCTAAATAGCACCTTCATAATTTAAGAGCACCAGCATTTATTTATTCAGAAGTGGGTTTTGTTTTTGCTTTTTATCTCAGATTGACTTGTAAGCTCTAGCAGGATTTACAGTGTGCTGGATTTTTGGTTTTTATCTCTCCCCCCCCCCCCCAAGCATATGCACTAGATGGCACTCAACTTCACCTGGCAGAATGACAAGTCCCAAAAATCTAACTTCAGAGTAGGGATTACTATGGCAATGACAGCCCCCGGGTCACTAAGGTCCCAGTCAACCAAGTCCTGTTCTCACATGATAAGCACCCCTTTCAACAGGATTTTCCAGCCAAGCTCATGGCTTTTAACATCGATCCATGTCTGCAAGGCAGCCACCTCTCAAATGTAGAAGTTCATATATGTTTTTTTCAAGTTGTAAAAATACTAATGGCCTCGGGGGAGGGGGACCCTTTCTTATGAGTCAGAAATGATGTGGAAACAAACAAACGGGCAAAGGAAAAGAAGAGACAGCCGTGCAATTCTGGGTTAACTAATGTCAAATGAAGAAGGAGATGCCAGATAATATCTCGATTATGGAGCTCTAAACCCATCAGCAAACTAGAAAGCTTCCCTTTATTGGCCAAGGAATGTTTATTCCATATAGAACAAAAAGTGAGTGATGGGTGCATTAACAATATGTTAAGACTCAATAGCTTGTGCAATATTGACTATCTAATTGGTTAGTCAATATGGAATTAGCAATAAAGGAAGTCCTCACTTAACATTGGTAACTGGGACTGGAATTTCAAGCAATGCAATAGCAGTCTACACATGACCATGCTGCTTAATGACAGCAGTTCTGGCACTCCTGGTTATGGTTGTTGAGCAAATTAAGCAAAGACATCATGTGGCCATTATTTACAATCTCCTGTCAGCTTCCCTTTGCTTGTTGGAAGTTAGCACTCAAGGTCGCAAAAGGCGAACATGTGACTGCAGAGATACTGCAACTGTCGTAAACATGAAAACTGGTCATAAGTATCCTTGTTCAGCACCATTGTAACTTTGAACGGCTGATGTCTGGTCGTTAAGTGAGGAATTTAGCTATGCACTTTGGGATGAACACCCTTCAAATGGTGCAGGGGAATGAACAGATTTCCAGAAAAATTGCAGATTACAGGAACCATTTGTACTTCAGTTTGAGATGCAGACAACGCAGACTCAGCTTGCACCTATGTTCAACAGTGAAGGGACACAGGGCAGAAAATATCCTTCAGAAAGCACAGCTCCACAACACAGTCCTTTCAGCAGTTCCAGGAAGGCTCCACACCCATTTGCACTGCTCAGGTGACCTTGGGGACACATATAAACCTCCAACTGGCCTCAACGACTCTCTAAAAGAATGCAAATGACCAGCTGTCCGCAAGGAATATAAATCCTTCCATTCCCTGCCGTCCAGTCAGAGCTGAAGAAGCTTCTTGGAGCGTGAAGCGAAATGTCTTCGAAGAAAAACAAGAAAGGCCAGTTGCCTCTTGAAAAAGCACCTTGGGATTTCAATCCAGTCTTCTTTTACACTAGTCTTGTGTAAACTGAGAGTTGATACTGAGAACCGACAGTGATGTGAGAGTCAGTTTAAAATATCTTCATCTACTATGAAAAGCTGATTTTTTTTACTCTCATCTGAAATTGGAACAACTACCAGATTTCTAACGTCATGATAGAAAAATGATTCACCCTATTCTGTGCTATAGCAAAAACCACTATTATACTATAAATAAAATATATGTGTAAATACATAAGACACCCAGATATTCAAAGGCCCCCAAACACTGAACACAAAAGTTTTGTACTGAAATCTGACCTCCTGTTACCTTCTCCATTTTATTCCCAGATGTCACATTCATCTGAGCTGGGACCTCCTTTCATTCCTGCCATAAACTAATTAAGTGACTTCTAAAGATGTATTATGTAGCAGTCTCAGAACCATTCCCTCACAGTTACCTTGCAGCTGCAGCAAGTCCTGGTTACAGTCTGATTTGAAGGATGCTACCATCTCAGCCGCGGGTCTGTGAAAAGCCCGACCCCTGCAAACACAGGTCACAGTTCAAAAGCTCATCAAGGAACCGACAGCTGCTTTTATAGGGTGCTGTGGTTTGAAATCAGGGCTATTGGCGAAGAGTTCACCATCTGGCTGAAGGAAGATATCTCACGTGCATAGGCAGATCCTCTTCTGGAAGATATTGGCATAAACTCAGTTGGGAGAAAGCAGCATTTCTAATACCATTTGCCAGAATTCAGCAACTGCATCCGACAAATTCTATGCAAGGGATATCTGGATGTAAAGATATTTAGATCAAGCACGAGAAGCTTTGCACACAGATTTTCTATTTGTATTTTACAGAGAGAGAGAGAGAGAGAGAGAGAGAGAGAGAGAGAGAGAGAGAGAGAGAGAGAGAGAGAGAGATTAAACCAATTATTTAAAATATTAAACATATGCATTTAAGGGAAGCTAATTATACTCCCTGGAGGAAAAATGAGTGGATAAAAAAATTCATCTATCCAAGCAAATGGATAAAAAAAAAAAAGTCAGTCTGAGTGGAAAATCCAAGAGTTGACTGAATGCAGAATTTCAACTGAATCTGGAGCATAAAAAGTATGATAAGACTATTAGCGTAGTAAGTACACAAGTTCAAAACCAGTTTCTGATTTCTATCAAGGGGATAAGGAGAATAATTATATGATGATAAACGTTCAAAGATTCCTTAAGGCAGTCACACCAGTCTGGTCTCACCAGATTGAATGGCCCTATGTCATAAGCCTTACTATCCAGCATCCATGGAAATTGATCCAAAGCATCCTGAGAGCATCATATTAACTTTCTCAAGTATTAAGATTAAATGTGGACAACGTAGTCTCCCTTCCACTCAATGCAATCCATGTGCAAATGAACCAACCACATCCCTTTCTTAATAATGCAATGCACATTATCATTTCCTTCTGAGGCACATCAAATACTATCTCACATTACTATTGTTTCATCCAAAGCAGTAATGCCTATAATTGTGGCCTTCAGGATATGATTGCTGCCAAATCCTACCAGCTACAGTATGTGTGACCAACAACAATGTCCAAAATTTTAAGTCCCATCTCAATTTTCCACATAAGTAAGAGCTTGAAGTATCATGGATGGGGAGCCACACACACAGGAAGCAATATTCCACAGCTGCCTCCAGCTGCTGGAATAGGCTTCCTTCCCAGTCCTTTTAAGAAACCAAGAACTTTCCTTTGGCTTAGATTCAGAATAACAACATAATACGATGACAGAGTTGGAAGAGACCTTGGAAATCTTCAAATGGCTGTCCAGTCTCTTTTTAAAAGCTTCCAGTGATGGAGCACCCACAACTTCTGAGGAGCAAGCTCTTCTACTCATTTATTATTTTCACTGTCAGGAAATTTCTCTTTAGTTCTAGGTTGCTCCTCTCCTTAGTTCAGGGGTCTTCAAACCTGGCCCTTTTATGACTTGTGAACTTCAACTCCCAGAATTCCTCAGCCAGCATGCTGGTAGTTGAAATCCACAAGTCATAAAAGGGCCAAGTTTGAAGACCCCTGCCTTAGTTAATTTCCAGTTGTTGCTTCTTTTCTTCCTTTCTGGTGCTTTAGAAAATAGGTTGATATTCTCTTCTTTGTAGGAGCCCTTCAAATATTGGAGCATTACTATCATGTCGCCCCTAGTCCTCTTCATTAGACTAGACATACATACAATTCCTGCAACCATTTTTCATATGTTCTTCATATTCTTTCCATCCCAGTTTTATCAGTGGACAAATTGGTATTTATAGTGCAAATTCCCAGCTTCAACATCTCAAGAAATGCAATCATTAATCCCACACAGAGTTTCAGATTAAAGCAGTGCACCCAACCATTTTTCAACTGTTCATATTGCCTTTAAGCTGGAGGCATTTGTTCCTTTAGTAAATAGTGGCAGCTTTAAAAAAAAAGAAAGGCAAAATGTAAATACCTGTATACAAAATAGATATCATGGTTTGACTGACAGGATCATGGAATTCTAGTAAGCAAGCCAGTCCATGGCTGGTTCAACAAAGGAACAGAAACAAAGCAATTCCTTTTGAAACAGCCCTTTGCTCTAATATGCTTTCTTGACACAATTCCTCTACCCACCAGCACCAGAGTATTGTGTTGTTCTCATGCACTTTAACACAACCCGAATAAGATTTTCTCATTCTTTCCCCCTCCAGGTTTTATACCAAGTCACACTACATGTACAGAAAGGGTTGGGGAAGACTTCACCTGCTACTGAACTCTGTCTGCTCAATAGACTTGTTCAGCGGTTCCTCAATTTTTAAATCAATGAGGCCATTGTGAATTGCGTCCCTCCCCCTTTCCCTCTCGCCAACTCCCTTGTGAACCTGGGAACTCACAGCCATGAAACCAAGAAAGCTGCTGCAGGCCTTCACGTTCCCTCTACTATTCAGCCCACATGGAACTGTCCTTACAGGTGTTGCAGCTCCTAAATCACAAGTCAGGGATTTAAAGAAGTGTATTTGTAAGTGATCTGCCTTATTTTAAGAGGGACCAGAGACTTTGTTCCCCTTGAGTCAACATGTGTTACATTTCTTATCCTGATCCGTAAACAAATAAAGAGGCTTTAATTGACTAACAGGCAGATTTGCTGGGATGACAGCAATTTTACTACAGTTGTTGCTGCTGAAAAGAGTTTAATCATATTTACTTAGACTTTGCCCCAGTGTTACTATAATCTTCCATTGAAAAAGCAACATGGAGATCTTCCTGGGCTTTTTTTTTTTTTTTTTTGCTTTTCTTAAAGAAACTTATTTCATCTTTCCTTATTGTACTAGCTATTGTTCGTAATCTGCTTAAAACTGTAGGGGTCACTGTTGTCTTCTTCTGTTAATTAAACGGAAAAGCGAACTAGAGGCTGATGTTAAAGACTCTGCTGTCTTCTAATTGCATATTCCTAACACGGGGTTCTGCTAATATATTTTAACATAAATATGCACAGGCTACATTAGTATAGTTTAATTGTGTTGAGCCTCATTACAAATGGGTCTTTTGTGCTGACTATCAGAAAGTTTGGAAAGATACACAGACAATAAGCAAAAAGTTTAGGTCGGCTAGCTAGAGTATGTTTGGGCAGAGTGGGTGTGCTTCAGGTCCCTTCAGTTAAACATTGTCATCTTGCAGGACAGATGAAATGGGCCTTCTCTGTTGCTGCCCCCCCCCAACCTCTGGAACAGCATCCTGTCCCACGAGGCACATAAGGTCCCTACTTTCCTGGGATTCCAGAAGGTCCTTAAAAGCTGGCTCTGTTCACAAGCCTGCAATTAGTATGTTTGTAAGGCTCCTATTATGTTTTATTGTTAGTGTTGTTGTTCATGTGGATTGTCACATTTTCCATTATGTTTTTAACTGTTTTAACTATGCTGCCAAGAGTCTATTGGAGGGAGCAGCCATAATACATTTAATTCATCATCATCATCATCATCATCATTCTAAAAAATATACCAAATATACCAAAGAAAATGGGTTTGATCTCCTCCACATTTAACATTTTTGTTTAAGAGGTATTTCTAGCTTTTATCATGAAAGTTATAATTCTGAAATTTCCTTTCCTTTGTACTGTTAAAAATATCTAATTACTCCAAACATAACAGTCTTTGGATTTTGAAGAAGGGGGGAAAACCCCACATTTTATAATTCCAATCCTCAAAATGTATTGCAGAAGACACTTGAAAAATATTGATAAATTAAGATTTCCTCCAGACAACCTGAATTTCCACTCCCTAAAACCCTGACAAAGAAGTTTGAAATTGATCTACGGTCATCTCATGAACCTCAAAATGTAGTCGACACTCAAGTTCTCCTGGTATTCATTATCTTTCTCTTTCGTCTAATCAACAGCAAAAAATACTCATCCTACCTTGGGATGTAGCCTTGGGAGATATCATCAATGGTTAAGTAACAGAAATCCTACCCCATAACTAAGGGGCATGCAACAAATTGCTAATTACTTCCTCCATGTTTCCAAGCCATGTATTTGTGAGCATGCTGATTTGCAGAAACCAAAGATAAAACTTTGAGTGTTATACAAAGGAAGATTGAGTACTGTATAACAAATGTAACAATTGCACTGAAATTTCCAGTCACTTCTTAGTCACTAAGCTGCTATTCCTCTTTGAATTTAAAAGCCTAAGTTGTGGAAGTAACATTGTAACATACTGGCAATCTTGTAAGCAGATGTTCTTCCCAGTAGTTGTTACTATAGATAGATGTTACTATAGAGGCTACACTGGGGAATTGGAAGACAAACTCTAATCATCTACCAAAAGATACCAGCTCCAGGAACAGATGAAGGCAAATACAGGTAATCCTTGACTTACAGCAGTTCATTTAGTGACCATTAAAAGTTACAATGGCACTGGAAAAAGTGAGTTATGACTGTTTTTCACACAACATTGCAACATTCCCATGGTCGTGTGATCAAAATGCAGAGGCTCATATTTATGACAGTTGCAGTGTCCCAGGGTCATGTGAAACCAGATTCACTTAACAACCGTGTCATTAACAACAACTGTAGTGATTCACTTAACAACTGTGGCAAGAAAGGTCATAAAATGGGGCAAAATTCATTTAACAAATGTCTCACTTAGCAACAAACATTTTGGGCTCAATCATTAAAGGCCTATCTATAAGAAAAATGGATAGAATGCATGTATACTGTACACACAACTCAACTGCATGCAGAAACTCAATTATCTACAAGATACCTTTTTCTAAAAAAAAAAAAGGAAAGAATTGTATTTTGAGAGAGAAAAAAGTCTTTAAAAAATAGGTTGATAATTGACGATGATGTGCTCCATGTTTGAAGCTGATATTTTAGCACTAAGCAAAAAAAAAAAAAAAAAGAACGGTCAATGATTATGTTCTCCAGATGGCCAGAATAAACCCTGCAAGAAGCTCATAAACAGGACAGGATTTCAGCAGAGCTTTCCTGCTCATGATGCCTACAGACTAATACTGTGGAGGATGCTGCCTCTGATATTGAAGAATACATAATCAGTATAATTGATGGCCACCGATATGTGTGTCCACTCTGGATTTGTTTAAATCCTTTCAAACTGATCCAGGTTGATTAACAATCACTTCATTTTGTGTATGGGCATTCTACAGAGCTTGCAGTTTAACTCTGGATACAGTTGTACGTCTAGAATTTCCCAGCATCAGAATTCTGAGTTCTTTCATAAATTCTGTTAAACAAAGGCTTTGATGCATGGCTGGTTCTGAATTTTTTTGTCAAATAGATTTGCTAATTTTGCTAAATGTAGAGTAGAACTGCTTACTTCAGTCATTCAACCTCTTTATAGTCCCATCAAGGTCAATCCAGAATTTACTAAGGAAAATGACATGTCCATCTCAAATTAGCACCCACTGAAAAGGTAGTCTCCCAACCTATCTACTTATTCCAAAAAAACCCAAATCGTGAATCTCAAATCATAATATTTTTTCATATATTTCTTTCATTCCAGTCATCGTGTTGCTGAAGAGAGGTACATACTTATTCTGCACACTAGGTCTCTGAAAAAGTAATCCTATAAAAAAAAAAAAAGCTGAATCTCCAATTCCCAGGAATCTAATTGCTAAAACATTAGCAGATGTATGTTCTCATACTGAGGTTTCAGGAACAGCATTTTAGAAGAGAAGTGGCATCAAAGTGATCCATACCACATCGAACACGATAGGTGGTTATTCCATAGAGACACCTGTTTAACAAATACCGTCCCCACTGAGATCAATATCCAATCTGTAGACAAGCTAAGCTAGAGGCAGGTTACAACATTGTTGAAATAATCAAGCCAAATTTTGCAAATCTTTTACCTAGGTCTCAGGTATCAGAGAACCTACCATAGGCAGTTTTCTCTATGACCCATTCCTGACTCTGGTGACTTCATGGATGAGTTATTACAGCTTTCATGGCAAGATTTACAGAAGTAGTTTGACCTGTCTTCTTCCTAGGGCTGAGAGATAGAGAAAGAGATTGGCCCATAATCTCCCAGCTGGCTTTCATGGAACTTTGAACTCACAGTCTCTTACTTTCTAGCCTGTATCTTAACTACTTCAACTAACTGGCTCTCACTATATTTGTACCAACAACCAACAAACAAGATCATGACCAAAAGCAGAACTTAAAAAGAAACCTGAATGATGAATAAATGAATGTTTAACCAATAAATCAATGCTCTTGAAAAACACATTTCCCAATGCACTTTCAACTACAGCCAAAAGCCAGCCTTCACATTTTGTTCCTCTTGTGCAACCTGAAAAGGAACCATATGAATGAAGTATGTACCTTCCGGATGTGTAGTGGTGTTGGTAATGAATTATATCACATTGTCACACAACATCTTCTCTCAAGATAAGTTCTTATAGCCTACGGTAAAGAAAGAATGGAGGTGTGTACTCTAACAGCAGGCTTATTGTCTGAGTTTCCCTTTATTGTATGATGGGTACAGTGAAACTGCCCACACATTGAAATGTTTTTTTTCAAGATAAATACATCTATCTAAAAATCATGAAAACTTGAAAAATTATTATTTACTAAATGTGTATTTGCTTCTGCATTCTCCACTGGCACATTTCTGAGGCTGCACACTGCACAAAAGTATTTCCACTCTAAGATATTGCATTGATGGCAATGAAATATATGCTATGTTTCTTTAGGATCACAAGATAAGCAATTTCACTGGATAGCTGCCAGAAATTATGTCCATGCAGGGTCTCCAGATTCAGGTGTTAATTTTCCAAATCTAGAAAAAAAATACTTAAAAATACACGTGAAAAACCTCAGACCTTTAAATGTTTCCTTTTTGATCCTCTTTCAAAGCGTGTAAAATTGGATAACTGCACAGTTAAGAAAATATCGTTCCACAGACAGTCTCGGATTTCAGGAATAAAAAGGTTTTATTCTCTAAAAATCATCTATATATCACAGCCTCTGTAGGATTAAAGGGACTTAAATTGACATCCAGTCATACACCATTCTCCCATTTTTCATTGCAAGAACCTTCTTTTAGCTAGGTGATTATATCTGCCATCACATTGAATTTAATAGTCCAATTGTGAAGTCCCATTGGACCCAAGAGTACCAACTTCAGAGAAAGAAGATATAGTGCTCCCCATAATTTACTTTATTCTTGCCTCCATCATTATACATTCTATAACAAAGGTTTAGAGAAAACTGAATATGAAAAAAGAAAACTAGTAGTGATTATTTATCAGTATGCTCACTATCATTTTCTTGTTATTTCCCAAATGTTGCCCAATTTCTAAAATCCAGTTTGGGCTCCATTTTTTACATTGGTATTGGAGAAGGACATTTATATACATTTTTGCACACATTTTTCTTAATCCAAACTTCACTGTGTGCACTTTTTCTGAGTTTTCCATCTAATGAAATGTGTTTGTGTGCACATTTTAATATAATTACTCTAGTTCAGTAAGGACGTTTTTCAATACTCACATTATTCTATATATTTATGAAACAAGAAGAATTCTGAAAAATATGTTTCAGCATGCACATGTTTTTGGTTGACTTATCATTTGGTAAACGCAAATTGGATATATTTCTATGGGGAAAAACAATTGTCGCCCGTTTTCACTTGGACATACATTCCACCAAGTTTGATTCCCATAGCTGGTAACCATACAACTGCAACCTAAATATTCCTGTCCTGACCCTCTAATGTGAAAGATTTCTGATGATAACATGGACCTTTCATTGCTAAATGTATACTGATCCCAGCTTGGAAGCCCTTTTGTTTTACCCCTGTGTGCTTGACGGGAAACAAAACATTTTTGCCATGCAACAAAGACAAATTGCTTGCTGAGCCAACAAGCTATTTTCATATTAACTTGCCAGAGGATACAACTTTATTAACTTCAAATGGCAGAAGCACGTGAGAGAAGCATCTGCAAATTGCAAATAAGGCAATTGCCCTATGGCTTTCATGTTTATTTCCTCATTGTGGCTTCTTTTTTTTTTTTTTTTTCCTGAGGAATGAAAAATGGAGCCCATTAAAAATATTTGATTGGACTTGATTAAAGCTATCTTCTCAGGTAACTTCTATATCCAAGAGCCTTATTAAATTTTTTTAAAAAACTCTCCCATTCTGAAAATGGTTTGTTTAAATCAATGACCGGATTGGTCATGACTGCAGACTTGCTGGAACCCCAGCTGCAGAAAATGGAAGGAACAGTCCTATTCAGGAGAACCACTAAGTGAGGAATCAGTAGAGGATCACTATGCCAGTGGAATGGCAAAAAGAGGGCATATATATATATATATATATATGGATGTCTGGAAATACATATATATATATATGAATTCGGTATTTCCAGACATCCATTTCACAGCAGAAGAAGAGACCCAAGGCACACTTGCCTTTCTGGATGTACTTGTCAGCCGGCACCCTAACGGCTCTCTAGGCACGTCTGTTTATCGTAAACCCCTGAAAAACCCAACAGCGTATGACAGCAGAAAGAAAGTGGTCAAGGCAAAGAAAGGGAAAATAGCAACCTCGGAAGACACCACCGCAGCAAGAGACGCGTGCCCTTTAAGAACAAACCAAATAGAGAAAACGGACGGACCGATGACTAGATCGAGAAGCCGGGCGCAGAGTCGCCCGGCAGTATAAAAAGGACTCCCAGTAATCTTGTATTGTGCTCTGATGATGTCGGCAGTGTTGGCCGACGAAAGCTCAGCTTTAGCTTTTGTATTAAACAGCTTCTGTTTTAATATCATCCTGGTGCTCGTACTATTTTGTTTTTACCATATGGATTTACCCAGGATTCGCATTTTTAGTATAATTAGGTATATATTTTTGTAGTTATCAAAGACATATATATAACCTTGGTTGGAGAACTGGAGTGCAAAAAAGAGGAGGCGGGACAATTAAGGCAATTACGGTCAGCCAGGACGGATGGCCCTATCACACGGTCAATGAGTAAGCAGTTAGGCTAGCAAGGTTTATAAAAGTAATTTCCACCCCAAAACTTTACTCTGAGGACGCTGGCAGAGGACCAGCGAAAGCTAAGTTGTTTTAATATTGTAAATAGTTGTTTTTATTGTTTTAAACTTTTTAACAATAAACAGCTGGTTTATATTTCTCCCGGAGATCGAGGACTGTGTTATTGAACAGATATGCCCGGGATTCGTATTTTTGCAGTTATCAAAGACATTTACGGAAGAGCAGTATTGCTCCAAGCCAGGAGGTGGGAGAACCTTGCCAAACGGGAGGCCGTTAATTACCGAAAATTGGCCTTCCTACATGATTGCATCCGCAATGACTTGCCACCCAAATCCTTGCGTAGGAGGCCGGTGGTGAACTCCATAGAAGCACAGATGGCAGTCCGGCAATTCCAGCGCCGGACTATACGTGCCTTAATTAATGACCACCACAGGCGCATTAATACTGGGTTGCCCAGGATTCGGAGGTGCCAGGAGCTCTGCCGATCCACACTGGCACAGCAGCATTATGAGACCCTCAACCGGCACATATATGAAACCACACAGAGGGCACGCCAGCAAAAGACTGAAACGCTCCAGAGAAAGATGGAGACCCTAAAAAGAGCACATAATTACAACCACAATTCCGGACTGGTCCATAATGTGTCATCAAGAGGCCTCACTGATGAGGAAACCAGGCTACTACAATGGGATACGGGCCTTAATCTGATGGATGCCCAACCCATTGATTTCATCGCAGCCGTGGAACCTACAATACAAAACATGGTTACTAACGACGCAGAAAAAACTCTATAAGGCAGCGGGTCACGGGGCTACTCATGAACCACAAACAACACCACGTCTTACCAGCAGGGGAGAGGAAGGCCCTAGAGGAGCTACGGAAGGACAAATCCATTGTGATCCTACCGGCAGATAAGGGCAGGGCCACGGTTGTCATGGACAGGGCCACATATAACAGCAAGGCCCAGTCCCTACTAAACGACACCAGTGCGTATAGAGTGACCAAGATAGACCCTACAACGTCCATGAAGAATCAGCTCAATAAAATCATGGATAGGCTTAAAAGACAGGGGGGAATGAATGAAGAAGAGCTGAGGGCCATACGGCCTAGGGACTCGGCAATGGCGAGATTCTACGGCTTGCCAAAAATACACAAAGAGGGGATCCCTTTAAGACCCATTGTGGCGTTTAGGGGTACACCAATGTTTGGCCTGGCTAAATGGCTAAGTCAGCGGCTACAGCATCTAGTAGAGGATGGTACAACCACGGTAAAATCGTCACAGGAGTTCCTACAGAGACTCAAAGCAGTGAGAATACAAGATGATGAGACCATGATTTCATTTGATGTGACGTCGTTGTTCACATCTATCCCACAAGAGCTGGCTGTTTCAACTATAAAAGATCTATTACAGCTAAAGGGATTGCAAAGTCATGGTTCCCTTAAGATGGAAGACGTCATCAAACTGCTGCAGTTGTGTCTGAGAACACATTTCACGTTCCAGGACACGATGTATGAACAAATCAAGGGCACGCCGATGGGGTCCCCCATCTCGGGTGTTATCGCTGAGGCGGTCCTACAGTGCCTGGAGGCTAAGGCAATGGCCGTTTACCACCCAGATTTTTGGGCCAGATATGTGGACGATACGTTCGCTATCGTTAAACGGACTGAAAAAGCTGCCTTTATGGAAAGATTGAATGCGGTGTTCCCGGACATACAATTTACAGCGGAGGAGGAAGCCAACGGTAGTTTGGCCTTTCTGGACGTATTAGTCACGCGCCAAGCCAACGGCACCCTCCACACAACTGTATACAGGAAAGCGACCCATACCGACAGGATGCTGCATTACACGAGCAACCACCCGGCAGCCCACAAGATCGCATGCATTCGGACGTTATTTGCACGTATAGATACGCATTGCAGTACCAAAAAGGCTAAGCAAGTGGAACGTGCCCATCTCCACCAGGTATGCAGGTGGAACGGCTACCCGGCCAGTTTTGTCCAAAGATATAGTAAGCGCCAGGAACCCCGTAGAGCACCAGAGGACCTAGGGACAATATCCTGGACAACGATACCTTACGTCCAGGGGGTGTCAGAGGCAACGGCTCGCATATTAGCGCCGCATAACATCAGGGTGGCCCACCGACCCGACCAAACACTCCGGATGAAAACGATGCGCCCTAAGGAACCACTGCCAGAGGAGGAAAAATCATCGGTGGTCTATAGGGTGCACTGCAAGGATTGCCAGTGTAATTACACGGGAGAGACGGCCAAACGGATAAAAACCAGGGTACATGAACACAAATTGGCCGTCAAAAGGCAGGAGCAGTATTCCCAAATATGGACGCATATGGTGAATAATGGACACTCATTTGACTTCATGGTGGCAAAAGCCATCGCCCAGGATGCCTCCAAAGGAGGGCGCCTACTGAAGGAAGCCTGGTTCTCAGATGCGGGCTCGATTAATCGACACGTAGAATTGCCCCCGGCATATCAGACATTAAAAGCATATCTGGACGTGCGGCCCGGAATGGCCAATGGGGGGGCAGTGAGGATGCCAGACCTAGCCGCGCGACCCAAAACGCGTGTGGGGGTGGGGGTGGAAGGCGCATCAGGAGCGATGACACCAGGAAGGATAAGATCGGTAAGGAAGGGAGAGGGTGGAACTGAGGGCGAGGCAGCAGGTGGCTCAGCTGAGCTTAGGCAGATGAGGCAGAAGGATAGGATGCGGCTGTGCATGCGCACACCCAGGCATGCAGAAAGATTGGAAGGAATAGGACCCAGAGGGATAGATAATGGAAGGCAGGTACAGCGGATGGGTCAAAGGGATAAGAAGGAGGGGGGGAAGGTGAGGCAGTTGGCTAACGCACCAACGGCAGCAACATTAGGAAGGATAGGATCTGCAAGGATGAGAGGAGGTGAATTCAGGAGTGAGCCGGCAGATAGCCCAGCTGATCGTAGGCAGACGAGGCAGAGGGACGGGATACGGCTGTGCGCACGCACATCCAAGCGCGGAAGGAAATCGGAGGAAATAGCACTAATAGGGATAGATAGTGGAAGACAGGAACAATGGGCAGACAAACGGGATGGAAAGGAGGGGAGCGGCAATGGGAAGGCATCTAAGACACCGGATCTGGGTGTAAGGCCCAGAACGAGTACGGGGGAGCAGCTGGAAAGCAAGCCAACGGCGGCAACGCCAGGAAGGAGGGGATTGACAAGGATGGGAGGGAGGAAGGAGAACTGGAGTGCAAAAAAGAGGAGGCGGGACAATTAAGGCAATTACGGTCAGCCGGGATGGATGGCCCTATCACACGGTCAATGAGTAAGCAGTTAGGCTAGCAAGGTTTATAAAAGTAATTTCCACCCCAAAACTTTACTCTGAGGACGCTGGCAGGGGACCAGCGAAAGCTAAGTTGTTTTAATATTGTAAATAGTTGTTTATATTGTTTTAAACTTTTTAACAATAAACAGCTGGTTTATATTTCTCCCGGAGATCGAGGACTGTGTTATTGAATATATATATATATATATATATATAGGTTTTTGGTAATTCGGGTTTTCTCCTGCGTAAAATTGGAAGTGTCTTGGCGACGTTTCGACTAAGTCTCATTCGTCATCTTCAGGCTGGCGTCTTCGGCCTCGTGCTTCTAGGAGCAATGTGTGATCACAGCTGTTTCTTCCTTTTAACTGCCAGTGGGGGTATGAACTGATTGGGTGGGAGCTTGGCTGTGTTCTGATTGGGTGGAGGTGTGTTCTGATTGGTTAGGGGCTTGGCTGTGCTCTGATTGGATGGGGGGTTGGCTGTGCTCTGATTGGATGGGGGGTTGGCTGTGCTCTGATTGGATGGGGGTGTGCTCTGATTGGGTGGGGGCCCTGTTGTGCTAGGATTAGTCTGAGTTGCAGGGGAATTTGAGATGGAGAACTGCATTGCTGTAGTGTGGCTTCGCGTTCGTGGTCGTGCCACATCTTCAAGGTGGGTGTCAGTTTGCTTCACGTATGGAATGGAGGGGTTTAAAATGGCCAATGATGCAGCTGTGGTCTGGTTTCTGGTCCGCGGTCGTGCCTCATCATCGGTGCGGGTTTGAGTCTGCTTTTTGTGTGGATGTGTGGTGGTGACATCATGTGTGGTCTTCGTGAGTGTGGGTCCAGTGTTGCTCCTTGTGCTAGGGATTCGTCTGTCAATAAGGCTGGGTTTCCAAATGGCTGGTAGGCGGGAGGTATCATCTCGTTTATTCATGCTGTGAGGGCGTTTTTCTATCTCGATGGCTTCTCTGATTATTCTGTTGTTAAAGTGTTCAGTTTTGGCAATAGTTCTGGTATTTTTAAAGTCAATTTTATGTCCTGTGGCTTTGAGGTGTTGGACCAGGGAGGAAGTTGGTTCCTCTTTTCTGACTGAGTTCTTGTGTTCTTCAATGCGTGCACTTATTCTTCTGTTGGTTTCACCGCCTGCTCCACCACATACATCGGACACCCACCTTGAAGATGTGGCACGAACGCGAAGCCAAACAACAGCAATGCAGCTCTCCATCTCAAATCCCCCTGCAACTCAGACTAATCTGAGCACAACAGGGCCCCCACCCAAGCAGAGCACACCCCCCGCCAATCAGAGCACAGACAACCCCTCATCCAATCAGAGCACAGCCAAGCCCCTAACCAATCAGAACACACCTCCACCCAATCAGAACACAGCCAAGCTCCCATCCAATCAGTTCATACCTCCACTGGCAGTTAAAAGGAAGAAACAGCTGCGATCACACATTGCTTCTAGAAGCACGAGGCCGAAGAGACACCAGCCTGAAGATGACGAATGAGACTTCGTCGAAACGTCGCCAAGACACTTCCAATTTTACACGGGAGAAAACCCGAATTACCAAAGACCTACATACAAACACCCGTGAAAACCTCAGAAAACATATATATATATAAATCTCTCAGAGGTGGGACTAGAGGAAGATCTTTCCAAAAGAAGTATTTTCCATCTCTTTATTTCTGCAGCCATGCTTTCTCAGTGTCTTGTAATGGGGGATTGAGGCCTGAATATTGGCCCAATTCTTTTGGTCTTCCACTCCATGATAACCAATTGCACATGTGCAATCTAGCTGTTACCTCCTGATCGTTTATTCTTGTTGTCAATTCCATTCACAGACTTTTTAATAATAATAATAATAATAATAATAATAATAATAATAATAATAATAATAATAATAATAATAATAATAATAATAATAATAATAATAATAATAATAATAATAATAATAATAATAATAATAATAATAATAATAATAATAATAATAGAGTTGGAAGGGACCTTGAAGATCTTCTAGTCCAACCCCCTGCTCAGGCAAGAAACCCTATACCATTTCAGATGAATGGTTGTCCAGTCTCTTAAAAACTTCCAGTGTTGGAGCATTCACAACTTCCGGAGGCAAATTCTTCCACTGAGTTAGGTCCCATGTTGCATATTTTCTATGTAGGCCAGGAGGGAGGCCCATCTCATGACCATGATAGGATAATCTGATGGGGGGAGGAAGGGCTGAAGTAGAATGACATACCGTATTGCTTTCTTTTCCAGTGTTTCTAGGAAGAATGCAGCTGACCCACTACAACAGGTCCAGGGCAAATATATTCCAGTTTTCAGTGTCACAAAATGAATCTGTGAATGGGCACATTTGGCATGTGTAAGTAGACCTAAGTGAGGTCAGTATGGGAGCAAGTTGCAGCAGGTGGAAGCGTTTAGATGATCATGGCTTATCTCAAAAACAAGCAAAACCCTCAGATTTAATCCCAGAAGTGTAGAATAGATTAGGCAATTGAAAAAAAAAATCCCTGAAAACAGCAATGGCTACTGTTTCTGCATTGTTCCCGAGAGAACTACTTGGATATCACTTGATCTCAATGAGAGAATATTTATATTTTTGTATCCCCAGGAAGTTGAGTATTGTCTCCTTTCCTCAAAGAGTCAGGTCCATGCATATAAAACATGAGCAATCCCTTCCAGTTAGGGCTCCTTTGCTATGCTCCTGGCTTCTATGGCTATGTATTGGGGAAGATAGATGAAAGTTCTAGGACAGGGGTGTCAAACTGCCGGCCCACGGGCTGGTTGCATCATGCAGAAACCGTGCCCACCCCAGCTCCGGCAATGCAAAAAAAAAGTCACGATACGTCACGACACGTCACATGACGCGGCAAGTTTGACACCCGTGTCCTAGGATGTCTAATGTGGTACAGTAATTAGGCTCCTGCTCTTTGGACTTTGCAAGGTGTGCTGAAGATTTGGGAACAGTCTCTCTTTTCTCTCCAGTGTGATTTGTAAATAGAACGTGGGGATGTTCTTCCTGGGTGGACTCAAAAGTTCTACACCTTCCGTTCTGAGTCCAGAGAACCACCAGGGATTGCTTTTATCAGGGACATTTATGGCATTTTTGCTAGTCCATCCCACCATGGTTTCTTGTCAAAACAGCATTTTCATCAATGAGCTATGGGGTATCCTACCCAGGTATCCTCCCTGCTGAGTTACATGGATCTCAAAACGTATTGGCCAGCCTATCCAGTATTAATGTTTTGCTAAAAACAAAACAAATAAGAGGTATGAATGTTTTAAGAGATGCTTCTGTGCTCTGGGAGTGGGAGTACTAAGGTTGTTGTTGGTTATGTACCTGGGTGTAGAGTGGAAGCAAAGCAGAAAACTGGGACATACACTCTGTAATCAGTTTGCTGGCAGTTCCAGTGTAGACAGTGATGGAGATGTGGTTAATATCTCCAGAAACACTGAAAGCATGGATATGTTTTTCCTAGAAGTCATCACTTTTCCTCCCAAGCAGAGTATGGACTTAAATTTGCAGCCAGCATTATCACTTCAGCTCTAAAGTAATCCTCGATCTGCTCTGGTAAACCCATCATTGTGAACCTGTGAATCAAACTAGCTTTAAGTATTTTGTCAAAATAAGCTATATCAGAAAGAATGCATTTGCTGAGATTGCATTACACCGTGACACAGTGATTTCTTTCTTAATTAAAGGATTACTGCATTAATAAACATAATTGTCTGAGTTTATATTACATGCTAAATGGTAAACTAGGGTTTACTCACTGTGGCTGACTCAAAATGAATTATGAATTGCTTAACCATGGTTTACTGAACACATTTGTCTTAGTTGTATTCATACACTGCACTAAGCCAATATCAAATCAACTACCTTATGTCTTACCATGATATGTGAGCCAGATCAGAGTGCAACAAAAATATCAGCTGTCAGAGAGGGAGACAGTTATCCAAATCTTTCCCCCAATGTTCAAAAACAAAATCAAGAAAACATTTTGAGCTATTATTTTCATACAATTCTACAAAACACTATAAAGGATAATTCTGTGCAGGTGATGGGAGAATGAGTACATCCAGACTACTTGGCATTATTCATTATTGGCTGTATTCACATATGTTACTAAGCCAACATTTCCGCCTGCTGTGAACACCTCCATTGTTTCCACTTGGCTTCTCCCAAGAAGCTCCTTCTGTGGTTTGTTTAGCATGCCATCAAAAGCAGAAAGACTGCAGTGTTACTTCCTAACAAGCTTGTTAGGAGAAGAACAAGCCAGAAAATGTTAAGCAAACCTTGGAAAGTACTTCTACAGTTTGTTTAGCCACTCCCCCTTATAGGAGGAGCCCCTGAGTGACAAACCCCAACCAGTTGCTTAAATCATGGTAAGTCAAGAGTTCTGACAAGTTCTTCGTGTGTCTAAGATTTCATTTAATCACAGTGTTTTGAATCAATTATCAGGGACCAGGAAAGCAGTCTAATAATTTGCAGGTAATATGTTTTAAGCTGCATGGTGATGTTCCTGCAAGGCAAATTAATCAAGCTCTCATGCTGTTAGTAATTTTTTTAAAAGTAGCATTCAAATCACTTGTGCCTATTTAAAAAAAAAAACCTTGGGGGGAAACATTTTCTACTGCTATCAAAATATTGATTCAAAGCATTCTCTTTTGGCTCAGCATAAACGTGTGCCTAGTTTACATTACTCCTTGCCCTCAAAATATGGATGGAAAATGTGTGTGTCCATTCCCAGGCAAGTCTAGTAACCTAGATACTATGCCAGTCTGTTCTAGCCCAGAACCATCCAAATGTGGTTCCAGATGTTGAAACTAGAACTCCCAGAAGTTGAGACTACAACTCTCTATCAGCAAGGCTGTTAACTGTTCTGTACTATATTATGCCAGCTTTCCTAACATGTAATTACTAGGAAGTACAAGGCAATTGACATTTAGGACAAGAATCTTTTCAACACACATACACACACACAACAATAGCAAGTTTAGGGTAACTACAGATCACCACCAGATCATTCCTATCAAACTTTACCTTGTCAGTGTCTACACTAGGCAATGCATAGAAATAATGACCTTAAGTTCTAGTTATCCAGATTTATTTTAATACAAGGAAGAAACATTGTGACAGGAACATTAGCAAAACACTGGGACTGTCTACCTAGGTCATTCTTTTCTGCAAATTGCAAGGGATTGGATTACCTGGCTTTGATGTCCCTTCCAGCCCCATAATTGTCCCTTCTAGCCCCGTGATTCTATGATTGTACTTCCCAAGTACGATCATGGCTTTTGCGAGTCGACTAACAGGGCCGTGTAAAAGGTGAATTGCAGCCTTATCCCTGTATCCTATTTTCTTGAACACAAAGCCAGCCCTAGCAAAGTGATAGCAAACAGCATGGTGCTCTGACTTTAGCCCAGAGCAGGAAGAGTTAAGGAGTGAGGATGTACCAAATGAGAAAGCACCTGCTGCCACTCTAGGAATTAAGATTACAAACTGTCTTTGCAGCTCAGGAGTTGGAGTCAGACATTGATCAGCTCAGCTGCAGGGAAGCTCCTGAAAACTAACACCACTGTGGGTACACAGGAACACAGTGTGGATGCCTATGAGGACAACCTGTGGAGTAAAGTGGAATGGAGTGCTCATAAGTTGCTGCTTCAGCTTGCAGAGCGAAGTTCTGTCTGAACAATCTTAATGAGAAATAGGAAATGGAGACAGGACTATCCATCATTTTTTTTCCCCAGTGGGATTGCAACACTTCTACAATTGTATCCTACAAACACCCATTCCCAATTATAATACTTTTATTCAGACACAAAATATTGACACTTGAGTGAATAGAAATTGAAATAAGGAAGAACTACTGGAGAGTGATAAAGCAAGTCTTTTACACACAGGAATTCCCAAGTTACACACACACACACACACACACACATTTGTGTGTGTGTGTGTGTATGTGTGAGAGAGAGAGAGAGAGAGAGAGAGAGAGAGAGAGAGAGAGAGAGAGAGAGAGAGAGAGAGAGAGAGAGAGATTTCCATAGAAGGCTGGGAAAATTGATATCTGAACTCTTTTTAGTTAATGTAGAGGAGCCAGGACTGAGTTAACTAGACCAATAACCAGACTCTTTATAAAACAGTTTCCTAGGCTCTTAAAGACATCTGGCTCTTCGTAAAATGAACATCTGACTCAACTATCAATTATTGATTGAAAACCATATGTCCCAACCCAAGGAAAGTTAATAGTGTTTGGTTTTTACTGAGACAATTGATTAATTTAAATTTTACTGATTTCAATTAAATTCTCTAAACTGGGCTTTACAATCCTTAGAAAGATAGTTTGGAAAGTAGCAGAAATTTTCTGCAAAGGTCTGTTTTACTGTTACTCTGAGTACCTTAAGAGAGCAAATAGCATTGCTGAAATATTTACAGGAGAAGGAAGGCATTTAATTGCACTAATTTCTTACCATCTGTCCAAATATTGTCCAAAGCTTCTAAGGCAGGGGAGGGGGTGAGGGAGATCAGGTACATGTGCTTGAAATGATAAATTAATTTTTACACTTACAGTTTTTAAAAATCAGCAAGCCTTACTTTGGATTTTTAAGTCTAGGAGTAAAAGTCAAACCATATAAAACTTTGCTATTCTGCTAATAGGAAAAAAGGAAGGAAGGAAGGAAGGAAGGAAGGAAGGAAGGAAGGAAGGAAGGAAGGAAGGAAGGAAGGAAGGAAGGAAGGAAGGAAGGAAGGAGTCATAACAACAGTATCTTTCTTGTAGAGGACACTGGCTGTATTTCCACAAAACATTTCATGAAATGCAGTCCACATTTTAGCTGACTGCATGATTCAGAAAATTGGTCTAATTTGTGGGATGTGAATCTAGCTGCTGCTGATGTAAAGTCAGATTTCCATATTGCCTGCCTCTCAAAATGTAAACATATATGGACAAATATTGGTTCATTAGAATACACATGCAAATTAAAAGCATCTCTCTTCAATCTCCTCCCAAGTACTAAGTCATTTCATACAGGCACTCACTGTATTGTTGGTGACAACTTCCTGCACTGAAATATTTGTTTAGTACCTATCTCTTTTTCTGCCTGTTCCCTTCTCATCCCAATGGAGACCTTGATTAATTCTTTTTGTTGTTCATGCTCACACACTTCTTCTTTACCTCTGAAGATAAGGATGAAGGCACTTTGGGACAGATGCCATGCAAGGTTACTTCCAATGCTGAAAAAAGTCGATGGCTTGTGGGGGCGGGGAAAGTAGATTCATGGAAGGAATGTAGTTTACTTAAGGATTTATTTACTGGAATGGACAAGTCTGCAGGTCAATTTAATTTGTCTGCAGTATTTATACAAGAGGATCAGAGTAGGTGAAAGAGCCAAGCTGACACAATCTGAAACCAGTTGGACCACTTCAGCTGGTAAAACTTATATTGGAATCTATATAGTTTGTTCATTTCCAAATACATGCAAAAGGTGTAAAAAATAGTGTGTAAAAGAAGCACCCACTATAATAAAATGAGAAAGTGCTACAGCAGGACTTGGAGCAAATCAATGACTTTACACAAGGAGTTTGTGGAGCCACGGGCTTTTTTTATTAGAGCTACCAGCTCTGTGGCCCAAAAATCCAAATCTCTAGTAAAGGACAAGATAGATGATAGATAGATAGATAGATAGATAGATAGATAGATAGATAGATAGATAGATAGATAGATAGATAGATAGATAGATAGATAGATAGATAGATAGATAGATAGATAGATAGATAGATAGATAGACAGACTTATATATATATAAACCCCCATCCCTCTTTAATGCCATCTCATGGTCAGATTATTATAGCCCAGGTTTGGTAGCCCTAATATCAAGCACTGGTTTTGGAAGATATTTGGAGTGGTGTGTGTGTGTGTTTGTGTGTGCAGGGAACGCCATACTGGGCACAACAATGAACTAAGAGCCATGGGTTGAAGAGTTCACAGACAGCTATGAGGGTGGTATTCGGGGTTGGAGAAAGAAAGTTCTAAACATGCTCTTACCTCTAATTCATTCAACAGAATAAAATGAATAAACTCTGCCTACAGCTTCTTTCTCTTCCTGTAGAATATCATGGACCGAATAGCAGGCTTGAAATGAAGGTTTGGGATAAATATTGCAGAGAATTTCCTCTTCTAATATTTTACAAAGGAGGTTGCTAGATAGGAAGACCAAGGTGAGTTTAAGAATGGGTGCCAGGACATTACAGTGGTAGGGGGAGGGTTACTGCTTAGGGGGGGCAGAGGATAAGAGGACAAAGAGAACTGAGGGAGTTGAATTTAAGGGAAGAATTAATGAAGTTATATGTGTGTGTTTTTTTTTTGGGGGGGGTTAGAAATCAAGGTCCCCAAGTGGACCTTGATAATTGGGATGATTTCTTATCCACTTGATAAGAATAAGAGATAAGTGACCATCCCAATGCAGAGGCTGCCCTGGAACTATAGGAAAGAAAGGATTACAGACTTAATAACCCTACAAGGAAAAAGGAGGTGTATGCAAAATACGAGGGAGCGGGAGTTGCTAGGACCGAGTTGTAAAAGGCAGTTTTCTATTGGATTACTTGAGAATACACCCTGTAAGAATCCCAAAGACACATACAGAAACCCAAGATATTTAGAGATCCAGATGCCCTTTTTCTCTCCGAATACCAAGCTTATTTCAATGCAGGAACACATACCTATATTTCTGAGCGAGACCAAAGATGCTTTGCACATGCTCAGAAACAATCGCACTTCCCATCACTTCACCCCTTTGGTTCCCTCAGCACGCTCGGTTTCGCGTACCAAGAAGCCAACAATACCCGGGGTGCACAAGTTTAGCGCGGATATTCATTGGACAGAGTTGAAGAGAATTCCTCCCAGATGTGTATCCTGGCTTCTTCTCTCTACTGGATGTGTAGAGAGGCTGGCTGTCAACGAAGCTCTAAATTTAGAGCTGGGCAACTCGGAAAAGCAAAAGGGAGGCCAGTGGTTTCCCGGCGAGTTTTTTCCCAAGCTATCCCAACCACCCGGGAAGGGAGAGGAAGGGGAGCCCGGGCGCCCTTCGTGCCGCGCCCGGCACACCCAAGGAGGCTGGAGCCCAGCCCTGCCCTGCTGGCGTCATTCAAGAGCAGCGGAGCCACGTACGTACCGGTACCAGGCGAGTCCCCGGCCGTAGTTCCGATCGAAGAAGTGCGGCTCGGCGCCGGCCGCCCTCACATCCGGATGCACCCGCAGAAACTCGAGCAGCGCTCGGGTGCCGCCCTTCTTCACGCCGATGATCACCGCTTGCGGCAGCCGCTTGTTGCCTTCTCCCCCCGGCTGGGCTTGCAGTAAGGGATCCCGGGGCGTGCCAGCCGCCTCTTCGCCTTGAGCGACGGGAATCGGGGCCGGATCCCGGGTGAGGACGCGCGCTGCCCCGGCTAGGCAATAGCTGGCGTAGAGAGACATGAGCACGGAGCCCAGAACCAGCAGCAGCTTCCGCAAGGCGCGGCGGGGCAGGGGCTCGGGGCCAGAGGAAGAGACGGGGGGCGTCCCTCCCCGGGCCATGCTAGGCGGCCCCCCGCGCCGGGGCCATCGCCCCCCTCCGCTCAGCCGCTTTGCGCTCGGCGGGGAGCGGACAGCCCCATGGACGGGCGATCCGGAGCCGGAGGACCCGCCGCCGTTAAGGATGGCGAGGAGAGCTGGGGGGTCGCCCCTTCCTCCCAACCGGGGAGTGGGGTTCACGGGCGCCTCATCCCGGCGCGCTGGCGGGAAGCCGCGGGCTTCTGCTCCGACGGCGAAAAGGGCCGGAGGGAAAGGGGAGGAGAAGGCTGCCTTTCGGGGATTAAGCGAGGGCCTGGCAGCGACGGGAGCATCGCGCTCCAGCTGCGGGGGCCTGGGAGGGTCTCGACAGGGTCGACTTGGCCGCCTGGATACTAAGCCAAGCTAGCCAGAAGCGACGCATCTCAGCGGTGGGGAAATTGGCGGCCGCCTTCCAAGCGGCTCTCCCGCTCTGCTGAATTTGCAGCCAGGCGGAGGGAGGAGATCCTGGGAAGTTAAGAAGCTGCTGGATCCGGAGAAGCCGGCGGAACGCGGAACTTCAGTACCTGGGCGAGGATCTTCAGCTGACACATCGCCCCCCCTTCTCCGGACCAGCGAGGCGGAGATCTGGGCTGCCGGGCTGATCTCTGCCTTCTTGAAACGCCAGTCCAGGGTGGGATGGGACCGAGCACAGGTTTGGTACTCTAGTCTCCGACGACCGAGGCTGGCGGGACTTTCTGGATCTCGGTGGAAGGGAAGAACCAGATGGAAAGACTCAACGGCGGTCGGTTCCAAGCTGCCCGCTGTCCCGAAGCGGTTCCTCTGCAAAGGAGTTCGGCGGGAGGATGTTCTCACCTTGCGCGAACCGGCTGGACAGGCGGACGGAAAGTCAGCTTCGCAAAGCGCTCGCCTGTCACCTTCCCGGTGGGATTCTCTCTTCCCGGCTGCTCCGGCGGCTGCCACACGTGGAGCTCTCGATTGTAGCTCAAACTTCTCCGAATGGCAAACTCGCCCCCCCCCGCCCCCTCACACCGGGCTGTTAACGACGTGCCCAGAAACCAATAAGAGCTTGAGAAAAGAGAGAGGGGCGGATCTGCCTTTCAGAGGGGATTCTGAATAGAGGCGGGGGCAGAACTAATGAGGACACGCCCCTTCGCCAGGTTCCGGAGTGGCTGCTTTGGCGGTTCAGAACCAGGGGAGGTTTCGTTACGGTTGAATGTCACTCGTGTGAAGATCTCTGGATCTTCTTGTGCAGTCTCAAAAAAAAAAAAACTTGCTCAGGTGTATTGCCCTCTGAGCATACATCTACCCACACCGCTTCCCATCTCTGCAATCGGATTCACCCTCAAAGATGCGGAGCATACAGTATTTTAGCCCGTTAACACTGGGTGCTCCACATCTTTGACGGGGAATCCGATTTCAGAGATGAGAAGCGGTGTGGGTGACGGCTTGGGATAAAACTGGTTCTGAGTCTGATGCTCCGGCAAACTGTTTAGAAGAGGCGGCGGAGCAAGCAAAGCTGGGGGGTGGGGGGGGAGAGCTGCCTACTTAGTGGACTCATGTGAGTGGAACCGCCTTTGAGGTTGATTAAATGCAGTGAGGAGGAAAGATATATTTTTTTTTTACTTCTGGTGGTTGCTGAGAAGAGAAATCTTCACTCCCAGCTTGCTAGACAGGAGTGCAATCTGTTAAAATTACCCTGATCTACACACTTCTAGTAAAGGTCCTCCTTTAAAGTTGGCCACTTGGGACATGTGGAGAGTCAAGAGAAATTTAAGTCTGCTGTCTTTAAATAAAGACAAATAAAACAAGTGAGAAATGAACACAACAAACCCGAATATTTAAACAAAGTGTACAGCACAGTTCCACAGCAAAGTAACCACAAATATTTAGAATCAAAGCAGTGCCCACAATCTATAGAAAGAACCTTTAAAAAAAAAAACCACCTTGTTTTTCCAGGTTAGGATTATACTTCCAAGCAGGGGTCCTGTCTCTTTAACATTTTGTGTGGTAGCAGATGCTGGTAAGTCAATAGGAAAAGCTTTTTGCATCTTGGCTAAAGGCCTATCATAGAACAGCCCAGCCAGAAAGACAAAATAGCAACGGGCACTTCAACAGAGTTTGCACTGCAGATGGAAGCAGATGCTTGTGTAAACAGTGACACAAAACATCTCACACATTTTCCCCCGAAGTGGTGTTGTTCTTCAAGCTGAAAATAAAATTTCGCAAGTAAAATGTAGTAGAATCACTTCGTTGAGGTTAAAAAAAAACCTTAAGTGGCTCTATACATATTCATAGATTTACATTTTGCTTCGATTTCTGGAGTGTTTTACAATGTAAGCTTCTCTCAATCATATATTCATATATATAAAATCATGATATTTTCACAAAGCAGTTCATTGTAGATTTCCTGCACATACCAGGATTTCATTCTTAATCCCTGCAATAGAGTAGCATTTATTAGAGCTGACACCATTTTGTTAATCTTTTCTCCAAGAATCTTTTGCATAAATTGGTGAGATCCAAAAGAATTATAGGATTATATCTGTAAAAACCTGTAAAAACACAGACAAATCATTGCACCTATAAGGCAGTTCCTATACCAGTACATGCTTGCTCATACACTCAGTCTTTAGATTTTTCTCATTGTTCAACTATTCTTCTTGGAGATTAAATGATCTATTACATTTAACTGCATTTTAGATTCAGACTAAGCCTACAGGAAGGTCACTTGAAATGGTTCTAATAATTTCTGGAATTGTAGACAAATGATGTTTATGAAACTTGTTACTCAGATTCTCTCATGTTTACTTGCAATTTAAATTTAGCTGTGAAGTAGGCTTTTTATCAGCTTAAAAAATATCAAAGAATAACATACCTTCTACTCCTTTATTAAACAAGTCAAAAGGAGGCCCTCTCAAGGTCCAGAAGATGTTAATGGGAGACTTAAGCATGTGCATATAGTCAAGATTGTAGTGGAGGCCTATCTCCTTAGAAGAACATTTCATTGTTATCGGTTCCAGATGCAAAGATCCAGAAGAAACCCCAGATTATACTTTTCTCCAATGAAGTGCACTACTCCATCCAAGATTCTGCACTCAGCTTCAGTTTCTCAACATTTGAGGGGCTGCCACAAAGAAGAGGGGGTCAAACTATTCTCCAAAGCGCCAGAGGGCAAGACAAGAAACAATGGTTGGAAACTGACCAAAGAGAGAAGCAACCTGGAATTAAGGAGAAACTTCCTGACAGTGAGGACAATTAACCAGTGGAACAGCTTGCCTCCAGAAATCGTGGGCGCTCCATCACTGGAGATTTTTAAGAAGAGACTAGACAGTCACTTGTCTGAGATGGTATAGTTCTTCTGCTTGAGCAGGGGGCTGGACTAGAAGACCTCCAAGGTCCTTTCCAGATTCTATTCTATTCTATTCTATTCTATTCTATTCTATTCTATTCTATTCTATTCTATTCTATTCTATTCTATTCTATTCTATTCTATTCTATTCTATTCGTTTCAGTTTCAGTTTCAGTTTCAGTTTCTACATTGCACACGTCAAGTATCACCTCAGCTTCCAGGTGGTCTCCTTGAAAGGAGTACCAGAAAGAGTAGTGATACAGTACTCTAAACCTTTTTTGCAATCTTCTACTCCAATGCCACTGTGGTTCACACAATTGCTAAATAGCATGAAGTACAAGAAAGAATTCTCTGTGACATCCTCATCTCAGCCTAAAGAACTTTTTGCTCTTAGGCCAATGAAACCAACAGAACAGCCCAAGCTCAGGTCCGTCCTTTTTCCTGAAGCTCTACCTCTTAGCCAAACTTGCTCTCCCCCAAAAGAGGAAGGACCATTCTTATTTCCATTCAGCATCGGATATCAAAGTAGAATTTTCCTCTGACCTGCAAGTCTTTTAAATAGCCCCAGTTGTTGTCAAAAGAGGCTATTTGAATGCTTCATTGCTGCACAGGGAGCAATTTTTGAGAGGTTTCTTTCTCTCTTTCTTTCTTTTTACTGCTCAGAAGGGAAAGGCTAAACATCCTTTCTCTGTCAAAGTGACTCTCAGCTCTGCAATATATCAGGATCGAAAGGGGCAGAAATAGGGGCAAACCTTGCTGTATACAATGCAATAGTCAATTTATTAATTCTTTTCCCCCAGAACATATTTTGTTTTTCAAGTCCTAAAGAAACAGATGCAAACAGGTTTTTAGCTTTTGTTAAAGTTTTGGCTAGGGCTGAAATTGTATTTGGGCATTGTCCAAAGCATCTGAAGGCAGAACAAGAAGCAATGGATGGAAATTAATCAAGGAGAGAACTAACCTAGAACTACAGAAAAATTTCCTGACAGTTAGAACAATTAATCAATGAAATGATTTACTTCCAGAAGTTTTGAGTACTCCAACACTGGAGCTTTTAAAGAAAAGATTGGACAACCATTTGTCTGAAATGATATAGGGTTGTCTGCTTGAGCAGGAGGTTGGACTAGAAGACCTCCAAGGTCCCTTCCAAATCTGTTATGTTGCTATTCTGTTATTGTTATATGGGACTTACTTTTTTTCTATGCTGCAGCTAAGAAATCCTTGTCAAAAACTTAGATCACCCAACCTCTGCAATGTTAAATTTGGGATTGCATCTATGTTCTTTTTTCCATTGGAATGGATGGGATGATTGGCTTTTATCCATCTGCATGCATTTTTCTTTGTTACGTCATATCTGGAAGCATTCTGCTGCTCAGTTTACTGAACTTGCCATTTGTAGCAAATAGCCAATTGTGCTTCAGTTAAAAAAAAGAAAGAAAGAAAGAAAAGAAACCAAAGTGGCTTTTGTGGCTTGGACCACGTGCTTACCAGCATCCCAGAGTATTTTATACTGTTTTGATTTTATGCATTTGCCCTATGCTAGACTCTACTTAGACCCTTCAGTTCATGCAAACTTTCACAGGTATTGAGAAATCAAAGGTCCATGTTTCATGAAAGACATATATACACCTCTGTTTCTTTTTCTTTTTTTTACCCCAGATGGCTTTGTAAAGTCTTCAGAAGCATATAAGAAAGTAAGAAAGTAAATGCCGTTTTGTGATTTGTTTTTGTATTGGATTTCTGCTTGGACATAATGGAACAATAAAAATTTAAAAATTAAAAAAAATAAAACAATGTTTCAAATACAAAAAAAGAGAGATTTTAGTTCTGAAACAAGTCTCACAACTAAATAGTAGTTTGAATGATCAAGGCTCTTGTCTGTAGCACTTATACGCTTTTTGAATTAAAATTAAAAGGAAAATACTGTTGTGCAGGAGTCTGGGAATTAAAATATTGTTTCGAATCAAGATTTAGGCATAAACCACTTAAATACTTTTTGGAAAATAAAATGCTTCCAAGAGAGGATACGTAAATGAGAATTTGACAATGGAAATGATATGTTATAGGTAGAACTCTTGACTTCAATCCTCTGCAACCTACCACCCAAATCCCAAACTAATACTTCCACTATAAACTATAAATCCCAAGCTACTACTTCTATAAACTATAAATATCTATAAATATCCTGAGTATACCTATCAATATGTGATCTGTTTCCTTCTTTCTCCCCCTAAGGGCTTTACCCACATTCTTTTTCACATGTGCAGGCTAGGCCACAGCAGGATGTGACAAGGTTCTTACATGTGGGAATAGTGGTTTCATAGTGGTAGTACTGAGTAGATGATGTCACTCAATTATGCAGCTACCATGGTGACAATCTGGATGAGAACAAGCTGCAAGGTCAGAGAATGGTCTTATGCTATCCTCCAGAATCTGGAATTATTTGGAACACATTTTGTAGAGGGATGGCCAATCTAGAAACATGATAGTGTTGACCAGATCCAGACAATTTAGCACACAGGGGTCTGCTCTTAAAAACAACAGCACCCATGTCTCTCTATATGTATTCAATTGAAATGGCCACCCATCTCATCTGAAATGGCCATCATATGTATATGTATGCTTGACATTGCATGCCCAGAGTTGTTTCTTGTTTCAGGACCAAAATAGCTCCTCCAGGCCTGTTGCAGGCCAACATTTAAGAGAAGGAATAGAAATCTCCTTCCATTTTATTTTCTGATTTTGATTCTGGTCATACAACCATTGAATCAAGAAGTTTGAAAGAACCAGGGTAAATATTTGTTGCAGTTTTGATGGTTACCTGAGAAAGTTGGTTAGAAAGTTGATTTGAATTGTCAAGTTGAATCAGATTTGTCTGAATTCATTCCGGACACATGTAGAAATTAGTATTTTAAATTAAATTTTAATTAAATCATAACACTTTCCCAAGTGAAATTAATAAGTCATTTAATAAATGCAGTTCTTAAATAAAGCAATTTTAATCTGATTTTGCCTGAGTCACAGAGACCTGCCATTTGGGCCCCTGGGTCTGATCAGTGCAAGATTGTCTTGAAAACATCCCCTGTAGATGGATGTCCAACTCCTGCCTGATCGTATCAGTGAAAAGATGTTCACTCTCTCGCTTGCTCAGTGGTTCTGCTACTGAACTGCTCTTCCTACGATGATGGATTAGAACTCCCATTTCAACTAAAGGAGACCGGAAAGATGCCAAAGTTGGTAGTATCGAGCGTTGCTGAATACTACCGTAGCAGAACCATCTGAGAACATAATTTTAATTAAAGCCAAACTGAAATTAATCTCGTTTAGGAACACAACATTTATGTTGGGGCGAGTACTATACTTGCTTTTTTAGTGATTTGTATAGACTACCAAATTTCCTAAAGTGGGAATGGTCAGGAAATTTTTTAGTGAAAATGAAATAAATATCAATAGTATGAAAACTGCACATGGATTTAACAGTGTCAGAATTAGAGTTTAAGAGCAGTTTTTGTAGAAACTTTTTGAGGATGATACTGAAGGCTTGTTCAGAGGGCAAGATTTGTTGGGGTGTGGCCTCAGCTTCCTAATCTAGATAATTCATACACTTCGTGGAAAATTTGGAGTCAAAATGCCCCCCCCCAGAGCCAAAATATTCAACTTTGTATGGTTTAGTGCAGGGGTCTTCAAACTTGGCCCTTTTATGACTTGTGGACTTCAACTCCCAGAATTCCTCAGCCAGGCACGCTGGCTGAGGAATTCTGGGAGTTGAAGTCCCCAAATCATAAAAGGGCCAAGTTTGAAGACCCCTGGTTTAGTGTAATCTCCAAAGAAGACATTTGCCACTATCCTTGACTCCTCGGATCATTTCGGGCACTTTTTATCAACTAGAAAGATCATGGGCAAATTCAGCTGTGGTTGTAGTCACTCACCTCTCCAAGACCATCCTTTTATAAATGTGAATTTTAATTGAAAGGGAAGCACTGATTAACACAGGCAATGCTGCATGAGAATTAAACTCATATCTCCATATTTGTATAACATATTCTTCTAATTATGAAATTCACTAATTATTTTGAGAATTTGGGATTTTCCCATGCAAAAGTTCTGTATTGCTTGCTCTTGCACACTTCACTGCCTGACCCAGTATTAACCCAATGGATTGCACAGCTACAAGTTGTTTTAAACTCTGTATGCAGTTCTATTAAACTGAACTATTTGTACTTGGGGCTCCCTTTATTAAAAATCAATGTACTGAATCTGTTTAACCCAAAGGCAGTTTATCATTTTGGCAGCTTTTTCCCGAATGGAGGACACCAGTTTAGGCTTTGCATATGGGTTTGGAATATTTAGAAGAGCCAAATCCCTGGACGCCGCAAAACCAGAGGCAAAAATGAGATGTTCAGTTTATTGCACTCATTGCACTGATTATTTTGCTCAGAAGAGAGCATTACTACAGAAATGGCAAAGAACCGTGATCCTTATTCTTTCTCCTACAGTGCAAGGGGACCTTTAGGCAAAAAACTGCGCAAATGGGCTGGATGCTTACATATTCCTCTGGAAACTGCAAGGCTTTCTGACTGCATTCTTGGAGTTAGTGATCTTTAGAGGAATCTAAAGCAGTTATTCAGTCAACCTGAATAACTAAAATCTGGATGGAGAATTCAGTTCTCAGCTCTCAGAATGCTCCAGCCAGCATGCTGGCTTGGGAACTCTCAAGGTTGAAATCCCCACAGCTTCTAGCTGCCAAGGTTTAGAAACACTGCCCTAGAGGTTAAAAGTGAAATTTGGTGAGAGGGCACTTAGGCTAACACTTCCTTACAACCAATTACAAGGTCAAAAGCCAAAGGCAGTCACCTCTATTTGGAAGAGAGAAAAAACCAGAAGAAAATATGGCATTGTTTTCATGCGGCAGTAAAAAGGGGGAAGAAACTGACATTACAGAGAGGGGAGGGAATGGGGGAGATTGATCAGCAAGAGGCTATCTGACACATTAATGTTTATGCAACAAAAGCTCCTTTGCCGTTCAAACTAAATGGGAACAACAGTAGCAAATGAGAAGATCCAACGGCCACACAATACACCAAAGTCTACAGCAAAGGAGTCAGTGAAAATTCATATCCACCGTATACAATGGACGGTTTCCTGAGCATTTCTGCTTCAAATCTAGCAGGGGATTCAATTTTTTTTCCCTCCCCTTCTCTCAGAGATGAAATAGGCTCTTTTGACTGTGTTAAAAGAATATAGTTCATATTACTGCAGCTGTCTAAAGTCAATTCAAGAAGTTTGGACTGCAGGAGTGGGAAGCATCTTCTATAAATCTCTCTTCTTTGCATCCTGATAGTGCATCTATTCATATTCTCAGGTCCTAAAGGAAAACAGATCACCTCATCCCAAAAAAATTTAGGTTCAAAACCTCATTACTAAATACACCCCAGAGGTTCTCTGGTGTTATTTCTAGCATATGTGAGAAGGTTCTAGAGGTGAAACAAAACTTGAAGAGACACCTTTGAAACTGACTGTACACTGTACAATTCAGATGTGAATGTGAGCTCTACCGAGATCAGGTGGGTGACCTTGCTAAAATTTCTCCTTCTGTGAAAAGATTAAATCACTCTAATAGGGCTTCCTCCAATCTAAAATAAGAGACTTGGTTTTGTTCTAGGCTGGACAAGCAATGCTTAGAGCTTCCTTTTTGAGAAAATATTTGGTATGATTGGCAGATTGTACTATATGTAGAAATTAAAACAATTTAAGGGAAAAAAAGCATTTAAGAGGACTGATCAGTTGTCACATGGAGGAATATTATCAGAATCCTGTTTCACAGCCACCTAACTTCTACCATAGCAGAGTCCTTTAGGAATCCAAAATATGTTTATTGCATTATAACAAAGATAAAGGGATTGCTTTACATACACTAGAAATGTTGATGAAAATTCTCCTAATTTATACTAGATAATTGTTGGAAACCTGTTTTGATTATTAATTTGTCTAGCTATGGAGGCTGTGGATTCCCCATGTCTGGAGATTTTTAAAGATGAGCTTAGATAGTTACTTTCTGTGGATAGTTAAAACGATTTGTCTGTACTTTTGCAGACTATTAGTTTATTATTACACTTATATGCTGCCCATCTCACTCTAAAAAGTGACTCTGGGTAGCTTCTTGATAATTAGACTAGACTAGATGATGCCTGTCATTACTTATAACTAAAGTTCTATGATTTTGTGAAAGTGATGAATGATGACAAAGAATGGCAAGATAAAAAGGGTTGTGGTTTTTCAGTTTCACTTACAGTCTGTTAATCCCTTTCAATGACATCATCTAGATTCCTGAGGCATCTAGGTTCTGCAAGCCCCTGTTTCCTCTGACTGATCTTCAGCCTCCACATCCTTAACTGCCCTCATCACACTACATAATACACCAACACCAACACATCTAAGGGTAGGATTAAAATGGACAGGCAGGTGGGAATACTGCTGGCATGACAAAAAAGACGGAAGAAGATAAACACGATTAGATTATTAATTTTCCATGCAGTAAAATGAAACTGTACGATACTTAATGAATGATTGTTAAGATGGGAAAAGACTACATAAACTAGTACTTCTAAAAGTGTATTGACTTAAAACAAAAGAAAAAAAGTGCAGGGAGGGAGAAAAATAAACGACCAGGAAGTTTAGATAAATAAACCAATTCAAGGAGAGGTTTTTTTTAAAAAAAAACCCAAAAAAACCAGTAACAAGAGTTCAGGCACCATTGCATACAGAAACCACACATTGGAGGGAGAAGCTAGGCAACTGGGATGATTGCAACAAAAATTAACATGTATTTATTTATTCAATTTCTATGGCTGCCCATATCAGTCAAGACTTTGACTCTGAATATATAACTCCATCATTTGACCCTCCATGTTCTCACTATCTATGAAAAAGATTACAAATGAGATGACCATCTCAAGGATTCCTCTAATTTAGGCAGATCTATCTGTCAATCGTTGTATCTAATATTTTTATTTCCAACCAAAAATACTATTTTTATTTTTTTAAAAAAAAACGCTATGTCAGGGTGAAAGAGAGCATGTATTTGGATACTAGAACAAAGCAACAGAGGCCCATCATATCCACACTCTGTTTAAGAAGCTACAAATGGCAACCAAATTTAAAAAAAAAACCAAGTTTCTAGATAACTCTGATCTTCTTAACTTCCTTCTTCCCTTACAATTGTACTGAGAGAAAAAGAAAGCTGGGAGAACAGATTTCAAGGATTTGGATATGTAGGGAAAAATTTACTAATTCCCATACAACTATATCCCTTTTACTTTCTACATTTGGAATGATGAGAATAAAGATAATTTCACTATCACTGAAATTGGGCAGTGATAAGCAAGAGAAAATGGGAATATTACTTTTGACTGAAGTCTCCTGATTTGGAGCTGATTCTTAGAAGTTCAAATCCTCTCCTAAATTGCTTGTATAGAGATTTTTCATTCAAAAGTAGAATACACACCAGAATTCTTGTGTTCTTACTTTAATCTTTCTAATTAATCTTACTAATCAGAACTTGGAAAATATGTTCTTGGGATTAGCCACTTCCAGTTCTGGTTGCTAGCAGAAACCAGGCAATAGCTTGACAGGCCTACATAACTGTTACATAGTTTCTTTTGTTATATTTTATTTTGACATAGACCTGCAACATAATTGATGAATATTCCGAAATAAAATAAAGAGGATACTAAACTCTCTGGGCTTTAAATATGAGAGACTGAGCCAGATTTGACATTTTCAGGTGCAGTTGAGCAGTTTTCTCTGCAGTTTCATTCTGTTGACTTCTTCCCAGTTCTCAAATTACAGAGAAAAAGGACTAAAGGAACTAATGAAGCTCCACATACTACCAGTTTAATTTTTGATAGCCTTTGAAAATTGGTAGATAAGGGAAATCACAATATATGGAGAAATATATATATGGAGAAATTAGATCTCTGGTAGCTCCATCCTGTTATCTGCGTCCTGCTTCTCCTTCAAATAAAATGTTTTAAAAAGCCAAATCATTCAATTTGATGTATCTTGTAAAAAGATTTAGCCATGCTGTTCTTCTGGCCTTATCTCTCTTTTCATTCCAATGTTTGTTTGTAGAGTAGACTTCATTTTATGGCTTTTCTTTACAGGAATCAATTCTTTTGAACCATTTGCTCCCGTTATATAGTGGCTCATGATTCAGAAATACACCTAAATTTTCTGTCATGTGTGTGAGCCTCCACAATTCAGGAATTTCTTCCTGTCAAAGACATGGTCCCCTGATCTTTACATCAATAGCATCACCATGCGCTTTAGCAAGATTTATCAAGGAAAAAAAAATACCTATCATGGATCACAAAGGACTTTGAATCCTATTCAGGTTTTCTTTTCTTGCTATTTTATTTAATTCACGTTCAGGTGCTGCTGTCTGGGTGGAGGATGGTTACCAGATGGTTTTTATTCTTTCTTCAGTGCCAGCCAGTTGGAACACATTACCCTTTTTGTTTCCCAGTGAGACTATGAAATGCAGAACTTTATTATTTGCCATAAAAATTCCAAGGTAAAGCCCAACTATCTTTCCACTATCAACCTAATACTGTACTTCAAAAACTCAGGCCACAAATAATGAAGGCATTTTGTCCTGAGCAGTTGATCTTTTTTGAGCTCCAAATTAAAACAAAACAAAACAAAGAAACATTGTACTATCTAATGCCAAACAGCAAATGGTCTGCATCCACCTTTACCAATTAAGAAAGCTGGCCCAGTTATTTTAGGATATGAAGCAGAAAATTCCCCTTCTCTGATAGAAAAAAAATGCAATGGTCAGAAAAAGCTTTCATAGCACTTTGCTAAGCAAGACTTTCATCTCCTTCTGCCTTATGGTAGGACTAGTCCTGTCCAATTTGATTTCAACTGAAATTTGTGTGCACTCCACAAAAACAGGATGCCTTTCAGGTCTGGTTACAAGTTTGATTGCCTGACTTTGGGTAAACAACATACTTTTCTCTAGCATAGAGCAGAGGTCCCCAATCCTTTGGGCATCAGGGACTGGTTCTGTGGAGAGAGGTTTTTCCATGGACCAGAGGGGCATGGTTTCCTGTACTGCCTGCATCCGGCGGATGGGGCTTTGCTTATTTGCGTGGCCCAGTTGCTGGCATGCCGTGGGCTGGTGCCGGTCCACAGACCGGGGGTTGGGGACCCCTGGCATAGAGGGCCTAGGCTGCATTGCAAAGCTGCCATTAATCCTTTTATATGTGATATTCAACTTAGAGCAGGGGTAGGCAACCTTGGCTGGCTCAGGAATTCTGGAGTTGAAGTCCACGAGTCATAAAAGAGCCAAGGTTGCCTACCCCTGACTTAGAGTGTCATTGAGTATGCATTCCAGTTGCCATCATCCATGCACAAGAAGGAGGTATCAGTACATGATGTCACTGTGCTATATCTCAATCACTAGCAAATCTTCAGTAATGAAAATATGCTGAAGTGCTAATTCATTTCCACATCAGTTTTTTATTTTTCATTTCTTTGTTTTTCTTTCTGATGATACTCTACATTCTAGGGCCCCTGGAACACTATAAGCATTTCATTGGGCTATCGTGGCGGTTGTAAAGTGGATCTCCTTTTTGACTCTTCCCCAAATATTTTGTCTCCTGTATACATTGGGGTTCACATAAGCATGCTAGTAGCATCTTTTCATTTTTTAATGTCTCACACTCAATTCTGTCAGCATTGCAGGATCCAGTCGGAGTCAGTCACCGGGACCAAAGATTTAGTCTTCCAAGCTTTAAGACTCATGCTGGAGCCCATCCTCAGGAAACTTCTCTCTCTATGTGTATAGCAAACATAGAAAGAAAAGTTCCCTGAGGATGGGCTCCAGCACAAGTCTGAAAGCTTGGAAGACTAAATCTCTGGTGCCAGTGACCAACTCAGATTGGATCCTACATTATCCTAGAACATTGCCTTCATTCTGTCAGCATTCAACAACCCAGGTTTGGTACAGGGTTCATATTATTGTGTTGTACAATTAGATCTTGTAATATATTTTTACGCTGTTAGCGATTTTTAATTCTTTATATTAAAAATGAAACTGTGTGTTCCAAGGCACAATCGGAGCTGAGATCAGTGAGGACAAAGGGCATTGATGTTGGACTGTGCTGTTTCATTCCATGCATTCTTTGAAAATAGTGGAAAATATCTGAAGAAGATTTGAAGTGTAATACAGATTCATATCAATCCCGTTTTTTTTAAAGGGCTACCTTAAGATTAGTTTGGCTCCCTGGGCCACCCTTTCTGTTTCTTGAGCATTCCATTCCATGTTAAGCATCTGTGTTTGGCTTCTGGCCAATTATTTTTCTATCTCCTGGTGCAATTTCTCATAACAAGTCAACACCAAGAATTTATGGTGCTAATAAACTAATGCACCAAACAAGAAAATCACTCCCTCTGACACATAAACCAGGAAGATTTATAGTCTAATATCCTGAATGTTTCCAGTGTCATCTAAAGACTATGTTTCTTTTACATATAACTTGACACTTTCCTAGACCAACAACCTTGTCATTAAAGTGCCCAGTTTCTAATTATGAAGGCATAATTCCAAGAATTTGGAAATCAATCAGAATAAAGAAAGAAAATGGCACAGTATATTCTTGTTATACCAGGCTTGCTTGATATTGGGTGCTATCCAACAGAATAGTATATCTATTATGCATTCCCACTTAAATTAATGGATTCTCTTGATTCTTGCTTATCTTCCCATTTGTTTCATTGATGGAAGAAAGTTGTAATGAATTGTGGCCGTATATGTTGCTCTAAATTATGACCAAAGAATATGAAAAGATCTCACCCAAGCCATAAAGAGCAGTCAATGAAGATCTCACACATATGGACCTTTGCCACACTTAGTAACAAATCTTTGGGATTAAGTGATTGCCCTCTATTTCATCTTTAAAAAAATAAATAAATAAAAGCTTTATGTACTGCTTAACAACTTCTCCAAATAATAAAAGCAAAATACAAGCAAAATTGTACCTCGAGAAAGCAAGGTTATCTTGATAACAGTAAGAACATATTATTCAACGTTCTTTCCTACCAGGTACTTAAGACAATTAAATTCCCAAGTTTTTGGATGAACGCTGATGCTCCTCATATCATTTGCCATTTGCTTGATTAGAATGGTGCTCCTGCTACAAATCCCTTTCGAAATCAAGTTCTTAAATTATTTTTTTCCCAAGCACTGCACATTTGTGAAACTTCTGCCATTATGTTCCTTGCCTCTGTCTCTTTCAATAACATAACGCTTTTCTAGCTTAGAAAATGAGAAGGAAAAAGTAAGACGTGAACAAATATTTCAGAGTTAAAATAAAATTCAAATCATAGCTTTGTTTGGAGAATGGTGTACTTTTGATCTCGATAATTTGCATTAGGGTGTGTTCACATACAGTAGTAGATAAATCCTGCTTTGAATTTCTACTCCCCTTCCCCCCCCCCCATACGCATGCACTTGTGATTTAAAAACCAGAAACCAACACAGGCAGTCTTCAACTTACAAGAGTTCATTTAGTGACCGTTCAAAGTTGCGACAGCACTGAAAAATGACTTCTGACCATTTTTCACACTTATGACTTTTGCAGCATCTCCCTAGTTGTGTGATCAAAATTTGGCCACTTGGCAATTTTATTTAAGACAGTTGCAGTGTCCCGGGGTGGTGGGGGTGGTCATGTGATCCACTTTTGCAAACTTCTTACAAGCAAAGTCAAATGGAGAAGCCAGATTCACTTAACAGCCGTGTTACTAACTTAACAGCTGCAGTGATCCACTTAACAACTGTGGAAAGAAAGGTCATAAAATGAGGCAAAACTCACTTAACAAATGTCTCACTTAGCAACAGACATTCTGGGCTCAGTTGTGGTCATAAGTCAAGGACTACCTATATAGTCCACACTTAAGTAAGTAGATGAAGTATAATTATGGGATAGTAAGAATGTTCTCTTCTAATCCAACTCCTACTAATTAACAACAATCAAGATATTAATTAGGTTGGACATCGCGGCAGAACAGGTGCAGGAAGATGGGGCTCCATCTTTTGCGTTCGATTTCGCCCCACTGGGGACCCTGGAAAGGATCAAAAGTTGCCCCATAGAGGCGACAAGCAAGGAGGGGACCCTTGTTGATCGTGGGAGGGTGGGGGCCCTTCTGTTTGATCTGAGGAAGCCCTCCAAACCGGCAGGGGAAAGACTGGCTACATTTGTGTAGTTAATCAGAAGCTGCTGACAACGAAAGACAATAAGCACCAACAAGCAACCTTTCAGCAACGTGGAGGAAACTGGGTGAGATTCTATCCTCTCTTTATGACTTTAAGACTTCTTCCTGAAAAAATTGCCCAAAGCACCTTCCCCGATGAGAGAGGGAAGGGGAATTTCCACCTCATTCCCTCAGGAAAAGAATAGTGGCGAACTAATTACTTGTGGGAAACAGAGAAAACTCCAAGATTAATTTGGAATTAATACACATATATGGCTTTGAAATTTGGGGACTAAAAGTGCTTTTGAGACTTTTTTTTAAAAAGAGATTTGAAAAGCTTGTAATATAAATTTGGATTTAAAAAGCTGGAAAATGGTGCTAATGACATCTAGTGGCGAGTTATGGCACTACAATTTGTTATGCCTAAAGGAAACTTGTCTTGAAGCCCAGATTTAGATAAGACTCTTGCTGTCCTTGGAAACTTTCACTTTTGAAGACTGCAGCTGGGAAAAGGGGGAAAAAACTTTTGGACTGCTTATTGGTGTGGGCAGAGATGATGAACTACTTTGAAACCGGCCTGCCTGAACTACGAATATAAATATTAACTGATTTTCATTGCTGTGGAACTATTTCCCTGCAGGAGAAACACTCATCATTGCTTGAGATGATGGAATATTTTGGATTACAAATCTTTGATTGATGAACAATTTTTATTATAAAGACCACCTACAAAAAAATGAAATGGATGTCCCATACTCAGCTTTAAATGGTAAAAAACCATCTCTAACACCTGTCCCCAAAGTTTTCAGTTTGATATACCACCAAGAAAATATGGATGAAGATCAGAAAGAAATTTTCTCCATGTTAAAGCAATTTCAAGAGACTATTACTTTAGCTCGTGATGAGATTAGAAATAACACAAAGGAGATAAAAGAACAATTTTCTAATCTAAATTTACAAACTCAGAACATGACTACAAAGAAGAAACTAGCAACCCAGAAAATAGAAGGAAAACTAGAGGAAGCAGATCCAAAGATGGAGGACCTAAAGGAAGGAACTAACCGACAGATTCAGACAACTGAAGAACTAGAAGATGGAGCGATAATATCAGAAATGGAAAAAACATCTTACCAATCAAGAATTCAGAACACATTTGAGGAAAAGGAAGAAGAGCTGATTGAATGGAAGCTAGAGCTGTTAGGAGAACTGTGGGGAATTGGAGGAGGGAGGCTGTTTAATGAATATCAATGGGTTTGTTCTTCCAAAAATACTTTAATCAAATGGTCTTAGTCCAAACAATATGCACAAAAACAGAGGAAAAATTACTTGATGATTCAAATGCATTGACTTGGAAAGTTAATTTGCAAAAGAAAAAAGCTAGAGTAAGACTGAAGAAAATAGAGGTTTTGACCCATTCGATGGGATATTATATTATTAACTAGATGTTTGAATATGGTGGAGAATAGATAATTGCTAGAAATAGAAATATCAAAACTAGAAAGATAAGATTTGTAATTAGAATATTAGATTTTGGTATGAGAAGGGAAATGCTAAGAAGTTTGAATAAGAGAAACTTTTGGTTACCCAAAAAGAAATTGAAATGATAAACAATAGAGACATTTTGAACACTGATGGGAAATTAAAATTTAAAAAAATCAAAAACAGGATACTGATTGAACATATGGATATTAAGTGCAAATGCAATTAAGATATGTTTTGGTTAGAAAAGTTATCTAAAACTGACATTATTGATATTATGAGAAAAATGTAACAAAGATGTTGATATTCAATTGTATATTTATTAATAACAATAAGAATTGTATTTGCCTAATGTGGGAAAACAGGTACTACTGGAAGAAGAGAGGAAACATTTGATGGTGTAATATTGGATCTAGACTGAAGAAGTAATATATACCACTGAGTTACTAATGGACCCAGACAACACGTTGTCTATTAAGTATTTGACTGTAAAACTAGAAAATTAATAAAATATTTATATAAAAAGATATTAATTAGGTTATGGTTGTTATAATTGTATAATATAATATGTATTATAACATTTTATGTACATTGCTTTTGGAAGCCAAATCAATTCTAGCTCTTCTGAAGAAGGGAAATAAACAGCTTTCAAAAGATTAAAGAAAAATAAGCTGTGGCAGGAGAAACTCCCATTTACTTTTTATTTTTGAAAATAAAGCTAAGTGACCATGAAAGTTAAGTACATCCTGAAATGGCACACAGAAGAAATGTTTGGTTTCTGAATGCTTTCCCAGAAATAAAGGAGAGCACATTCACTGTACACTTTTCTCACAACAGATGCACAACCTTGAGAGAAAACGCAATTAGCTGTTTTCAATGTTAACAAGCACTCATTTATTGTCTTTAACATCTGGAAAGAAATTATGTCATTTTAAATTGGCTCAATGTACGTTTATAATTGCCAATAGTTTTTATAATTAAACCTATAACTATATTTTGGTATGGGTTAACCAATAGAATGAGAAAACAATTTGGTTTATTCTTAAGCCATCTTACCTTTATAGCCGTTTTACACATTCCAGGACTGTGCAAAATAGCTAAAATTTAATATTAATTAAATTTGTCGTGTTCTACATTCTCACAATTGTCATTTTTGCTGCTGAGAACTGTATGAACTTTGCTTCTAACAATTGTTTGTCCTTTTGCCTATGACTTTGCAACTCAACTTCCAAATCACTGCTTTCAAAATAAACGTCCTGTTTATTGGCTCATGAACCTTCTGGATGAAAGATGTACTGGAGTAATCTTCACCATGAACCTCCCTCTATTATCTCTTAGCATCTGATGTACGACTCCATATTTCTTAGATATCTGAATTGTGATGAGAATCCTCAAGACACAGTAGCCCCTTTAGTGCTGGTGTTCATTTTGCCATGATTATCTTGTTAAGCCCAACTGTAAGTGTGGTGACAGTGAACATTCAAAAATATTTTTTTCTTTTTCTTGGTTTTTTTTTTTTGGGGGGGGGGTTGTTTTATTTTGTTTTTCCTGATTGCAGCTTGGGCAGAGAAATCCATTCTTCATTTGGAATGCTCTGACATTAGGATGCTTCAGCAGTTCCCAGGAAGGAAGAATTTAAGGCCAAGAAGACATCTGCTTCTCCTGATCTTCTTCCTGAGGTGATTTATTAAGTTGTTTCTCTCACACTGCATATAATGGGAAAGAATGTATTTGGATCAATTTCTCCAAGTGGAGGATGAGATGGGGCGGAAGGGATTTATTGGATCTGCTGCTCTCCCCCTCCTGCTTCCATTCTACCTTTTGGAAGGATTTAATGACCCTAACAAGAACCTACCACAGGCAGGGAGGGGAAGAGGAAGAATTTAATATTGACTTTCCCCTCTGACACCATTTTTTCCTTTGATCTTAGAAATGAAAAGCCCACCAATTCTTTGACTCTTGAGACAACTGCTGTTCTTGGTGTTATTTCAATATTTTACTTCCTATATTAATCATATTCCTTCTCTTATTTCTTTATATGAGACTGTTTTGCAAAAAAAAAAAAAGTAAAAAGTTTTGTTTTCCTTTTGTAATGACTTTGGATTCCTTTTTGCAAAAAATTGACTATATGTTAGAAAAAAATATAGGAAAAATTGCACTTCTCTTCTTTCTCCCAGACAATGGCAGACAAAATCTTCTGTCTGGTATATGTTTAGCACTGGATTGTTTTTATTATTCTGTTGCATTTTATTTGTTCTAAGCTGTTTAAAACTTGTTAAATGCTGTATATGTATCTCTCTCTCTCTCTCTCTCTCTCTCTGTATATATATATATATATATATATATATATATATATATATACGTAGGTCTTTGGTAATTCGGGTTTTCTCCCGTGTAAAATTGGAAGTGTCTTGGCGACGTTTCGACGAAGTCTCATTCGTCATCTTCAGGCTGGTGTCTCTTCGGCCTCGTGCTTCTAGAAGCACGAGGCCGAAGAGACACCAGCCTGAAGATGACGAATGAGACTTCGTCGAAACGTCGCCAAGACACTTCCAATTTTACACGGGAGAAAACCCGAATTACCAAAGACCTACATACAAACACCCGTGAAAACCTCAGAAAACAAATATATATATACATATATATCAGCGTACATTCTAATCATGATATTTATAATTTTTCCTAAGGCAAAGGGTATGTATGAGACCCAGACTGGTGTAATGCTGAAGGCACTGGCCTAGAAATTATGAGATTAGTCCTGCCTTAAGTATGACAGTCATCTGAACAACCTTGGACCAGTTATTCTCTCTTAGCTTAGTCTATCTCACAGGGTTGTTGTTGTGGGAAAAATAGGAGGAGAAATATTATATCTGTTTGCTGCCTTGAGTTAGTTATAAAAGTAATAAATATGGGAAAGAAAAAATATAACAAATAAATTTTAAAAATGTATGACTAGCTATAAGGGGGGAAAAACCAGAGCAAAATGGAATCTTTGTTTGTTTCTCTGTCTCAAAACTTGCAAACCTCCCCCCCCCCCAGGGCAATGAGATTTCCTGATCACTGCCAATAGAGAAAACACACATGCCACAATTAAATGGTCTTTTCAAGGGACTGGGTGTCTGCTGCAGCCAGTAGTTCAACAGTTTAGGGCAACAAAATGTCGATGCAATTTCACGCCTGATTTGCATATGCAGCATCCATGACTTTGTGTTCAATTGGTTGATTTGTGCAGGCAATTGCACACTGGAATGTTTTGAAAATCTGGTCCTTATTGCTTCACAAAATAAAATCACAATAATCATAATGTGTCTATATGGATGGGCAAGCATTTAGCTGAATGACTGAGTAGCAAATGATTTCTCCAGCTGTTCCCAATCTTCCATATCACAAGATTTGCTTTCCCATCTTTCTGCTTTCTAGTCTCCTGCCTTTGCCCCCGTCTTAAAAGTGTGCATTCTCACATTATCTCATCAGAGATTAGAAGCACCTATCTTGCACTTCTTCAGCTGCACATATTTTTACAACAATGATTACCGTTGCAATTCTTAACACATTTAGTTGAGACAGTCAGATCTAGTAAATTCAGTGGGTCTTTTCAGTAGGCAAGCATAGATGTATAGGCATGCCTAGACTATAAGAAACATTTTGGACAAACATTAGTATTATGCAGGAGCCATAGCTGGTGCTATTATTTTAAAATGTGTTCCTAAAATAATTTCAAGTTCTTGTTTTCCATTTCCAGTTTTATAATTTTAATTGTATAAGTCTCATCAGGAAACCTGTTTCATTTAACCAGAACAATTGAAGGCATTGGAAGAGTATCACTTAAATTGCCTTGTATATTTTATGTTGTGGTGAGGATCTAGTGACCCATGCACCAAATGCAGCCTGCAGAGCCTCTTTTTTGGCCTACAGACCACCAGATTTAAGTAGCTCATAGTCTGCTTGATTTTAGCCAGAAGGCCAAAAGGCGATCTGATCCTCACAAGACTGGTGGGTAAATTTAACAAAATTAAAGACTATGTCAACGTGCAGGGGATAAAATTAAATCAATGGAAGAGATTTGGCTAGTCTAAAGAAAAGAAAAAATAGGGGAGACATGATAGCAGTGTTCCAGTATTTGAGGGGCTGCTACAAAGAAGAGGAGGTCACGTTATTCTCCAAAGCACCAGAGGGCAGGACAAGAAACAATGGTTGGAAACTGATCAAAGAGAGAAGCAACCTGGAATTAAGGAGAAATTTCCTGACAGTGAGGACAATTAACCAGTGGAACAGCTTGCCTCCAGAAATCGTGGGCGCTCCATCACTGGAGAATTTAAAGAAGAGGCTAGACAGTCACTTGTATGAAATGGTATAGGTTCTCCTGCCTAAGCAGGGGCTGGACTAGAAGACCTCCAAGGTCCCTTCCAGCTCTATTCTATTCAAAGATTCCGGCTTTTCTACTTTATTCTGTGTTATTAAGATTACTTTATTATTCAAAGATGATAGAGGATGCTGGCCTTGCTGATCCTTTTAGTTAGCATGTTATCCTTCCTTCTGAAGCTTCTCTGTCTGGCCATGTACAGTATTTTGAATTGAAAACTGCACCTGAGTTGAAAGTGGGAAGTTAGAGAGACTGCAAGATGAAGAGACTTTGTAATTCAAGCAAATCCCAGAACTCCATTTCATCTCACCCATGAGAATTTCCTTTGCAAGGTCTTTCCTTGCCATCAGATCAAATACAGACAGTTGAGAAATAAAGGGTCCCTGGTGCTCTCTGAGCTTGGTTGTTTTCTTGCAGATGTTTCATTAGCCAAATTAGGTAACATCATCAGTGCACTGATGATGTTACCTAGTTTGGGTAATGAAATGCTGCCAGGAAACAACCAAGCTCAAAGAGCACCAGGGACCCCTCATTTCAACCCTCAGTTACAAATATTGTCCTTTATTAACGGATAATATTAATGGAGCCACTAGCTCCCTTGAAGCTTAAACCAGGTTTTCTTCATATAATTGGCTGCAGCAGCAATTGGACAAAATTAACCACTGGTCCATCCATCTCAAAGTTCACAAAGATAACTGCCATTCCATTTCATGTTATAGAAGCAGTGATGGATCGTTACTATTTCAAGTCCTGACTTTGCTTTTTGAACTAGCAATACATGCAGTGTAAGTGGCTTCTTCATTAGGCAGAATGTATAATCTTAATGGACTTTTGATATGCCTCTAATGCAAAATAGCAGGAGAATGTCTATATTTGTATATGGTGGAATAAAAGGAATTTATCATACAATTATATATCCATTCTGCCAAATTCATTACTTGAAAAAGTCCAAGGCCTATCACTAAAAGATTCTAATCTTACCATTCAAGTTCACTCTATGGAGAATCCACAGATTTTCAAACTGTGGAGATCCAATGCTACTGAATATTCACATGGGATAGTTTTAATTTTCTAACTCACAATAGAGGGAATTAATCCGTGGGTCTCCCCAAGAGTACATATTGTGATCAAAACTGCTCAGCTTGTTCATAAATGATCAAAATGAACACATATGAAGCTAAAAGTGAGAGGGAGTGATCTGATGATGAGAAGTCCTTAAGTGTGCTAATAAAGCAAAATTACCTGGAGTGTTTAAAAGAAAGAAGAAAAATGAAAATTTCCAAAGAGAGTGTGTATTAAAATGGTGGATGAAAGAAAAAAGAACAAACATATGCATGCTAGAACAAAAAAAAACCTGTTTTCATATATGATGGCATATCTGAACTAGCAGTGACTGACCAGGAAAAGCTTCTGGGATTGTAGCAGAGGGCAAAATGCAAAATTTAATTCAATGAACAGCAGCTACAAACAAGGCAAAATCCATGGAATGGTGAGAAATAATCTGGAAAAGATAGCAAGTAATTAGAATGATAGTGCCTTTATACACATTATGGTCCATTTACTCTTCACACACCGTACATACTTTAAATTACCACCCTTCATAAAGTGCAGGAAAGGATAATCAAAATTATTAAGAGGATAATGCCATCCCCTAGGAAGAAAGGTTGCAACATTTTGAATGTAGAAAAAAAAAGGCAAATTGGGGCAGAAGTAAAATCTATTGCACATGTATTTAAAATTATTTCTGATATTGAGAAAATAAATAGATGTTTTTCCCCACTCCCATTATATTGAAATCTGAGTTAATTCACTAAATGTGAATAATAAACTAATCAGTATGGTACCATAATCAAATGGTACCATTTGCCAATCTATATTTTTTATGACAGCTGCCTGGACTTCCCTACCACAAAGAACTTAGAGTAACAAAGACCTATAGGATATAAATAAGAAATCTTTGGAGTCAGTCACTGGAGAACTTACCAGATTCAGTAACAAGAAGAATGGTATTCAGCAACATGAGAGAGGCAAATGAAAGAAACTTCTGGGAACGTGTGTTTCTTTCTGCCCAACTTTTGAAATATGCTGACATTTCAGCACAGTTTCGGCAAAGTTACAGAACATTTTGACCATTCTTCCCCACCCTTCTTCAGTTGCGTAGTACTGCAAGTCCCCTCATCCATTTGCAAATCTCGTGGCTGAGAATGATGGCGGTAGCAGGCCAAGCCATCTAGAGGGGACCAGGTTTTGGTGTGCAGCTTAATTGCAGTGTTTGCCCAGCACTTCAAGGAACTTTCAGTCCTTCATTAGCCTAACCCCTCAAAGAGCAGAAGAACTAATAATGCAAGGCTGTTAGCTCTGGATCTTGTAGCAGCTGCTGGCTGTTTGTGGAGACCCCAAGAGGCACTGATGCTTCTTCAGGAGGAGGAGGGAGTTGGACTCTCCCATTCATTGAGTAATGAAGCAGCACAGCGCTTAAATGTTTGTTTTCAAAAAGCACTTTCTTTTGTTCCAACTTAATAAGCTACATTTCTCGCCACCACCCCCAGCCTTCTCTTTTGGCAGCTCCATTTTTGTCAGACATCATTATCCTTCTGGTGAAGCCGATTAGCGGATTGCTATCAGGCTGCAATTTGAACGTAATTAATTCTACCGAGAGTCCCAGTGCCATAGTGCTAAAGAGCTCACGGCTCCCTACTTTAGGATACTGAAAAAGCTGGTTGGAAGTACAGCCTGTAGCAGATGCCCTGTCCAACAGCCCAGCGCACATCCTTGTCTGTTACTTTCTCCACATACACATAGTTACTAATACATAGCAGAAAAAAAGGAGATGAAAACATGTTTCTATCTCTCTTTTTTCTTTAAGAAGGATTATATTGAATTTGCGCAAAATTTATTTTCGCAGTTTCCTTCCTTCCCCTCTCCCTCTCTTCTTCCTTCCTTCCTTCCTTCCTTCCTTCCTTCCTTCCTTCCTTCCTTCCTTCCTTCCTTCCTTCCTTCCTTCCTTCCTTCCTTCCTTCCTTCCTTCCTTCCTTCCTTCCTTCCTTCCTCTGAGTGCAAATAGAATCAGTTTGTTGAAAACTAAGAGAGTGGGATTAGCTTGTTCAGATGATCCTCAGGAAAGGATAAAAATCCTTGCTGGGGTGGGGAGACAATAGTAATAGTAATAGCAATAGCAATTTTTATGTTTTACAATGGTAGTTTACAATGTCAGCATATTTTCCCCAACCATCTGGGTCCTCGTTTTACCGATCTCAGAAAGATGGAAGGTTGAGTCAACCTCGAGTCCTGTCAGGATCAAACTCCAGGCTGTGGGCAGAGTTAGCCTGCAATACTGCATTCTAACCACTGTGCCATGAGGGCTTCTGGTAATGAAGTACTGCTCCAATAAATGAGCAGTACCCTTAAAGCAGCGCACAGGGTGCTTAGTAATCATGCTTACTGATTGTGGAATGCTACATTACTTTGTGAGGAAGGTAAGCCACAACCAAAATCAAAAGCAGGTGGTGGGGAAAGATGGCACAGAGCATTGGAAAGAGGACATGGTTTGCTGGCTGGCAAGGTGAGCAGCAGCACTTCAGACAACAAGAGTTTGCTGCAGGGCCATAGAGGGTGTTTTTTTTTTCATCCTTCTTGCCTTTCATGGAACTCCATGCATTCACAGTACAGCCTCTCAGTAAGACATTTCAGCAAAGCCACTACTTTACTAATGCTGCTAGTACAGGAGGCAAAAAAAAACAAACCTTGAAAATATGCAACAATAGGAGTCATTCCCACAAATGAAGAGTAACAGTGCTGATGGTGCTTCATGGAAGAACCTTCAATCCATGAAGCATCATTCTTTTTCATTTCTTTTAATGAAATGTCCAATCAGATACACATTTCATTTGGCCCCATTAGTCGTGAAATATGTATATTAAGAGGCTACATAGCCGCATGAACACCCATCCAGTCACAGAAACAATAGTGGAAGCATTACAGAAAGGCAGAGCAAGGCGCTTTCTCTATATTTAAGCCACAAAAGATCATTCTTGAAAAGCAGCAACATCTTCTGGTTACCCAAAATAATCTGAGATAGAGATAAATATAAATATAGATCTATTCGCAATAGATGTTTGTTTTTTTAAAATTCACTGGCTTGGATGTTGTTATTCAAAAACCAATATTGAATGTATTCAGAAAGTAAGGAGGGCCAATCTGAAATGAGCAAACTGTGTGAAACTCAGCTAAGATTAGTTTTAAAAATGATACCGGTTTCTTGACTTGACAAACAAGGAAAGTGGCCTCAGCCTAATATTGGGGTGGAAAGCCCACATTTCAATTCCTTTTTAATTTCTTTTTGAAGTATGGATTAGCAGCAATCAATGGCAAGTCTACATTTGGCCTACATAAGTCACAAGCACAAGGGAAGTCAGGAAGCATAGTTCCTTAGTCTCTGGATCTGTAGACCTGTATAGATAATCCTCGACTTACGATCACAATTAGGACCAGAATTTCCATCACTAAGTGAGTTGCGGCTGATTTTACCACCTCTTTTTGTCACATTGTTGAGTGAACCACTGCATTTGTTGAGTGAATCACACAGTCGCTAAGTGAATCCAGCTTCCCCCATTGACTTTTCCCATCAGAAGCCAGCTGCAAAGGTCGCAGAGGAGGATCATGTGACTCAGGACATGGCAACCATCATAAACACATATTGGTTTCCAAACACCTGAATTTTGATCACATGACTGTGGGATGCTTCGACAGTCAGAAGTGCAAGGACTGGTTGTAAGTCACTTTTTTCAGTGCCATTGTAACTTTGAACAGTCACTACATGAATGGTTGTGAGTTACCATTTGTTGAATGAGGACACTTTGACATTAGAGACACTCTGATAAAATTAATTTTCCAGCTTCCCTGCTGCCACTTCAGCAGTTAAGTAAGTGTTCGCAGAGGTGGAAATTTGATACTAAGATGCACCCATGTGGGAATTTCTTCAAAATCTGAACTGATCTTGGAACAGAGCTCAGAGTTTATCTGATGTCCCACTTTGCCTTGTTTTCTTGGTGCCAATAACACTTTGTACATAGTAGGACATGGGAGGATTATATATATATGTGTGTGTGTGTCTGAAAAGACAAGGACGAATTCAAGGTTCTTTCCTCTTTTCAGGGGAAACAGGATGCTGTTGTTGAAATGGTTAACAACAAACTCAGGCACCATGTAGACCAAAACATACAGTAGACGTAAATAGAAGATTAAAACCTCCCACTGTTGTTTCATCCCAGCCAAAAGTCTGAGTGGGAGTTTACCAGCTCTTGCAAATAACAACCCTTTGATCAGCCACATACCAATCAAGTAACACTTTTAAAGACCAGACATGTCAGGTCTGAGATGGGGCAGACTGGGAGAAGCTCTGCTCTCCAAAGATTTAAATTGTGGCGGCAATTCAATGTCCCAATAGAAGAGAATACTCAATGTCCCTTGGAGACAGACACCTGAGGTAGACCATTTGACTGAGAGAGTATAGAGAGAAGGACATGCACTTTTACTTCTTGCCAATTTAGATGATCTCTTTTTTTTTTACTGATTGTAAAAATAAAAGAGAGGGGGGGACAAAATCATAATCTGACATCCCATCTCTGTAGTGAATTGACAATTTATATAAAGTAATAGAACTGTGGTGACATAACTATAGCGAACATCACTACACTCAAAACTGTTTCTTTCTCCCTGTCCAATGAGTCATGAAGATTGAATCTTTCATTTTGATCCCATCTGATCATTTTGTGTCCAGATATTCTGACAAAATTTACCCATGTTACCATTTCGGCTGAAAATGTGCTAGCTATTCTTTGATTGACAAAATCCTGAGTTTTATACAACTATTTTAAAAATTTAATAATACATAAATTTTTAGAGAAGAGGATATGTTTGCCGTTAGTTTTATATCACTGATATCTCAAACAATGCCTTTAAGGGAAATCATACAGGAGATACCTTAGAGCTAATATCATCAGGATGAGATGTGAATAGCGTTATGATTAATGGTCCACAGCTTAGCCAATGTTAAGCATTGTTAATATTCTGTTTACATCTCTGAAGAAAGTTTAAACATGCCTTAATTCTTCACTGAAATTGAGTGATCTTAAAGTTGTTTAAAACTACAACAGTTCTTTAATTAAAAATAGTAAGGGCCTTCTGAAGTCGGTGGGATCCATTAAGGCTGTGTTGGACTTTTAGGTTGATCGTGCCTACAGAAGCTTAAAGGTCACTGACTAGGAGAATGCACAGTGCTTACAAAAATATTGATCCAGCTTTGCTGATTCTAGTGAATTAAAGAAAATATTTTTTGGGGGGGAGGCAGCTAATAAAGATGGGGCTGTTACTAGTATTTCATATAAGAATTCTGGAGCCTTAGCATTTACTGAAGTAGCATCTTCATCTATGGATGTGGAGCATCCATAGATTTGAAATTAGAATGAGATTTTGTGCAGTATGGGATATTTTCAATGCTATAAAGTATTACATAAAGGAGTGACCTAGAGGTGAGGACACTGGCCTCCCACTCAGAAGGTTGAGAATTCAATCCTAGGCAGTGACAGATGTTTATCAGGGCGTAAAGAAAAAATATCTGCTGCAAACTCTGCATAAGCATTAGGAAGCGCATCCAGCCAGTAAATCCTCAACTCCATTCAGTTGTCCTGACTCCACCCCAATAAAAGGGATTACAGGGTCATAAAAAAGGGGGAGGGAGTATTATATAAGTCTGAATCATTATTTTTGTATTTGGGAACATCCAAAAATTCCAGATGTCAGCTGCAACCATACAATTAAAGCCCCACCCCTTGTGTTGCATACTTTGATCACATGATCATGTGTGCCGTCTTGAATATTATGACACCTTGGAATGTACCTGTTGGCACTGTTATTTTATTGTTACAATCAGATTTTTAGAGTTTAGAATCCGAGTTCAACAAACATCCTTCCCAATTGTATCTATTCTAGACTATTGAAATGATTTTCAGTGATTAATTACATTGTCCTGTTAACCTTTGAGGGTGTCATTGAATTACATCCATAAAGCAAAAGTGGAAAAAGTGAAAGGAAAGGAAAGGAAAAGAAAGGAAAGGAGAGGAGAGGAGAGGAGAGGAGAGGAGAGGAAAGAAAGAAAGAAAGAAAGAAAGAAAGAAAGAAAGAAAGAAAGAAAGAAAGAAAGAAAGAAAGAAAGAAAGAAAGAAAGAGAAAGAGAAAGAGAAAGAGAAAGAGAAAGAGAAAGAAGGAAGGAAGGAAGGAAGGAAGGAAGGAAGGAAGGAAGGAAGGAAGGAAGGAAGGAAGGAAGGAAGGAAGGAAGGAAGGAAGGAAGGAAAATCTAGTATTAAAATATTTGTACCAGAGATTGGTAGGCAATTCATGTATGTATGTGTGTATATGTATGTATGTATGTATTTCTACACACACACACACACACACACAAACACAAACATAATAGCTTCAATCTAGCATTTCACTGTCCTCAATGAATCTATTCTGAATAAGATCATATCCAACTCTGAACATGCATGTGTCTGTGTATGTTTAAAAAGTGGCCACATCTGGCGTAGGAATGAGGAACCATCCTCAACTAGTTCCACCCCCCCACACACCTCCAACCAGTGAGCTGTTGATTCTCATGCAAATGGTTGGGTGATGTGAACAGATGTGAAACATTTCGTCCCGTTCTAGTTGACTTGTAAAGAAATAATGTAACTACGGGACAAGTTGGTGGGCAGAAGGGGAGGGTTAGGGATGAAATACAAGAGAGAACAATGGCTTTCCCCCTTGGTGGCCCAGAACAATGAAGTCTATGTCAGCCTGTTGCAAAATCTTAGCCCTGTAAAGTGGGACTGGTAATGGCAGGATCTAGGTACAGCACGCACAGAGATATTATAAATACAGGGAAGAGTGAAAGCCATGTCACGTCCAGTGGGGAATAATCAATCATCCCTTTCCTGTCCTGAGTTTATAAAGCAATTCTTAACAGCATTTAAATAGTTTACTCAAGCAGCAGAGAAAAAGCTTACAGCATGCTTCAAGTATGTTGCCTTTGCTATGGTGGAGATGCAGTGGTGCTCTAGCAGACATTCTTTTTCCCCCTCTCCACACTGCCTTCTGTACCCAAAAAACTCTGAAAATCTTATGCACTAAATTAAAATTATATTTTATCTTGGCTCTTCTTCCGAGAGGAAATGTTGCATGTATTTATCGCATCACAACAGTTTGGGAAAGCAAATCCTATAGTTGATCGTGTGATTGGGAACCATTCTAGGTTTAAAAATGTGTTAACAAGAGGCAAACCCCCAAACATTTGGATGGATGGATGGATGGATGGATGGATGGATGGATGGATGGATGGATGGATGGATGGATGGATGGATGGATGGATGGATGGATCAATGATGATGAACTGTGAAAAGGAAGCTCACTTCTAGCTTAGTGAACTTTCAAAGCAATTTAGGATCAAAAGGAGGGGAAACATGCAGAAAAGTCAAAATAAAACCACACTACCTTGAGAAAAATAATGACCTGATTAGGTTAGGTTAATTAAAGTCATCTTCTTCAACCCCTCAAAATCATATAAGTTGGTAGTTAACAAGGTTCCCCAAGGGACATCCCTTTATGGGTTTTGGGGAAGCAGATGACACTTTAAACACACTTGTTCTCTCCTGCCTTAGGATAGTTACGATATTTTAGCATTTCTAACAAGCAAGAAAGAAGAGATTTCGTACAACCTTCTGTGTGCTCCTTCTGCCATTGTGGCTACTGATGAACATTCCTTGCAAGTAGACACACAGGAATGTTAAACATAAGATATCCAAATGGGTTGATTTTAAGATATGTTTTGGACACAGGTTACGTCATAGAGGAGGAAAGGTTTTGAAGGAAAGTTTATCCCACACTGAATCCCTTTCAAAGGCAGAAGCAGCTTAATAGAAGTCTTCATCACATATTTCATCCACATGTCCTGATGTTTTTTGTTTTCAATCTGGCCATCAAAAGCAGCCTGGGAGATCATACTATTCCCAGGGTCTATGTGGAAAAATTAGAATATTCATGTTTTTAAATAAATACTCTCGGCAAATAAGGAGAGGCAGGCAAGAAAAGCATGCCTGAATTATACTGCCTGCCCATGTTTCTTGAGTGAAGGGGGTTTAAAAGCTCAAGGTCCCCACTAGGAAACTAAGGAAAGCATTAAGAACTGTGCTGTGCCCCACTGTCAGTAATGTTATTGTATTTCTTAGCAAGTCAATTAGCTCCAATGAGTAGCTCCATCAGGCAACTGCCATGTCTTTCTTTCCCTGCATGGCTCATGGCTCACCATCCAAAATTTATGAACTCCCTTGGATGACATCTGTTTGCTGTTTTGCTTGTGATATTTGTAACAGCGATATGCTCTGCAGAACATACACTGTCCCCTTCGATGCTATAATCAGCTCCGGCCGTGATGCTTCCGGGGAAGGGGGGGAAAAGGGCAAATAAACCGATCCCCACAGCTGAAATATACCTGGTGGAAACAGCTGTCATATCAACTGGCTCTTATTTCCTACAAAATATAACCTGGGCTCAGGGAAAGGTTATTGTGAATTGGAAAGATCCTTCCTAAGTAACTAGCTACAGTTTCCAGCTTCCTTTCTTCACTTTTTCCAGTGGGCTAGCAAGAAAGAAATGAAATTGACACTGAAATTGGGGATATATTAATTTAGCCAGTTCTTGCTTTTTGTGTCCCTCTGGAATCCACCAAAGCCCCTCAAGTTTGCAAGAAACAAATGGCTCCTACACTGACTCTCTGATGTCTTGTGAAATCAGACAGCAAAACTAAGAAATAAAGAATGCTAAGTCTTCATATAGCTTTAGCTTGCCTTAAACTGAATAAATCCCTCTTTAAAATGGGTGATTCCTCTCAGATCTTCTTATTGCATCGTGTCATTTCATCATTGCTTGACACTCTAAATCCTCTTGTGTCCCCTGATCATTAAGAAAGAAATATTTTAAAGAAACTACTTCCTCCAATTTATGATAAAGGAAGATTTTTCATAAATGTTTTGCTACGGATATACAAATCTGCAAATTTTCTTTTTTTCTTTTTTGGTTTTTCAAATTTTCCAACTTTAAGGTTATTCTGTTCTTTGCTCAACTTCTGTCACTTAAAAACAAAAAAAAGTTTCATATGTAATTTTGTGCACCTGCATTTCCATTTGCACATTTCCTTACGCATAATTTGAGAAGCGGTTTCTCTGATACAACACATTTCATATATTAGTTTCATCAAAATAAGCATCGCTTTGCACATTTTCCTGAATACATACATTTTCATTTCCTTTTTTAAAAAAAGTGTTGCAAAATTTGTCTTATCAAAGGCACATTAAAACTTCACATTAACACGTCAATCAAATCTATGCCTCTTCATTCCCATTTTGCACAGAATTTTGAATTTGGTTAGCTAGATAAAGGTGTCATCAGAGCCAGTTATCTATTGATAGGTTTTTGCTGGGCTCCTCTTAATCGTTGTAGTTGAAAAGGATAATAGCATTCATCTGATATTCATATTCTCCAGCTATGCCATGTGGACAGATCACAATTTGAAGATTTCTTCTACCTTCCCTAGTGATAGCCTTAGGATAAACTAAAAATAAATATTCAATGGCTCTTTTGAGATGGTCTTGATAAAAGGACACTTCATTTTCTTTTAATACTTATGGCAACTTTTACTACACTAAAAATGCATAGTCTGTATGTATAATCTTCCATATATGAGGGGTCCGTGCAACAAGCCAAATGAGTTCTGTTACCCAGTTCTATAATTCCTCTGACAACAGCATACAATGGAATGGCCCATTTTATTCTGAATGGATTCATCTCACTCTCTAGCCTAAACCCAAAGCATCATTTTTTTTCTTTCCATAGTGCAGGCACTATGACAAAGAAGCTCTACCTCATCAGATAACGTTGCTTCATCCTGGGCTGTGAAGTTTACCTGCATTACTGGATCTCATGGGTAGTCCTGAAATTAATTTGGCCCCATGCTGTGAAGGGCTTTATAGGCGATAACCAACACCTTGAATTTTACTTGGAAGTCTATAAAGAGCCAGCAAAGTTTGCAAAATAGTGGTGTTACATGTGCTCACTTTGTACATATTTGCACCAGTGCATTCTGAACCAGTTGCAAAGCGTATTGCAATATTCCAAAGAAGAATTGACCAAGCATGAATAACTATAAACAGGGCCTCTTTATCTAGGAACACATAATAATGGCACACACAGTAGATCTGTGCAAAGGCCCTTCTGGCCTAGACCTTCTCTTCCAGCCGGACCTGAGAGTCCAGAAAACCCCTACCTTATACACCAGTTCTTTCTGAGGGAGTAAAATACCATATAGAACTAAAGAAAACACGTTCCTAGAACCAGGAAACCCCAAACCCACAGCCACTTGGTTCTTGTTTGGATTGAGCCAAGGCCTGTTCTTCTGCATTCAGCTCTCCCTTGTCTCCAGACTCTGGAAAGAATGTTGATTGCGTCACTTGGGTGGCTTAGGATGGAGATGTATAATAGGATCTCATTGGCTTATTGATGATATTTGACTCCATACCAATGAATGATCTCTCTCAGCAGTTTCATGTATGTGTTAAATGGAAATATGGAGAGAGTAGATAGGTCTAAGGGACCAACAAAGAAGGGGTCTCAGACAAGAAACACTGGATGGAACTAGACCTGGAAGAAGAACAATTATACTATCATGCCTCCAATCCTAATCTCAATGCTGTTCAGAAGGCTATCATGATTGATAGTACTGAAAACCACTGAGAAAGTACAGATGACTTGCCAAAAGTCATCTCTAAGTATGATTAAGCTGTAAATTAAGCTCTACCTTCTGAATAATTTTCCATAAAAAGGGAAGGTTGGAGACCAGACAAAATGGTTCTAGTGCTGTTGGATTCAGGGATGACTTCTTGAGGGGCAGACTCTTTAAGAGCTTTAAAAGCAGGGCCTCAATCAAATCATGTATCAGAGCTTCAGAAGTAAACTGCCTCTGAAACCCAACAGAATCCTCTGGGACTTGAGATGGATCAATCAAATAGAGTCTTTTTTCCTGTCATGATGACTGCCTGCAGAGAACTCTAAGACTAACAGAGAATGATCTGACCATGTAGGGATTGGTGCAGTGGTGGGATTCATCCAGTTTGCACCAGTTCGGCAGAACCGGTAGCTAATTTTTTGTTGCCCAGGCCCAGAACGGACTTCCGGAAGCAGCATCCACACGGAGAACCGGTTGTTCACATATTTGAATCCCACCACTGGATTGGTGGTAATAACACCCAATTCCAGGTCAGATTGTTACTGCTCCAAGAGAAAAAAACAAGTCAGATTTATAACAACTTGGTACCGGCTCATGCTGTCCATTTATTTATTTATCAGATATATATGGCAACCCATCTCTGGGTGGTGTACAATAAAACAAACAATTGAAATATAAAACCACTTGAAAAACTTAAATAATTACATATAAATAAAAATTAGATAGCAAGAGGGTTAAATCAAACTGTTTTGCATGATGCTGCCAACACACAGGCTTCCTGCTGCTAGGGAAACCCCAAGTCTGATGAAAAAAAAATGTTTTGAAAGCCATCTCTCAAATATTATTTATTTACTTCATTAAATTTGTTATGGCCTCCCCTCCAGTAGACTCTGCCTTAGAAGATCCAAATGCATAGTTAAAGGGTTAAAAACATAAAACGAAATGGGACAGGTCAGGCTAAAAACAACTATAACAAGGAAAACACAATAGGAGCCTCACAAACACACCAATCTTAGGCCTAGGAGCAGAGTCTTAAGGACCTTCTGGAACACCAAGTAAGTGGCACCAAATGTATGATGCTATTCTAGAGGGTGGGGGCAGCAACAGAGAAGACATTTAGTTTCACATTTTTATGGCCATTTTAATGATTTTTTAAAAAAAAATGTAAACCCAAATATTGATCGCTCTTGATATGCAAATTTTTTTGTCAAGGAAGTTGGTTTCACAAATTGATAAATAACTCCTTTTAGTATTTTCAAGGTTTAAACTGTTTTTGTTTGTTTTTATTTGTCTCCATTTTTAATTATTTTTAGCTTTACTAATTGTAAACTGGCTAGATACAAAAAAATGTAAAAATTGGCAGTATAGTAGAAATGAATGCATACACACTGCTTGGTAGACTAAATACATCTGGTGAAACTTTTCTTTGGCATGTAAAAATAAAAACCACTTGCAAAAATTCCAACCATTATTCAGGCATTAAAGGTAGTTTAATGGATTAAAAAATAAATGATGGTTAACTTTTCGTTAAAATCGTGTTTAGTGTCATCATTTCTCACTGTGGGACATATACTACTTTTTTTGGGGGGGGGGTAAGCTAGTTCCCTTCTGTATTGCCAACATTCAGAAAAGGCCAAATTTTTAGAGAAGTTTATTTACCATGTTCACCATTTTTTTCACTAAGAGTTCTTTAATAAACTCCAAAGTTTCCTGGAAAACAGCTGGAAAAGACTTGCCAAAATACTACATTTGACAACATTTAAACATTCACATATAATATTTAACATACATACGTCTGGCCAAAAAGCAAACATTTTTGAACTCTAGTTTAACCGTAGTCATTTTTGAGCTATAGTATAGTCATTATTTTTTGGGTGGAGGGGATATCATCTCTCCTGTTCTAAGCTTCTTCTCTTTTGGAGAAGATCTACCAATCCATGCCATGACCTAGCTATTCCTTTCTCTTACTGGGAATCTCTCCTTGCTTGCTGCAAAATGTTATCACAGCTGCATTGATACACTCACCAGAGCCTGTGATATAATTGAAGGGTCCCAGTTGGAAGGGAAAACACTTATGGATACATTATGCTTTGCTAACTGATCTCCCAGGGAGAATATACACACAAGCACAAGCGCTCGCGCGTGCGCACACACACACACACACACAGGAAAGAAATCAGTAGAAACCCTACTCATACACTGTTGGCATATTTATTGTTACCACAAGGTGCAATGCAGTCATTTTTCCCCTTGTCAAATGGTGTTTTGCTTATTGCAATGTGTGAATGAGCCGTTCTATTAATTCATTAATAGAGAGAGCTGTCTTAGTCATGTATCCCAGAAACATTCTTAATTGTAGATGTTCTTTTTACATGCCTATCTTATTTGTAGGGCTTACAGAGCTTGTTTACATGCTGTCATGCTGGAGGATGTGGTCATTATTGTCTTTTTTCAGAAAACCCTAAACGTATTATTTGGCAGTAGAGAGTCCTCAACTTAATTGAGCCCAGAATTATGGTCGTAAGCCATTAAGCAGTCATCATGTGACTGTGCCCAATTTTACAATCTTTTTTGCAGAGGTCATTAAGCAAATGCCCTTCTTGTTAAGTCAACAATGTAGTCATTAAGTGAAGCCATTTTTCCCAATGTTTTTTTTTTTTTTGCCGGAAATCAGAAGTAAACACCAGAAATTGCAAAAAAAAAAAAAAAAAAAGTTGAAAACTGCAGCCATGTGACAAATGGCCATAAATGTGGAATACAACAAATGGCCATAAATGTGAGCTGGTTGCCAAGCACCCAAAATGTGATCATATGACCATGGGGTAGCACGGGCAGCCATCAAAACTTCAAAATCAATTCATAAGTAGCTTTGGAAAAGTTCTTCATAATTCAGAATGGTCACCAGGTAACCAGTTATTAAGTGAGGACTATTCGTAAGGTCCATTGATTTTGTTTTATAAAGGAGCCCAGAGCAATTTTGACCTATTTACAAGAAATGAATTTTAGTAGTTGAAGTCTTGGGAAGTGGACAAACTGTTCGTCCAAGTCCAGGCAACCACTTGTTTAATTCTCTTTTAAGATGATTTGTAAGATAATTAATATACTTCCAGTAAGAAGGTGCCCTCTAGAACAGCAGTCCCCAACTTTTTGGTTCTGCGGATCGGCAGCAGCAATGGCAGCGGTGGGGGAGAGAGGGGATAGTTTTGTGTGCATGCACAAATGGAGTTTCAGTCACTCACACACTTGCCTGCCATTTGTGCATACTGGTTCCCAATTGGCCACAGACTGGTGCCGGTCCGCAGACTGGGGGTTGGGACCCCTGCTCTAAAATTAATTTTATTCATGTTCTGGGGGGGAAAAAGCAGCCATAAATTTATTGCAGATTCTTCGTAAAGGATAAACATGTATTTCTTCTGCTGAAGAAATGAATTTAATAGACATTAGACAACCCATGCCCCACTGGGTCATTGTTTCAGAGATATTTCCTTACCTAAACAAAGAATGACCACAGGGTTTTTTTTTTTAAAAAAGCAGTGGGAGCAGGAGCGATTTCCAAATTCCTGCCAGCTTCCCCACTGAGTTTCCTGATGAGAAGCTGGCAGAGAACATCAGAAATTTCCTTCCTTCCTTCCTTCCTTCCTTCCTTCCTTCCTTCCTTCCTTCCTTCCTTCCTTCCTTCCTTCCTTCCTTCCTTCCTTCCCTTTCCTTTCCTTTCCTTCCCTTCCCTTTCCTTTCCTTTCCTTTCCTTCCTTCTTCCTTCCTTCCTTCCTTCCTTCCTTCCTTCCTTCCTTCCCTTCCCTTCCCTTCCCTTTCCTTCCTTCTTCCTTCCTTCCTTCCTTCCTTTCTTTCTTTCTTTCTTTCTTTCTTTCCTTTCTTTCCTCTCCTCTCCTCTCCCTTCCTTGCTTCCTTCCTTCCTTCCTTCCTTCCTTCCTTCCTTCCTTCCTTCCTTCCTTCCTTCCTTCCTGAATTACTGTGAGCTTCCCCATTTACTTTGCTTAAGGAAAATTTGCAGGGAGAAAGTCTGTGGGGAAGCCAGCAAGAAGTTGCAAGTCTGAGGTAAGTGACTGCTAGCAGGAGGTGTGAGGGAGTGTGGGTGAGGAATGGTATGTGGGGATGCACAAGAGGTGCTATGTGGGATTTCAAAGGGTGTGTGGGCGTACACACAAAGATACTGCATCAGGGAGGGTGTGCAGGTTAATGGCGTAGTTTGAGAAGGATGCACAAGAGGTGTTTTATTGGTCAGGAAGGGCACATGGGGTTGGCGTTGCTTGGAGGGAGTTGGAGGGAGTGAGCTATTGTGAGATTGGCCGGGAAACTGTCATGGAATATTGAAAATGAAGATCACATGACCCAGCAGCAGCCAGTAGCACCGAAGCAGCTGCAACTTTCCCAAATTTCATTCCCTCAGGAGTCAGATGTCTCGGATTTGGGATACATTTTGTAATTTAGCCCATTTGAGGTATTTGGCCCTATGATGCACTGTTTTGCCCAGTTAAAGATCATGCCAACTAGAGTTTTAGTAGTATATAGATTATTTATTCAAGAGGAAGAGATAGACTGAAAGGAATGTTGATGTGAAGGTCTTCAGTAAGCTAGAGAAAAGTACATCCCCTCCCCCCCTTTCACTCTCTCCGTTTTCCTTTCTGAACCATCTGGAAGCTGATGATACAATATTAATAACCACACTCAATTAAACGGGTTGTCTCTAGGGATGCAGAGTTTCAACTGGGCAATGTCAACAGAATTGATGTTATCCCAGTCTTGTTTCCCCTGAGAGCAGCTGGCTTCTTGAATGATGTCTCTGTGTATGCATGCATGTGTTTGTGTTTGTGTGTGTGTGTGTGTGTGTGTGTGTGTGTATTGTGGGGAGGGAGGGTGGATGTTAAGTTTTGTGTGCACACAAATATCTTTCCTTATTATTTCTCTGAAAACCAGATTATCTTGAGAAGGATACAAGCAAAAAAAGATGCCAACTGATTTTTTTATCAGTCCTTCAGTGCAGGAGAAAACACTGTTAGTCATGTCCCAAATGATCATGTTTAAGGGTACTTTTACATCTTTTTCTCCCCAGTACTTTCTCTACCTTCGTTACATGAGAAGTCAAGGCCCGAAGGACACAGTGGGGCTTATTTCCAAGAAAGATTAGTTGCTGTAACTTTGTCAATTATTCCTGAAAATTCAGGTAATAGTTTTGCCCAGGCAACTGTATTATATCATCTGGATTGGAATTATGCTGCAGATGGAAAAAATATGTACTCTCTCTCTCTCTCTCTCTCTCTCTCTCTCTCTCTCTCTCTCTCTCTCCCACACCTCATTACTTCTTTCAAAATACTATCCTCTACCAATTTAAGGCCAGAAAGAAAAAAAGAACTAGATGACTGAAACTGAGAAGACATGTATCAGGTATTAATTTGACATGAAACCTTACACAGTAAAGGTGTGTGGATCAGTTCCACGGCAATTCAAATGGTCAACTTCATTCTTGTTGCCAGTCCAATCCTATTCAATTATTTAGAAAAACTGAGCCAATTCAACACTTGGATTTGCAGCACCGAATCAGATTAATATAACCCAGAAAAAAGAGCTTTGTACATGCGCTCAGAGGCTCTTCCAAACTGTTGAATCACTTTGGCAGCGTCCAATCTGATGCGTCAGACTGACTTTCTGATTTGATTTGGCAAGTTGATCTGAGGCTGCCATTCAAATGAATTGGCTTTGAATCAGATTTCCAAACTGAATCTTTCTGCAAGCCAAGAAGGTAGCTGCATAGCTGAAGAAAGAGAGAAAAAAAATAATTTCAACCCAAAATACTATTGTTGCAAAGCTTCTCTCTAGTACTGGCATTGTACACTTTGCATATACATACACGTTTAGAACTGACATTTCTCCCAGAGAAACATCCATTTCATTTGGGAGAAACTTAGTGAATTATGACTCACCCAGTAAAGCCATGCTTTCTAGATCTTCTGTTCTGAAAGGCGCATCATGTCGTTTTCACCAAATATGCTTAATCCTCGAAAGAATGAGTGAGGGGAAAAAAATCCTCCACATACATACAAAACTTTTTTATTGTCAGCCTGAGAAAGCTTTTCAAATCCCCAAAGGCCACTATCTGTGAATTTCTTCCTGCGGGATGTACAGGAGACGCATTATCAGTCCATTTTTCAGCACATTTGATTGACCGGCCCAGGAAAGGATTTATAATACAATACCATATCATTCCCCCCCTACCCCGACACTACACACACACAAACACACACACACACACACACACACACACATTTTGGAAGGGACACAAGGTCAGTTGTTCTTATAACTGTGGCTTGTGGCCTGTCTAGTTAACAACTGAATGGAGTCTCCATTCTAGAATGGAAGGAAACAAGATCTGATGGGGAGGGGGGGGAAGGTTGTGTCCTCTGTTCTCATCTTATCCTGCACCATCAAGGTTGTGCTGGAAGTTTGAAGTGGTACTATTTGTAAGGTCCTGTTACACTGCAGGATTGACATAGGGCCACCCTGATGCCAAAGAGACTGTGTGGTGCAACTGTGATGAATGGCAGCAAAGGAATTATACAACTGCAGGAAATCTGTTCACATTTGCATACAGCTCTTTCTACTTGTAACAGTGAATAATAGGGACACATCCCCTCCCAGTTAATTGATTATAGTAATTAACTACAAGCCAGTTATCGGAGAAGTGTACCGGTGTTACAGTACTGACATTCACAATGAACGGTGAATCTTCAGGCTCGATATTAAATATGGGTGGAGGCCTAACTCTCCTAGAAAACCATATATCTATCCTTGTTTGAAAATTGGTCCCTGGAGAGGGCAGAAATGTAGATGGCTATGATGGGTAGTTGGTATAAATACTTCTATGAAACAGCCATCAATGGGGATAAATGGAAAGGCAGACAGATGGATTAGCAGATGGTTTGCTCATGATATGAGGATAAATAAGATTAAAGAACAGCTCATCAAGGGGTCTCTTTATTCTAATGAGCAGGGATGGGTGGACACTGTCACTTTATTTTTTCCAGCCTTTCTAAGTGTCATTTGCAAATTCTATTTTTTACAAGCAATCAGGACTTTGAAAGGTCTTGGTGTTCACAAGTCTACAAAAACCCCAAAGTCTGTAAGAGTTGAAAAAAAATTCAGAAAAGAGCCTCCTTCTTATTTCTTGATGAATTCTTCTCCTCTTGGTTCCTCTCGTCTGGCCACCCACTCTGTTCCCCAAGAGTACAGTCTGTTTATCCAGCTGCCCCCAGCCTACCTTGCATTTCTGACCTGTTTCCATCACCTACAGCCTCATTACCCTTTACAACCTGCCACCTAGAATCCTCACAATCCCTCTTTTTTTTTCCATTTTCAGCACCTGCCTTAGGTTAGGGGAAATGATATGCAGAGAAAGCAGAAAGGAGGCACTAGAGGGTTGCTCAATTACATCAAGATGACACTTGAACATAGAGCATAGCTGAAAACTAGGAATGAATCTGTACAAATCAAATCTAGGAATCTATCAAGCTGAGTCTAAGAACAACATAGAACAATTCAGTCAAAGTTCAGTTTTTTATTTGCTTACACACCATTGACAGAATCTTGCCAGACTAAACTCTTATTACCATTACACTAATGGATAGGTCTTGGTAGATTCTAGGAATAGCTATCCTGAATGTCTCTCTCTCTCTCTCTCTCTCTCTCTCTCTCTCTCTCTCTCTCTCTCTCTCTCTCTCTCTCTCCATCTCTAGTCTGCCTCTTGTATAATTCCCCCTTTCTGGGACGTGATTCCCTTCTTCCTGGGAAACTGCCACCTCACTGTAGTTCATCACACCAGCAACTCCTCTGAAGGCACCATCTCTCACAGAATCCCATAATATATAATCCTGGGACTCCCACCATCTTAGCCTACTGCTGTCCTTACACTTAAATATGACATTTGCTTGCTTGTTCTCCTTTCTGCACAATATCTTTGATTAAATAGCACATCGTTATTTTCTATATCTGTCCCCATCAATTTTGGGGACAGGGCTGGTTGGAATTTTAATTAATTACCACTAGTAATTGTGGTAAGTATGCATACAATTCGTGTTTGTAGATTTGTAAGGCAGTGTTACCAATGGTGGTGTAATAACATCTGCATTAGCACCGGCAGTAGTAGTTTTAATCATATTGCAGTTTTTTTTTTTAAAAAAAAAAGAATTGCCATATCTGTTTTGTCTTTGTGATGAATGGTATTTAATAATACTGTCGTAGAATTAGAGATCACAAAATGAAACACATTATAATATGTCATGAAAGAAATACTAGATACATTTTGTGCTGAGAATTAGATATGATTGATGGCAAATATATTGTAGTTCAGCTCATCCATTGCCTGTCCCTTTTGGCTTCATCCTTGAACTAAGTATCTGGTTTCTAGCAAGCTGCTCTCTTGTGTTCAAAGAGGAGCGATGTTGCCTCCACTCTAATTGTCAAGCCCCATCACACTTCAGAAGATTAGAATTTCTTCTGGAACTGATTAACATTGCGCTTTAATATGGCAGATACTGTAGCCACATAAAATATGCACAAAAAGATTGTATAAACCATCTTGGTTCCTCCCCCTACAGGAGTGTCTGAGAGCATTGCCAATCACATTCCGTATATGCCTATTTCTTTCATTTTCAGCATCCCAGTAAAAAAGCTTTTTTGTTGTTGTTTTGCTTACCCATTTAGCATCTCACTCATAACATCTGTACAGTGAAACATAAATCCTCACAATCCCCCTTAACTTGCTGCCTATGGCATTATAGTCAGTTTGGGATTTATGCTGCTTTTCTAGTGCGCGCACACACACACTCACGCACATACACACATGCACACACAGAAACACATCCCTGGAGAATTCTAGAGTTAAAAGTCATATTCTTTAAGCTTACTGGTTATAACAAAATGGTTGGAGAAAGCTCAGGGGAGTTGCATTTTTGCAAGATTTGCTTCACATGATGAAAAAACTGGTTTTTTGCAGCAGACAAAGCAGGGGGGGGGGAATACAGCAGTGCAGTGAATCCAACTAAAGTTGCATCCCAAGTGGTCATTCCCCGGGGGAGAAAAACTCCATTGGATGCAGTGGGACTCACTTCCAAGCGAACAAGCAGAGGCTTGCAGTGAACAGCTGCATTCCTACACAGGAATGGCCTGGGGCGAGAAAAGGATAACAAGCAGGGGCATCTGTGTGAAAGCCTCACTATAAAGGATTATACACTGCAGAGCTGTTGTAACGGGAAAGGGGATTACAATCAAGTGCAGCTGCCATTAAGAGAATCTGGGTCAGGCATATGGAGAAATGCGCAGGGGGATTGGAGGCAGGGTATTTGCCAGGGTGTCCAAATGACACACTGTTAAATATCACAGTGTGTGTGGAACTAACATTAGACCATTCCAAGCAACCAAGATTCACCACCTCTCTCATTTCTCCTACTCAGCCAAAGGGTGCTGACTTTTAACTTCTTTGGGGGAAAGGGGATGAGATAGGGTGGTTCTGTTCAAATTCAATGCCACACGGGCAGAAAGGAGGAATAGAATACGATATACTTTATTGGCCAAGTGTGACTGGACACATAAGGAATTTGTCTCTGGTGTATAAGCTCTCAGTGTGCATACAAATGACAAAATGATATAAGGGGTCCTTGGTGCTCTCTGAGCTTGCTTGTTTTCTTGCAGACATTTCATTACCCAAACTGGGTAACATCATCAGTGCTAGTAAGGAGTACTGTTTGCTGTCAGTTTATATTCCAGTGCACGGATGTCAGACTCACCACGTCACATGATGTGTTGCGATGTATCGTGACTCTGGCATTGCCAGAGCTGGGGTGGGCGCGGCCTCCGTATGATGCAACCGGCCCGCGGCCCGGCAGTTTGAGACCCCTGTTCTAGTGCCTTGCCCTGTCATTGTTGGCAGGGATGGTCTTAGAGATTCTCTGGCTGGGCTGTTTAGATTAGATTAGATAACCTTTATTGTCATTTTTTTCCTATGGGCACAACGGCACACATTAAAAATGAAATTTAGTTGCTTGCTCTCAAGTGTACACATACATAACACACATTTAAAACATACTATATACAACATATGTATAGACCTACACCCTTACATATAAGTAACATATAAATATTAATCACTGTCCATCTTGAATACATAACGGAAGGAAGAAGCTTTAGAGTTCACAAGGTTAATACTGTATGGAACAAAGCTGTGACTTCTTTGGCAGTTTCTTGATTGGGGTTTGTTTACTTGATTGTTCGTCTGATGTTAGCCTTGGGGTTAATTTATGCTGATCTGGGTGCTGATTGCTGGTGGAGAGGTGCTGGAGTCTTTTTGTTCCTTTTTGGGCTTAGTGATAGTCTCTTTTGCATGGTCTATAGATGTTGTTACTGTCTACGTGTCTATTGTTTTGTCAGAGTGTCAGGCTTCTAGAAATTCCCTGGCACTTTGGACTTGGCTTGGTCTAGGATTTTCACATTTTCCCAATTGAAACTATGGTTAAATCTGTCTATATGTTGTGAAATTATATGTTGTGAAAGTGATATAATCATAAGATGTCAATAGGAGAAGATAATAGGAAAGATGGGAAGGATAATAGTAATAGAGCCGTACTACATGGATAAATATCCTTAGGCATAAGACAGTGCTATGGGAATTAGGTGTTAGGTGTCTGTGGAAGGAATGGCTGCCTGCTCCATCAGAGTCTTTTATTCTCTTTGCTGTTCTAGTTTTCCATGGTTGTTTCTCCTGCTCCAATTAGAAAGCAGGAAACAGCATGGAGAAGCCCCAACCATGCTTCATTGAACTAAGCATTAAGCAGGGATAAAAGCAACATTCTCCCACACACTTCTAGGCAGAAACGGGTCTGAATAGCTCAGCAGAATAATACTGACATGATTGTTTGAAGAAAACAATAGAGTTACAAACTGAATAATGCCTTTTCCAATCAGAAAATCAATCTCTCTCTTTCTCTCCCTCTCTGTCTCTCATTCCAGCAGAGCAGAGTTTCATTATCTGGGTGTGTGGCATTTATAGCAAAGACTAAACAAAAACTCAAGACCATGTTTTTGTAAATGATTTTTTTACAAAAGAGCATCCCTCTCTTTTCTCTGTCTTTCCTCGCTCCCAGATGCTCTTCTTTGCTCTCTGGGATAGCAGCACAGAGCAAAATCTGATTTTCACATTAATCAACATGATTTTGTTCCCTTGATGTACGGAGGCATTGCCATTTCATCCTGCATGCCTTGCATAATGATACCATCCCAGCCACTCCATGATTCTTGATGATGGAAACAGCCACATCATTAATGTGACGGAAGAAACAGGGAAGGAAAACAAAGGCCCTGGAAAATGGAACAAGAGAAGTTGCATATACCAAACTGTAATAATAATTACCCCAATGAAGTAACATTTGCTGAATAGATGACATGGTTAAATTTGACAATGAGGATTCCTCTTAGCAGAGAATTAGAATTTTTGTAGTACCCAGGCAAAGGATTTTCTACTTGTTTCTAAAGTAATGCAAGGAATAATCTATGCTTTCTACATGAAATCATTTTAAAATAAGTACAAATAATTATTATATACAGTTCAATTATTACAATTATTACAGTTCAATTATTATATACACCACTGTTATACAAAAAAGAAGGGCATCTGTTCTCTTGATCTTACTTTAGACTACTATATTTTGCAGGAATATAAAAGTCCAGTCCTGAATAGATTTCTCCAAGTTACACACGACTGGAATCCATCACTGGGGCATTAATAAGTGTGCTGTTGATGCATCACCACCTGTCATAGGATGCTCTCTCATGTGGCCCACATGAAGCAAGTAAGCCCAAGCACCAGTAGATGGTGCTCCAGAATGTGTAGTGGAATTTCTTCAGCGAATAGCCAACAAAACTATTGTTTTGAACTGCAGGTTAAGAGAGAAGAGATGTTGGCAACCATAGATGATAGCTTGCTATGGAGCTCTGCAGTGGTCCCACAAAACAATCTTATAATCCCACCACAAATTTCAACACTAGGTGGAAAAATATTTGGTTTTCCAAAACACAATTTCCTCTCCTGAATTTTCCTTATTAAATGTAAGTGCATCATGCACTTACATTGGCTGAACAGATAACAAAACACTGAATGTGCTTCAGTCTCCTCCACATCATTATATGTATTGCGTTACATGACTTGATTCAGTGGTGAATTCTGATCATCAGTCTACCCCATCAACTCATTACATTTCTCTTATAATGCTTATAATCCAACCCAAATTAACTAATTAGAAATCATACGGGTTTTAAAGGGCAACTAATTTAACTAGGGAGGAGTAAATCTTTCTGTCCTGCTCCGTTGCTGTTTAGAGTTTTGCATCCTTCCCACCCATTTCCACAAAAGAATCCATTAAGGAAGGAAAAATGGAAAAGCAAGGCAGTATCTTTTTTATTTGGGAGCACCCGGAACCATCTGTTTGGAAGCATCCTATAAACATATGACGTTTTCAAAGACAAAGCCTGCCTTTATAAAACCTATTATAAACAAGTCAGATTTTCAGATCTGGAATCAAGGCATAAAGGCAGTTATTCCACTGTTCTTTATATGAACTCTCCATTTTATGTTTAGCTGCTGAAAGATACTTTGTGGTTTTTTTTTAATGAAATAGAATTGGGATCAACGCTTTTCTCATGGAAGCATGGGAATGCAGGCCTTCTGGCTGTATTTTTGTGGCCAATATGATTCAACAGCTACAGTATGTTCAGATCAGAGGAACCTGGCCCTGTAGACTAAAGATGTTTCTGTAGCACCAAGTTTATCTGCTTCCCATCAGCCCTCTCCTTCTATCCTCTGCATTTGCAACTTCTCCATAACTTGGTGTTCAGTATCAGCTGCCTTCTTGTTCTGACTTGTCTTTATTTAACAAACAGACTCATTCCTACAAAGATTCATAAGTGGAGTTCACATTTGCCCTTAAGGGAAAGGAAAGGAAAGGAAAGGAAAGGAAAGGAAAGGAAAGGAAAGGAAAGGAAAGGAAAGGAAAGGAAAGGAAAGGAAAGGAAAGGAAAGGAAAGGAAAGGAAAGGAAAGGAAAGGAAAGGAAAGGAAAGGAAAGGAAAGGGAAAGGAAAGATAGGAAAGGAAAGGGACAGACTTGGAAAATAGTTTTTATTGAAGAAAATAATTAGGAGCTCAGAAATGTAACTGAGTCTTTACTGCAGATCAGTAAGTGCCTATTAGGAAAAGGTGGATGTGATCTGACCAAGCCCAACTGCTGGTTCTGGTTTTCATTCCTTCTGCTGTTGTTGGTTGGCTGGTTGTGATTTTATTGCATGAGTGGAGAGTAAGAAAAATAACACCGAATGTATAGAAGAAGGTAAGGTTCTGAATCTGCTGTGTCATAGCTGTGAACAATGTTTGTTTGTGTCAAACCTACCCCAACCTGATCCCTTAGAAAAGAAAAGACTATCCACTCCATTTGGCTGAAGTGAAAGGTTCTTTTACTAAAAAGATGTTGGCTGCAGTAAAGTGAACTAGATCTGGATTTCCTGCATGCAAAAGATACAGAAAAGTTTCCCCTCATCCCAGCCCTCTCCCCATGACCAGTCCATCTTCAGCCAATCGGAACTCGCTGAAGTGTTTTGGGAACGCTAAGATGTTTTGGGATAATCCACATTCTTTCTCAGAATGTCTGGCCTTGGATACTCATATAAACTGGTCCCGAGTTTCTCTGGTCTTTATCACCTGTCATTCCACCCCTCCTTATTTCCTATCATGTACACACACAGCTTTATTGTCCATCTATGCTCCCCCCCTCCTTCTAACCTTTGATGGCAGAATGTCTGTGAGGTGCCAAACTGAACCTGGCAGACCTGACAGTTTGTTTATTAAACAAATTTATATAACCACCAACTCATACACAGATGACTCCAGGTAGCTTACAACAGTAAACCTGAAAGATAGTTTCTAGATTGGATTTAATTTCCGAAGAGCTGTTTGGATGACTTAAAGGATTGATACTACAGGGCTCATGTCCTTTGGTGTCTTTGCCAGGGAAGGAGATTAGAATAAAATCAGAATCAGTTGGCTCTCTTACCATTAGCTATTTGATATTTGAGGAACTGCCTCACCCCAATTACATCTACATTTCCTGTCAGATTTGGCAGAAAGGTCCCATCTACAAATAAACATCATGTGATAGGACTCAGGAGGTAAACCTTTTCTGCCAGAGTGCCCACCCTCAGGCCTCCTAAGGTGAGATTAGCCCCAACCTTGATGGCCTTCAGCAAGAGCCTGAAGACATGATTTGCCATCTGGCCTGGGTATCTGGTCATATTGGTGGAGATTAGACCCTGTCAAGTGCTTATATCTCTAGGAAATTAATGGTACTCTTTTGCAGATTACAGTTTTTTTAAAAAAAAAATGGTTTAATGATTTTATTGTTTTTAATGTTTGCGTGTGAATCTTTGTATTGCTTTTTTTTTTACTTTTAACTCCTTAAGCCAGTGATGGCGAACCTTTTAGAGACCGAGTGCCCAAAAACTGGCCCCGCCCTCACTCCACCCCCTGCCCTGCCCCCGCTCCGCCCCCACCCCACGTGCCCACAGGACCACTCACTGCCTCCAGGGCCCGCCACAGATCGCCCGGCAGCACCATGGTGGCCATGCCCTCTGCCCACGCCCCGCAGCATCAACTGTGCGTGATGGGGCATGAGGGCAGAGTCTTGTCTACGCTGCCTGGCTGCCATGTCCTTGGCTGCATTGCTCCGTGTGGGCCACGCTCAGGGGCGACTCTCCTCCAGGGGGGCTGCTGGTGAGTAGGGGGTCACGGGGGGAGGCAAGACTGGGGCAACGGCATGTGTGCCCACAGAGAGGGCTCCGAGTGCCACCTCTGGCACCCATGCCATTGGTTCGCCACCACTGCCTTAAGCCATCCAGAGCTGCAGCAGTGAGATATGTAGCTATATAAATTATAAATAAATGAATAAATAAATATTAGCTACCTTTTCTTTATCTAACCATATGCAGTTCAGTCCTTACAAAGCAGAATTTTCAGTTCTGGGAGTTGAAGTCCACATGTCATAAAGTTACTGAGGTTGAGAAAGACTGCTGTAGACCAATGCAAATTATATGAAGAAAAAAATGATATTAGAATACTTTGTGTCCTCATTTACTCCTGAATTTTCTGACTGCTCAGAGATGGTGATTAAAATAAAAGCTTATGAGGCATTGGATAAAATCTGGATTTTCTATGTTTGGGAGGAAATTCTTGTTGTTATTTTCTGTATAACATCCCTATTTTTCCTTTCCTTCTTGTATACTATTTTGAGTGCTTCTGCTGATAGTGATTTCCTGCATTCCTGTAGTTAAAAAATGACCATTTAAAGCACTAAATTTTCCAAGCAAAACAATTTATTCAGTATTTTGCCATTAGTGAAATTCTCAACAATTGTTTCAAAACAATTGTTTCAAAGCTAATTCCTGTATTTGAAATAAACTTACTCTTTCTCTGCAATAAAGAATGATATGACTTAATTTACTTCACTCTTGTAGATAGAAGTAGTTATTTTTTTAAAGAAACATTTCTACCAGATTTGGAAAGTTATTTATTTTTATTGATTTTGAAATTTTAGGAGCTGCTGCAAAAAGTAATTTGAGGACTGATTCAAGATCTTGCTGCTTCAATTTACCTAGCCCTAACTGAGGCTGAACTTAATTAATCAGAATAGAGTTGGAAGAGACAGTGGAGGTCTTCTAGTCCAACTCTCTGCTCAAGCAGGAGAACCTTTACCATTTCAGACAGGTAGCTGTCCAGTGATGAAGCACCCACAACTTCTGAAGGCAAGCTGCTCCACTGGTTAATTGTCCTCACTGTTAGGAAGTTTCTCCTTAATTCCAGGTTGCTTCTCTCCTTGATTAGTTTTTACCCATTGTTTCTTGTCTTGCCTTCTGGTGCTTTGGAAAATAAGTTGACCCCTTCTTCTTTGTGGCAGCCTCTCAAGTACTGGAATACTGCTATCATGTCACCCCTACTCCTTCTTTTCTCTAGCCTGGCCATACCCAAATCCTGCAACCGTTTTTCATATGTTTTTATGTCCAGGCCCTTAATTATCTTAGTTGCTCTTCTTTGCACTTTATCCAGTCACAACATCTTTTTTTTTATAATGTGGTGACCAAAACTGGATGCAGTATTCCGGGTGTGGTCTTACTAAGGATTTATAAAGTGGTACTCATACTTCATGTGATTTTGATTCTATGTCTCTTTTTATACCAGCAAGAATTGTATTAGCTTCTTGGACTGCTGCTGTACTTTGCATAAATATATTGTTCCAAAGTAGGGCTCCAACTGCAGAATATGAGAGATCTCTGTCATTCTGTCCTGGTAATTTAGAATGAGGTAGAGCTAAAGGTGACTACTTACGATAGTAGGGCCTTTCAGGGGGGCAAAGGGGATCAATAGTAAGAGAAAATCCACTGGTCATTTCAGAGAGGCAGTACTACATTTATCCTAAAATCAAAAGAACAGCAATAACACTAGGTCTCCCTAATCTGTACATGGCAATCAAAAAAGACAAGAGAGCAAGTAGTAAGCTATGGATAAGGAAACAGAGTCAACAAGGTCGAAGGATTCAGACACAAATAGTCTAGAAATCAAAAGGTGAGAAATTAGGGTGCAAATGCAGAGATGTGCCAGTGGGGACCTGCTTTATGCTGAAGGGTTGTATGCATCTAGCTGGCATCATTGGCTGAGTATCTCAGCATCTTCTCAAGGAAGTCTTTTGGTAAGTTGATCAACCATATCAGTGCAGAGAGATTTACAGAACAGTTTATAGATATTTGTGTTCATTTTTCAATCTAGCCAGTTGCCTGCTTCCTACTTAGAACTCAGTCTATGCCCCACTAGCTCTAACTTCATCCTTAATTTAGCAAGGTCAGATTCAAAAGCCAACCCATAGCAGTTAGTCTGGATATAGCTGTATATTACATTTGAAAGAAAAAGTTGATATAGATGTGTTAGACTAGGATCAGGTCTACCTTTATAGTCAGCCATGAAGACCATTGGGCCCAGCATTATCAATCAGCTAATCTAACTCACAAGGTTGCTGTATAAATGAAATTGGGGGGAAGGGGAGAACTAGGAAATGAAAATATGTAATACATATATATATATATAAATATATAAAATAAATTAAATAAATGGAGGAAATAAACTACCAAATAAGGTGAACAAGATCTACACAGATCAATGGAAAGAAAGAGAAGAACATTTACACAAAGTTAATACAAAGGCTGGGTTGTCCAGCAATGTGTCACATATTCCAACCTTTGCTCTAGCTCTTTCATGTCTAAAAAGATTGCTACAGAAGGCCTTATCCTTAAGCCAGCAGGTTGGACAGGAGAAAATACTGCAAAGATCCAATGGAAACCATTCAGTTTCTCTTTTTTTTAAGTGGCATTCCAAGCCAAATTGCTTCTCTAACAGATGAGTATCATAAGCACCAGCTCCCATATTGAAACTAGATGTAAAATGTTGCCATGAGAAGTCATTAACTACAAGCCTTCTAGCATTCCAACATCATGAGCCAAGTCCTGTCATCATAACTCTGCAGCTGAGAAGAATGAGACCTGTCTAGAAATGAGAGAATCAATTGAAGGTTTAATACATATGTTTTCTAAAGTTCATGATGAAATCATTCTTGATCTGAGAAAGGAAGCACTGAGGCTGGGGTGTAACTCTAACAATCTGGCTGGCCTCCTCTTTCTTCTATAAACACGCCAGTGAGCTTGGGGTGGGGGGAAATGCACATGGATTGGAAAGTTGCAAGGCAGCCTGGAGGTCAGCAGAGACCTTTCTTTTTGCAGGTGTTGCTTTTAGTTTTTGCCAGAAGCTACTCTGGACAATCTGTGGCTGAGAAGAAAGAGAAAACCAGGCAGCTGTAGCTGTAGGCTTGGGTTGATTTGATCTCATGCTTCATTGTAGAAATATTCACATGCTGTGAAGGTTATAGAAAAATTCAAAGGAAGACTGAGCTGTTAGTAAGCCCCCCCTCTCTCTCTTTCTTTCTTTTTTTAGGGGGTGCGATGGCTCAGCAGTTAAAGATGTTGAGCTTATCGTCTGGAAGGTTGACAGCCTGGCTTTGAGACCTGAACACTGCACAACAGGTTGAGCTCCTGTTACTTGCCCCTGCTCCTGCCCACCCAGAGTTTGAAAGCAAGCAAATGCAAGTAGATAAACAGGTATCACTTTGGTGGGAAGGTAACAATATTCCATGTGCCTCAGTGTTTAGTCATGCTGGCCACATGACCACAGAAGTGTCTTTGGATAATACTGAGATGAGCACACAGATCCTTAAGAGTTCGACATTTTGGATAAGGGAAACCTTTACTTTTAGCTTTAAGGCCTCTTTTTAGTGATTTTCCTCATAGCATGTTCCTAAAAATATAACAGGTAATTTCAACAAATGCATCTTCAGAAGCATGTATCAGGCCAGATATGAGCAAATCAATCTGGGGTCAAGTTTTTGACACAGCACAACAGTGATCCTGAAGCAGCAAAATGAAAAGTGGAATAGACAGAATTCTCCCCTCCCCCATTCCTCCCATCCAAGTCTGTTGTCTCATATCATTTTCATACATTGGTACAATTGGAGAAAAATGTCACTTGGACAGTTGAATCATTGGTTTGTTGGAGAGGCGGGTTCAGTCACTAGATCTCTGATTATAATATCTATGACCTCAGAATGGAAGCTTTTTGCTTCAGGAGAAAAGCAAAAGTCACTCTTGCTCTCTCTTTCACACAAAAACACACACACAGAGAGAGAGAACTTTGACATCCTTTGAAGATCTTTGAACTTCCTCCAAAGTTTTGGGGGTCTGTATATGTGGCATTAGGTTATAAATGTTTGTGCTAGAACATATCAACATTTGCATACAAATTCTGTATTGCTGGAGGTGAAATAATCCATTCCTCCACACAACTTGATAAGTGATAAGCTAATTTCTGTTTAAAACTTTATTTTTCATTTTGAGCAAAGCAAAAATATACTGTATAATGTAGCAGCAAACTGTTTTGCACGTAACTTTACCTAAGAAGAGGAAACCTTTCTGGACATTTGGAAAGGAAAGGAAAGGAAAAGGAAAGGAAAGGAAAGGAAAGGAAAGGAAAGGAAAGAAGGAAAGAAAAATGAAAAGAGCATTGTACATCTGATATGTCTTTGTCTTTCCTAGTATTTTCTGCAAAGCAAGAATGATAACCACTACCTGAATAAAAAATGGAGCCCATCTGCAGTCTGATGTATCTTTCTTGGTGAACAGTTTCCTTCTCTTATCAGGGAAAGTGTAATGATTAAAAAAATGCCTGGAATATCACAAATCTCCATCAGAAATCAGGTCTGGTCATTTGGAAAATAAGTAATGAACATCATTTGTCAATGTCACTGTTAAGTGATGAATTTTCTTATGCTTAAGACCCGAGGAATATGTCATCTTTATTCCCAAATTTGTTTTTGGATCTGTTAATTTAATTAAATCTCCATTGCTGAAGCTTCATAAAAAGTGATGAAGCATGAAAGGTGCCTGGTTTGTTGCACTGGATAATTAAAAGAACAAGGATAAGGTGAGATGGAGTTGAAGGAGTAACTAGATAGAAGTATGTTTCGTTCCTTAGAAGATCAGTATTGAAACGGAGCTTATGAACACAAGCCACTGAAATTAATCACATTTCTCTATTAAAACTGTTTTATGAATGTATAACCAACTGTTAACCTTAGGTTTATACCCAACTGAGTTAAAAACAAAAACAAGAATTGTATATCCTATCTAGCTCAGTATCAAAAACTTAATTTCTAACCCACAAATAGTTAAAAGAATGGGGATGGGGTAAAATTAGTTTCTAGAACTGAAGCAGCTTTGGGTCCAAGCCCTAACATTAAGCCTAAACCCAACAATTAAGATCCTCCAAGTCTAAGATCTACAATATATCCCCAGAGATTGAGTTCCAGCATCTTCATCCCCCAAATCATGTGCTCTCCTGAACCTGTTTGCTAGTGTAGACAATGTTCCCAAGCAAAAAAAATCAAGAAGTCATGATAGAATGATTGGTCTTCCAGCTAGAACAGTCCTTTTTGCACTTTCTCAGAAGACAAATCCTAAGAAGGGTGGTTAGGCCCAATCAGTAGAATAACTCAGTTGAATCTTCCTCTTTACAGTACAGTATGTTTATTCTCTAAGCTCTGTCCGGGGTCCTGAAAGAGCTTTCTCCAGCTACCACATCCAGGGCTAAATCTTGCGTCCCCTTCCTCTGCTTTATGTACCGTAATATGACACACCTGCACCTTCCCAATGCATCCCGGTTACCAAGCCTGGCCAATCAAACTCTATGGAGGCTCAGAGGTCAGTTCTGAGCACAAGACATATTATTGTCTGGGATTTTATGAAGCATTAAGAAACATAGTTTCTACATAAGGTTTTTCTGTAGGATCCAAATCTCCACGAAAACTTGCATAAGCTGATAGTTCTGCCAAATGATGTTAGCAGGACATATTTGCTTCTTCCGTGCTTCCCCTTTTGTGAATCTTACAATTTGATAAGATAAATCTATTCCCAAAGTCTCTTTCTCCCTCCACTCCCAATCTCTCTCTCTCTCTCTCTCTCTCAATCTCTCTCTCTCTCACACACACACACACAAACACATTCTTTTCTGACAGAAGCATAAACAGAACAATGATGGCAGTAATACTTTTGTTCTGAAATGATGAGAAAGCTCTCAACACTATCAGGTGATGTGGAGAATTATATATGCAGGAAGTGATGATGAACTTGACCAGAAATTCATCTTGCTCTTTCCAGATGTCTATGTATAAATAGGAAGCAAGGGAACTTTTATAGGTAATGCCAAGGATTCTTTTATTTGAAACACAGCATTTATGAATGCTGGTATGACAAAAACCAGAAGCAAACATATTCTGTTCTTTTAAAATGGAATGTACATTGTATCTAATTTAATTTGATCTTCAAATAAAGATAGTACAGCAACCAACTGAAGCATGACTGGGGATGTCTGTGCCATCTAATGTATTTGGATACTAAATCAACAGCACAGATATATCATGACAGGTCTCTTTTATGTTTTCCCTTATTGCCTGCCAAAAGAAGGCATCTGTGAAATCTGGAAAACATAAGCAAGGGAGGGGGGAAGCCTCAGATGATATTTTCTAGTATGGGTACTGCTACATTTTCATATTTTCTTCTTCCAATAACGTTGCCTCAGTGTTTTTTTGTGTGACTACTCCATTCTACTATAGATAATGTTCATATTTTTAAGGCAGTGAAAATAATTTGTAGATTTTGATAACAATTCTATCAAAAGCCCATATTAAATCATTGATTCAATGAAGGAGAATATATGTAGCTCAGGGTTGAAATGAGGGGTCCTTGATGCTCTCTGAGCTTGCTTGTTTTCTTGCAGATGTTTTATTACCCTAACTAGGTCACATCATCAGTGCTAGAAAGGACTAGGCATATAGATATTAACAACATCTATAGATTATACAAAAGAGACAAACAACCAGCCCCAAAGAGACAAAGACTCCAGAACTTCTCCACTAGTAATCAGCACTCAGATCAGCACAGATTAACTCCAAGGTCACCTTCAGACCAACAATCAAGTAAGCAATACCCCAATCAAGAAACTGACATAGAGCCATTAGTAAACAGCCCAATCAAAGAATCTCTAAGACTGCCCCCACCCACATAGACAGGCAAGACACTCCTTACTAGCACTGATGATTCCAAAGATACTTTTTCATGAGGCAACTGGACTTTCTTGTTTTTCTTTGAAGACGTTTTGCTTCTCATTCAAGAAGGTTCTTCAGCTCTCCATTCCCCACCATCCAGTCAGAGCTGAAGAATCTTCTTGGATGAGAAGCGAAACGTCTTCAAAGAAAAAACAAGAAAGTCCAGTTGCCTCATGAAAAAGCATCTTTGGGATAACTATGACCTGGATGACTGAGATTGTTCATAGACATTTAGCACTGATGGTGTTACCTAGTTAGGGTAATGAAATGTCTGCAAGAAAACAGGCAAGCTCAGAGAGCATCAAGGACCCCTCATTATGGGTTCAGTTTGAATTATTGAAGCAGATGCATCTAATGCCATTTTATCTGGACTGCTTTTGTCCATGAATAGGCACATTCATTTTTGTAAAACTAAATTGAAGCACCTAACTCTTTGTTTAATTTCCAAAAGCAGAGTCAATTCAATCAGCATATCCTTGGGTTGTAGCTGAATCTGGCAAAAAATAACAAAACAAAACAAAATAAAGCAAAACAAAACACATGCATGTCCATCAAGTCATCAATGCAGACTTTACCGTCATATATTTGCTTTCACCATCAGTTTGTTTGGATCAGATTGATCCAGATCAGACAATCAATCCAATTAATGAAAAAGACTTGATGGCTTGAATAGGATCAGTATTCCAAACCGAACTGAATCTTTTCTCCTTTTTGCTACATGTTCATACTGCAGCATGCAAATATGTACTAATTCAGCTCAATATCCAAATGCATTGATCAAACTAATTAGGGGGAAAGAATCTAGGAGTTTGATTTTATTTATTTTGTTTTACTGATTTTATTTTATTTATTTATTTTACAGTTGGAAAACATTTATTTCAGCCTAAGCAACTATTAACTAAAAGAAAAAGAAAGAGTCAAGGCAGAGTACAAGAGAGATTTACTATTTCTATTTGACATATGCTGATCAAATTGAACAGAGTATCATGTTGGTTGTTAACTATACTTCGCTTCTGTGAGGAAAATTTGAAGGAGGAAAGCACAAGGCACACATGTGCTTGTGGTGCACGTACACACACACACACACATCTGAAATGGAGCACATGTCAGAATTTACAATGTGCCAGGTTGGAGGTACTAATGATCCAAACCTCAGAGGTGTTTCCTCATAAATTGTTTCAATCAGGTTTAATTTTTATGTGAAAATGTATTACAATAAATATAAGGGAATTGCAGGCAATGAGGCCATGGAATTTACTTTTAAAAGCCTTCTAAGACAGCAATCATCTTTAAGACATTTTGCTTCCATATGCACACCAGTGACTGCAGTCTGAACAAAGAGACTTTTATGGAGACCATGATTGCCTCCAGCTGACAGTGCTCTCTCCCATAGGGAGTGTCCTTCTCATATACAAATCCCTAAGCATCTAGAATCATCTTTTGACAGAGAAATGACTAAATTATTCAGGATTAGTTTTGCCTGTTGAGAAAGAGGATATAGGGAAGTTTTCAAGTTCTTCTCCAAAAGAAAGTGAAGTTTATTGTAGGTGTTGAATAGAAAACAATGTATAAAATAAGAGTGGGATGAAACAGCACTAATCATATAACAAATATTAAATTCATTTACCAATCCTTAGGGTACAATGATTTAGATCAGTACAAGTGACTAATGATATAGCAATAGCACTTAGACTTATATACCATGTTGTAAAGCACTGTGGCATGGTATATAAGTCTAAGTGCTATTGCTGTAAGCGATTTACAGTGTCAGAATGTTGCCCCCAACAATTGGAGTCCTCATTTTACCTCATTTAGAAGGATAAAAGTCTGAGTCAATTTTGAGCCCACCAGGATCCAACTCCAGGCTGTGGGCAGAGTTAGCCTGCAGTACTGCATTCTAACCACTGTGCCACCATGGCTCCTGGTATTTACATCCCATTGATTATGAAGACTCTATTTTAACAATTATTACACATTTTTTAATAATAATAATAATAATAATAAGTGGTTTAACAAACCACCAACTTTACCAAGAAAATGCAGGGATTTGTCCATGCAGTCACCAGGAGAAAAAAACAATAGGTGACCCTCCCACTTCCCCCCACAAAAAATAATACCTTACCCAATTTATCTCTATCCTTTTCTAATTGTCCCAGAACTTATTCACCCTAATTAAGATATTCCAACAGTGCCTAATGCTGCAGGCATTGGCCAACTGAGATGGATAGTGGATGAATTAAGGCATAAGATGCCCTCTGTGCCAGTATTTATGCAAACACTGAAGGAGAGATGAAATATATGCTAAATTTATATAACTCCACATTTGTAGAATATAATGTATCCAGCCATAAAAAATGTCCACCATTTGATGAGTAATTGATGGATGTGCCTATACCAAGCTATGGCACTTTACTGCCAATGTACTTCATCTTTTATTGAACCATGAGAATATAGTCTACCAAATGGCACTACATGATCCAAGAAAGTGAGATTAAGAAGATAGAACAAAAATCTTACTTATTAGCTTGAGCTGCTATTTATTTTATTTATATCCCACCTTAACTATAAGTCTAAACTCAGCACTTTGCTGTAAATGAAAAGAAACCTGGTCTAACTCTCTACAATGCCAGTAGTGGTCATTGTCAGTTGTACCCTAAAGCTTAAGGAGGAAGAAATAACTAAAAAAAAATGTTCCTTTAATCATCAAGAAAGCTTCAGACCCAAAACTGAGAGCAAATAGGAAGAATTTATAGACTAGCTGATATACCTCCAGAAATACAGATCTGCTGATTCTACTTCTTCACTTCTTGGCCACAGAAACATTTAAAACACGAGTGATCTTTCTAATAGCTGGATAATAGAGATGCTTCTCTTTGCCCACAGGGCTTTTAAAACCTGCAAAGAAGAATTTACTAAAGCCTGCTATATTCAAATAATTTGTCAAGCTATGATTTGGCATGATCTTTCAGTGGCCAGGGACAGGAATTCAACAAGAGATTTTCAAAACAAATGAGTGAAGAAGCCTACCTTGTCAGTGACACTGGATGACAGGTATTATTCTGACATCCTGAATACAGTGTTGAGTGCTCTGTTTACCAAAGTACTGATCATGCTCAGCTACAACTATACAGTTCATTGCCAAAGGTAAAGAAGGTTGGTGTATGCTGTTTCCAATGAAAGATGCTTTTGAGCTTAGAGTTTGTGTCTGCTCGGTTTTTTTTTTACTCTACCCGCCAAGAAATCCATTGCTTATGGAAAGTATTATTCCTGCACAGATCTGATTCTTCCATGCCTTATTTGTAGACCGAATAAAATGACCTTCTGTGTTCATTTTTTTTCTGGAACTAATAGCAACCGTTTCCAAAATTATTTTAAACATATTACTCCTATGGCTGTACAGTTACTAAATTTCTTCTACTGTTTGTACAAGTAATCTCCTAATGCCGATATTCCACAAATATAGCATTCTCATTTGAGAACATGAGTTTACATAATGCACATTCCTGGGTTCATTGTGCATGCCAGTATTTATGAAACATATAATGTACATATTTTCCTTAAATACATTGCAAATTATGTAGCTGGACTTTATTTTTGAGCATAGAGGATTCAGGTTGTTTTACTGTATTGCTTTTACTGCTATGCAAGTTTCCCTAAAGTAGCCCACTTTAAGGGCATGACTACATCCACCCTTTTTAATGCTGATACTGGAAACTAATTCCAAGTGACTAGATTACTGGTTAACTAAAATCTGGTGTCAAGAATTGAAGCATCTTCTGGGATAACTAAAACATTAAATTTTCTTTTATCAACGTGTACATACCAAATATAGCAAAGTGTTTGACAGACCCGGAGCTGGCAGTGGTGAGGAGGAAGAAATCTGAAAGGAGGAAAAATGTAAATTGAGAGTTAAAAATATCTGGAGTGTATACATGCTCCAACTGCAAAATGGAAAGACCAGCTGTTATGTCTCCAAAGATGGAGATATATACATATATATATGTATACAGTATGTGTGTGTGTGCGCGCGCGCATGCACGCGTGCACCCACCCACATATACAGCTTTACTTGTAAATGTTTGGAGAAAACAGTTGCAAAGTTCCCTTCCCAAATGCATTTTGCATCATCTGCGTGCTTTACTGAGAAGAAGGAATGTTGGCAATATTATGCACTGAATCCTCAATGTGACTATCTCATTAGCTTTAATAGAGCTACCTTCTTTGAGCTGCATAAATCTGGATGACTGCTAGAGAAAAATCAGTCACATTTATGATAGTTTAAACATTTCCTTCAAGGTATATATTGTTCTTTTTATTATTATTTTGCTTTCTGTACAGCATCCCGAGTTTGGTCAAGTTGTAGGGTGAAACGAAAGAAAAGAAAAGAAAAAAGAAAAGAGAAGGAAAGGAAAGGAAAAGAAAAGAAAGGAAAGGAAAGAAGGAAATGAAAGGAAATGAAAGGAAAGGAAAGGAAAGGAAAGAAGGAAAGGAAAGGAAAGGAAAGGAAAGGAAAGGAAAGGAAAGGAAAGGAAAGGAAAGGAAAAAGATTTATTAATGATCATCTGGATTTTTGCAATCCTATAGATTCATTGAATGCTAAAGTCTTATTAAGTGGTAGTAATTAATAAACAATCATCCTGTCTTTAATCAGAAATTCCTAAACTTGCTTTGACACATAAAGTTGATCTCCCTTCTGTGTTCAGCAGAGAGAAAGGCCTGCTTTATAGTTACTGATATGATAATAATGATATGAGTAAATTGGGTAAGTCGAAAATAGATATAACAATATAGAATATGGAGAAGTTACATTATAGGAATTAAGCATGACATATAGAAGAAAACATAGACCCTTTTCCCCCATAGAAAATGTGGACTTTGCATTTGGACTGTCCTTCATTTTGACAGGAAAAATTGATAGCAGGAAGAAATACAAAGAGGTTGGTCACTGTGTTAGTTATAAGAGGTAGAAAAGGCCATGTGTTTTCCTTCTCTCTCCAGTCCACAAGACAGGATGAAATGACTCCCCAAAGATGCAGATACTTATAATCTGATCCATAAATCCATTGAGCAATTACTGTACTTCCAGATTTATCAGTTAGTTATCCAGACCAGCATGTTCCACTTGGCTTCTCTCCCTTCCCTAAATCTGATATCTCTATAGTGAATTCAAGGATGTATGAGAAAATTGATCACTTATGGATCACCCCTTCCCACTTCTATCCAAAAACATTACAGATTCCCACCTTACGTTGTTCTTCGCAAGTATACAGTACCTCCATGTTATGGCCAATCTTAGTGACATTCTAGAGGGGAAATGACAGAAGCACAAAGTAGTGGTGTCAGGGAAATTGGTTACATTACATTACAGCTCAAATATCTGGACTAACTTTCTCAGAAATGTCATTTACATGTTTAAAAAGGTGGGGGGAGAGGGGTATGGAGACATAATCTCAAGATTGTTCAAAGTCAGCAGTTTCTGAACATTTTCTCTCTAGTAACTGCCCTGAGAATTTGTGGTGTCAAAGAGAGTCTACCAAATGCCACTTTGTAGTAAATGCCCATGCTAGAAGGATTACAATCAAAGTAATGCTATGCCTCTGGGCCCCATTGAACAAGATGTCTCAAAGAGAATATCCTGATCAATAGTAATGCAAAGGGAATCAACTAAGCACTCTTTCCTCCTCTATCTCCTGGTGAGGGTCAACCATTGAAAGAACTAAGGCTGTTTCATCATGGCCTAACTTCTATTAAATTTAGAAAAGGTTATCATAAAAGATTGCCATAGGGTACAAAAACCAGGGCACCACCTCAGCTATTTGCTAAGAATGACAGTGATCTAATGCTAAACATTAACTCTTGGTTTTTAATTTCCAGCTAGACCTCTATTTGCAGGCTTTATGTTCTGCTCTCAGGAATTTTTTGAGAAGCATGGAAAGAACTTTCTTAACTGGCCTAGGTGATGGGAAGTATGAGAAAAGGAAAAGAAAGGGAAGACACTTCCCTTCTGAGCAAAGGGAATGAAGAAATGTGCTTCACCATTTCTGATGGGTTGTTTTTTTTGCTTGCATGGGCCATAAACCTCTTAAATAGTGATGACGGGCAAACTCTGATGGAGAATTAATAACCTTTTAACTCAGCTTCATTAATGAGTGAGGTTGTGGCAAATTTTAGACCTTTTAAGACACATTACATCAGCATTCACTGGTCATTAACCACAAGGGCTCAGAGTTGCTTTGTGAAAAGCAGCTTACACAAGAATGTGTTTCCAGTAAGAAGAGATGGGACAGGATGCTTCATTTGGGGACCATCTGGTGATCTTAACTGGAATGCTAGCATATTTGCAACTTATTACAATAGTTACAAATATGCTAACATTCCAATGAACATTGCTAGGCAAATAATGGGGTTTGGCAGGGCACAAATTGCCCTAAAAATACTAGAGCACATCTCTCTTTCCTTGGACCAGAGAGCAATAGCAGTGATAATGCCTCTACGGTTCAAGAGTATTTATTTCATAGTTGCTTCATAGCCAGTTGTGTAGCTACCATCTTATCGTTCAGACCTGAACAAGCATTATTACTTTTCCCCAATGAAATGTTCCTCCATTGCAATAGCAAAATATGCAATAGCAAAATTAATTCCATTAATTATTCCACTGTAGATAAACCCAAGAAATAGGATGACTTCTGATTCAGGTTTGGGGGCTTGACAACTAGTGGAGTAATGTTTTTCCTTTTGCTCCCAAAAGACACTGTGAAGGGACAATTCTTTATTGATCTGACTGCACGCAAACACCTCCATACACAATTACATGCATAGGGTGAGGTGGACAGAAACTTTGGTCAAGGCAATCAAGTATAGTATCTTTTTTTCTAGCTTCCAACAATGAAGAATGAACTGCCTACAGCTGTAGATTGCAGCTTTCATTCCTTGGTCATTATTCTTTCTCTCCTCTATGACAAAAACCAAATGCTTCCTTTGTTTTGGTATCATTTTCAGTCAGCCATATAATCATATATATTATTTTTCTTCTATTGCCTTGCCTACTGGCTGATTTTGCTGACAGCCAAATACAATATTGTATATTGGAAAGTGAGGTGCAATGATAATTGTATGCTCAAACAAATATTGATGTAATTACACTCAACATTTGTGTACATTTGGATCTACTGAAAACAAAGTTTACACCCCTAGTTGAATACAGGTAGTCCTCGACTTACAACAGTTCATTTAGGCACTGAAAAAAGTGACTTATGACCATTTTTCACACTTATGATCATGGCAGTATCCCATGGTCATGTGATTTACATTTGGATGCTTGGCAACTGACTCACATTTATGAAGGTTGTAGTGTTCCCTTTTGCAACCTTCTGACAAGCAAAATCAATAGGGAAAACCAGATTCCTTTAACAACCATGTTACTAATTTAAGAACTGCAGTGACAAATATGGCAAGAAAAGTTGCAAAATGGGGCAAAACTCTCTCAACAAATTTCTCACTTAGCAACATAAATTTTGGGCTCAGTTGTGGTCGTAAATTGAGGACGACCTATATAATAAAAGTTCAGAAGTTGGGTATTTCTTGTTCAAAACTTGAAGCTTTATTTGATTGATGTATATCAAGGATAAAAGGTTTGATAGGCTAAAAGTGAGGGGAAAGTGTCATGTTGTATTTTATTAACATCAGGATTAAGTTTTATTTTGAAATGTGTTTTTTTTTTTTTTAAAGTAATATATTGGTAATATCACATAACATTTATTGTGTCAAAGTGAGATTTGGGGTTTACTTTTTTTTCAGATACCATAAAATGCATAAAATAACAAATGGCTCTTTTAACCTGATTGCTCGTCCACAAAAAATGTCCAGGGCAACAATATCTAACTCTCCCCTGGCTGCCCCTCAACTTTAAGACTTCGATGGATTTCATACATTTAGCTATTTATGTATTTGTTGGATTTGTAATGCTACCTAATCATCAAATGATTCAAGGCAACCTACAGGCCTGGATACATCCACAAGGTGGAGGCAGGGGAAGTTAAGATGGCAGCTGAGATTGTGGGATGAAAGTGCTAGCTTTTTTACATGTGTGATAATGTAGTTGATGCACATAAAGGAAGATCAGAATTTTGATCACACAGCTCTCATCTTGATAGTTTTGAAACCTCCCTATTTCTCTCTTTTGTATGTGAGAAAAGTTTGAATTACAACCTGGCAAATACATAACAATTAAAAAAAAACTGTAACATTCAAGCAATTTCAGCCCACATCCCAGCCCAGGATCTGTGGAAAACTAGTTTGTTCCATCCTTCCTGGAGGACAACATGATCCGATTTAGGCAGACGTTGGAGGCAATGTTGTTCCAGAGAGCCGGACCAGCAACAGAAAAGGCACCACTCCCAAAAGAAAAGAAAAATGACTTCATGCAGACGTCATCGTAAATTGATTTCCTCCAAAATGCTGTCGCAATTCCAAATTACAAAGCAGATGATGGTGAGGTCTCCCAACTGCATGTTATAATCTTTGCAATCATGCACAATTCAGACATAACAGTGGTATTTCTGGGCAGAGAAAACGCCATTTCCAGTCAGCAAACCCTGCTTCAGAAACATTTGACAGGAAGCTCTGTGCTTTCCTTTGATTTTCTGTTCAAATCAATCTCTGGTCCTGGAACCCTATTGTAGCATCAAGCTCACACACAAAATTGCCAGCACACAGCCCTGGAAATTTGGAAAGTAGTGAAGGTTAGCTGCCATAGTGAGTAAGAAGGTTTTGAGGGATTTCAATGCCATTGTCTGTATTTTGTTGCAGTCCCTCCATTCTTGCTCAACTTCACTTCAAACTACGTCAAGAAATTCATTGCAAAACAAGGGACAGATGTTCACAAAAACATGCACAGAAAAATATGGAGTGTAGGAGTGGGGGAAACACTAGCAATTTGTTTTCTATTTTGGAGAGAAGAGTTATTTTAAGACACAAGGAAGCCTAATGGGTGGGAAAAGGCACTTAGTTATTGAACAGCTTGGAAGCAGTGCAAGTGAGTGCCGATTGAGTTGCCATTCTTGATGCTCAACTATTGGCCAGAAAGAGCAGGAACTTATTGGTTGATGGTTCTCTGACAGCTATACTCCTAAAAACAGATAAACTTATCCTCTTAGTATCTGAAGGGCTCAGCAAATAGTCAAAGCTTCTTAGATTTATCTTGGATGGATGAGAAGGCTTGGCAGGTGGAAAGGCTGGTCATCAGGAAGGGCCCTTGTATATAACTGTTATATTCAAGTATTTGATATTTTTACATGTTATATGTTATATGTTTTATATTTATTTGTTTTTTTTTATTTTATTCATTCTACAAGTATTTATTTTAAAAGTGGTGATTTGGATCCATGATCTTTTTCTCCAAGGGGAAAATTATTTGAGGGAGTTCTGCCCAGAAGCAGTAACAGAAAGGAAGTAGAATATATATTTTGCCAATTCCTTCTTTTTGTACGATACTCCCTCATAGTTCCGACAAGTGTGAGTGAGCGAGGACTGGCTGGATAAAACAGAATCCATAAAGGTTGGTTGTTTCCTTCTTATCTTACATGCAGACTTCAAAAATATGTCAAAGAGAAATATATTATAGGCTGGTGTTTTGCATTGCCAACTTCCCATTTACAAGAATTATAATAGAATAAATTTGCATGGGGTAGGAAGTTTAAGGTTTTAAGGGAGGTGCTGACAGCTGCCATGTTGCCTGCCTACTTCTCTTTTAGGATGTGTTCCTTTGCATTTCTCAATCAAAATATTTGTGCTTAGTTGGCTCTTACAATCTGATGTAAGCTTGTGTTTGATATTTTTCTAAAAAAAAAGATGCACCCCAAACTCTGGCTAATCTATATTCTGCATGATGTGAGGGACATTGCCAGACTTCTGAAGTACTGAAAGATTTGAAAAAAGGAGGCCTTTAGACTAAGCATCAATGCACAACATTTTGGGTGCTTGATGGATTGCACTGTCCACTATGTTATGCCCATGAGATGGCTTTTCAAAATGGGTGGTTTTTTCATGACCACAGCTGTAAAAATCCAGGGCCTCACAGAACATCTGACAGCTCCAGGCATAAAACCCATCTGACCTAAGATTTTTTTAAAAAATAAAGATTGGGATGCAGGGCTTTTTAAAGTTTTCAAATAATGTCAGCTTGTCACTTCTCAGAAACTTTCTAATTCTTTCCAGCTGTATATCAATCATCCCATTAACTCTTCTCTCCTGATCCCCCACTAAGTTATCTGGGGATTGGCTTATCCTGACTGAAACATTTTTGGCAAGGCTCAGAGGATAATGTATGCCTTGTAGATAGGCCATGATGTCATGCACACTCACTTACAGCTTTCAGCAAGACTGTTTTACAAAAAAAACCCACCCTTCTTTCCTTGCCACAATTATCTAGCTATTAGAGTATATTATACTAAAAACTTTTTATATTTTAAGAGTGATATCACCTTTAATGTCCAGTCGGTGAACCAATTTACACTCACTTCCTTTGACGCTGTGTTAGCTGATTGGGGGCTTGGCTTCTGTAGCTAAGGATAAAGCAACGATTGTAGTGAAGTTCACAAATAAGTGTGACTTAATACTGGGCATTATTAATATTTGAAAAAAGCTGTTATACAATATACCCACCTTTGTGTCATCTTTGTGGTTATAGCCTACTTCCATTACATAGTCATCTCATTTGCCCTGTTTTCTTGGTCTGCTTGACCTGACATTAACTCTGACAGCCAATGAGGATAATCTCTGACTCCATTCATTGTGCTAAGCCATAATGTGTTTAGCTGTGTTTCAGCTCAGTGTGATTTGTACCCCACAACTGTGGCTTAAAAATAATGATTTTGTGGTCAGTGCAATTATAACTTTTCCAATAACCATGGTTAACAAGCCATAGCTTTGCATAAGAAGTTGACTTAGTAATTATTGGGCTTGTTGTCCAAGATGTCTGGAACAATGTACAAGGAAAAAGGTTTTTCTCCTTCATTGTGGTTACTCAGCAGTATATTGGGCCTGAAAATAATAGTTGTCTCAAGCGCTTCATTTATATTCTCCTCGAAGTGTTTTTTTTTTCTTCAACAAAAGAATGCCAGAAAATAAGTGATGGGGCTTCCTAAAGAATTATGTTTTTCCCAAAACTACATAAAGAGCCCTAAATTTTGATGTGAACTTGAGTTTCAATTCTCTAAATCAGTTTTGATCCTCTTCGTTTTCTTGTTTCACTGTCAGTAAAAGGAATACAAGCAAACTGAAAAATAAAAGCAGGACTGACCTTTCTTCTAGCAGAACATATTCCTGACATAGGTTGTATGAAAACAGGCATCTTCCTCACTGATGGCCTTAAGGTTATTCTTTTAGGCAGGAGAGAGCCATAATTTTTATTTCCCAGAATCCTTTCAGTCCTCAGTTTACGTCCCACAGCTACTTCTGGGAAATCAAAATGGCTGCCAGCTTCCACAAGAGCATTGTTTAGTATCAATGCTAGGGGATTAATCAGAAAATATAGTGACAATCATTGATACTTACAATGAAGATACTCTTCATCTTACATTACCTTTTCCAATATCACCAAAATATCACTTGTGAATGAAACACTAAAATTGGAGGTGGGAGGACGTTTTGGTTTATGCTTCTTGGTTTTCTTTTGTGGGTACATAGCTTCAAGGAGCAAACGGTCATAAAATTGCATGCATCATATTCCAGGAGGCATAAACAGAACTGGGTCAGAGTAGAAGAGATTGCAATGCTATTGCTATCTTTCAACAGGTTAACAACAAAAGATAAACCAATCAAGAACATCCAAGTTATTTAAAGTGCTTCATTTGCCAAGTAATCTTTACAACATATTAGGTAATTGGTGAGAGATGAATTTGGTTTAGCTTTGTTTAGAACAATGCTATTCTGAATTCTTTGAAAATGAAATTCTGAAATTTAGAAACTCTTTATGACCATCAAATGCTGAGGAATAATCGAGCAATATGAGAGAGAGAGAGAGAGAGAGAGAGAGAGAGAGAGAGAGAGAGAGAGAGAGAGAGAGAGAGAGAGAGAGAGAAAGATGATCAATGGTTCATATGCAGTGACTCAACTATTAGCACATTTAGTCAAAAGTTTAAATAGACACACATACCTTTACTTCCTGATCTTTTTAGGTGCTTGTTTTACTTGCTTATATTCTGTATGAAATCTGAACCCAATTAAATATTTGGAAAGAGATGAAAATCAACAAACTGCTTTTGTATGTATTCTTATTGCTTGAAGTTACTAGGAGTGCAGTTGTGCCCTGGAGGAAATTGTCCAGGTGGGTCCCCAGGTAAATATAATTGCTCCTGATTCCTATATTCAGCAGTACATTAACCACAGTATCTTTGGAATTACTGACCTAAGGGATAGTCAGTATCTATTATTATTTTCTCCATGTGGGCCAGGGGCTGCTGTGCTCAGATCCAGGTAAAGACACTTCATTAGTCATTTGCCCTTTGGAATGATGCCTTCTCAGTGCTTCAAAATGCCAAGATAAGGAGCCAACAGACATTTTAAATTGTTTGGGAAGTCAGCTTGTCCAATCTCCAAACTGTGTTTATGAAATGGATGGGTACCAGCAGAAATGGCAGAGAGATATATACAGAATTCCAAGTTGATCCATTTCTTTTCAACCAAGTTACTTAGCTGTTTTCTCTTTCCAAAATATTGGGAGGTGAGAAATACACAGACAGACATTCTGCCAAATTCTGAAGTTTAGTACCATAGACTTATCAACCAAGTGAGTTGTATACGGTATATACAATATACAGTGTCCCCATATTTTTTATACCATTCTGGTTGTCTGAAAAACATCGATAAAAGTTGTAAAAGGAACTTGATCATTAAGGGAATTTAATTTCCATTTACAGCCTACCCCAGTCTCAATCAACTTTATTTTGCAGCATAGCTCTAACCCAGGGATCTTCAAACTTGGCCCTTTTATGACTTGTGGACTTCAACTCCCAGAATTCCTCAGCCAGTGTGCCTGGCTGAGGAATTCTGGGAGTTGAAGTCCACAAGTCATAAAAGGGCCAAGTTTGAAGACCCCTGCTCTAACCTCATTTTTGAATCTATATTGCGGTGTTGCTATTCGATTCAGACATTTTCAAGCACTTTTTGGGCAAGAACAAGTAATGCCAATTGGAACCACAACTTCTGTCACTAAGCATTGTGGTCATTAAATGAGTCATGTCCAATTTTATGACCTTTTTTGCTACAATTATTGAGCAAATCAATAATTGACTCGGTCCTTAAACGAATTTGTCTTCCCCCTCCCTTGACTTTGCTTGTTGGAAGGGCCCTGGAAAGACTGAAAATGGCAATCATGTGACCCCAGAACATTGTGACCCTCATAAATACATGCCAGTTGTCAAGAGCTCAAATTTTTATCATGTGACCATGGAGAGGCTGAGCAGTGATGTGTCAGCCAGTCATAAGTCACTTTTGTCAGTGTTGTTGTTGTAACTTTGAAAGGTTGTTTAATGAATGGCGCTAAGTCAAGGACTACCATACTATTAGATCAAGATAAATTGCTTGTAAGCTATTTCAAAGGTCTTCTTCAACCACATAATAAGTTAAAGCCCTGTGAATTTTTTGAACAAAGGTGTAGCATGGAATGCTGATTAACACATTGGATTTAAGCAGAAGAGGTCTAACTATTTTGCCCTGTGGCCATTTGGGTAAGGCAATCACTTTCTTTCAACTTAATGGCTTAGAGTAAGGGGTAGGCAACCTTGGCTCTTTTATGACTCGTGGACTTCAACTCCCAGAATTCCTGAGCCAGCCATGCTGGCTCAGGAATTCTGGGAGTTGAAGTCCACGAGTCATAAAAGAGCCAAGGTTGCCTACCCCTGGCTTAGAGTAAGGGGGAGGTCCAATGGGCAGTGTCTGGACCTTTTGCATCAAAATGAGGAGAATTCATTCAGGGTCTATGATAGTTATGCAATCTCCTGATACACTTTTTCCATTCGGGGGTCCCATTAGGTATGTTGGGCAACAATTCTCAGCATTCACAACTGGTAATTGTGTTACTGAAGGGTGATGGGAGATTTAAAGCAAGATGTTCCAGTGTGATGGAATGTAATACTCTGGATACATTCCAGACAAATAAGAGGGAGTTCAGTTCAGATATTTTGTATGAGAGAAAGAGGGTGAAGACAGCCCCTCCCTAACAGTTCTCGGAGTATATGCTTGATATAGATAGCAGAGTGCTTCAGTTTGGGCAAAATTATGTCTGTAGGCATGGAACAATAAAGAAATCTGCTTGGAAGAATCTCCATGTCTCTTTGTTTAAGTTTTGGGGTCCTGACATTGGCAAAAACTCCAGGTTGAGGTTTATCCTTTCACTCCTCATAATCTTCCTAGCTTCCAGTAATAACAAAGGTAGTGATCCACACCCTGATCAAAGTGGTGATGTATAATGACCTCTACCTCTATTGTGGCAAAACTATAATATAATTAAAACCAAATATTTATAAAGTGAGTTCTGTTACAAACTGAATTTTTTAAAAATTCCCCTTCCCTTCCCTCTCCTCTCAGATCTTCCTGCAGGCATCCATACAACAATTGCCAAGAGGTGATTGTTCCTGCACAGCTGCAAGTGTCCCCATCCCAAATAAGTGACACCACCATTGATCTCACTTCTGCCACCTGCCCTCACACAACTGCAACTTCCACTGGCGCCAATACGTCTTTGATTTTTCAAACAAAACATTCAGGCCATAAGCTGATCAGAGCACAGGAAAGAATGGCAAACAAAAAAGAAGCTTCAGTCTTGACAAAACACCCTTCCCGCTCCTCCAAATCCAAATGTGACTTTGGACTTTCTCAAAGTGCACACATTAAAAATCAAGCACGAATGGAAAACTGACAGTATAGCCAGCTTTCCCCATCTGGCTGGGCTCATAAATTGCAACTGATTCCAGAATGCAACAAGATTATATTACCACTGTAAATATGTTGAACAAACAAACTTACATTTTGGGCAGAGAGCTTCTCTGGATGTTAACATTCTTTATTTGGGATTTTTTCCCCAAAAAACTGAAAACATTAAACTCTGTTTGGTTTCCTGATCTAGCAGTATCAGACCTGTCAAACATATTGAAGCATATGGATGGGGTAAACAGTGAATCACCAACTGAGAAGGCCAAATTGTGAAAAATCTCCATTTAGGGAATGGTTACTGTAGTTTTGTAGTTCTCTCTCAAGCTGTACAATGGATATGGACAGATACTATTATTTAAAAAACGAATGGCTACAACTGTAAATCAAGGAAGACTTTGAGGAGAACATTTCTAAAATATGAATTAGTCCCTGCAGCAAGAAAACAATCATTTTATATCTGAGGCAGCTCAACACAGAAAGATTTCAAAAACCAATCAGAGGCAATCCTACTTACATCTTGCAAGAACACTACCCCAGAAACATTTTTTAAAAATAGAGTACTGTCACTCAAATGTGACTTTCAGTGGCATGATACTAAATCAATTTTTTAAAGTGACTGATCATTTTAAATGACTGAAAATATTTTTTCCCAAAATGACTGATTATGTGAAATGAGTGCAAACAATCTCCACTATTACTGAATTGCGCTCTCTAGCTTTTCTATATCCTAATGCAAGAGGCTGAAAATTCAATAAAGAATATCTTGGAACTTTAGTGGCTTCAGGTTTGTTTTTTTTCCTTCCGTTTGAAAAATGGTAAACTGACCTATTTCTCCCATAATAAATAGAAACACTTAATTTAGGAATGGCAATTTAACATTTAGGTGGAAGGTGCTAAAGGGAGCAAGGTTTGACCAAATTGAAGATTTAAGCATTTGGAATGAATTTCATCTGAAACCTATTTTCAAGGCTGGTCATATTATTGACCTAAAGTCATAACAGGTGAACAATCCTCCATTCTTTCAAATAAGAAAAAGAGCAGCGTGGGCCAGATTAAGTAATATGCTTATAGCACAAGCCAGAAATTGTACAATGAATTCTGTAGTGGGAAGACCACATTACCTGATGCAGAGAGTCACTGTAGTGATTGCTTGAAATGGAAGGAAACCTTAACATATTGCTAGTCTCAATATTTCACTGCTCCCAAACATGGATATTATTAGAGTATCACATGGGGAGAAGAAAAATTAAACCTAAAAGGTGAAGGTGGCAAATGAAATTTTGCCTTATGTTTGATTGGCAGGAGTTCACCTTTGAAGGAGCTTGCCTTCCTTTTTTTTGTTTTAGACATTCATCAAAGGCAAATTTGAAATGTAAGATATGAAAAGTGCTCAGAAGTCGAGTTAGAATCCCTTAATGTAAGTTGGTGCAAGATTTAATTTCAATTCCATTGCCGATGGGTTCAAAAGCAGGGCCAAGTTCTGGATGGATCTCTTTTCCTCCTCCCTGTTCCTTTTTAAAAATTTGGCAGAGTAGCAGCTATGACTAATAAGAGATGTGCAAAAGAGCCTTTGGGAAGAAATGCAGTGCAATCTCATTTTCTGATACAATAGGCCTGTTCCTGTTCACTGCAGAGCTGTTTGTTGTTATTAGTTGAGAAGTGGTGTCCGACCCATCGCGACCCCATGGACAATGTTGCTGCAGGTCTTCCTGTCCTCTACCATCTTCTGGAGTCCATTTAAGCTCACTCCTACTGCTTCAGTGACTCCATCCAGTCACCTCATTCTCTGTCGTCCCCTTCTTCTGTTGCCCTCAATCTTTCCCAGCATTAGGCTCTTCTCCAGTGAGTCCTTCCTTCTCATTAGGTGGCCAAAGTATTTGAGTTTCAACTTCAGGATCTGGCCTTCTAAAGAGCAATTGGGGTTGATCTCTTCTAAGACTGACCGATTTGAATGCCTTGCAGTCCAAGGGACTCGCAGGAGTCTTCCCCAGCCTTTCTTATGGTCCAACTTTCACAGCCATACATTGCAACTGGGAAAACCATGGCCTTGACTATACGTACTTTTGTTGGCAGGGTGATGTCTCTGCTTTTTAGTATGCTGCCTAGATTTGCCATAGCTTTCTTCCCCAGAAGCAAGCGTCTTTTAATTTCTTGGCTGCAGTCCCCATCTGCAGTGATCTTGGAGCCCAGGAAAATAAAATCTGTCACTACCTCCATTTCTTCCCCATCTATTTGCCAGGAATTGAGAGGGCCGGATGCCATGATCTTGGTTTTCTTTTCTTTTTTTTAAATATATTTTATTAGATTTTATAGGGGTACAGGGATTACATTAAGGTGCTTAGGAACCACCATGGAGGTGGGTATATTAAACATCCAAAAAAAGAAGGACAATCACAAATATATAACTCAAATCAAATCTTTTAAACTTCCCTCTCTAATTCCCTCATTTAATCTTACTTATTCAAATTAATAAATTCTATATAAGTTTCAAACGATCCTATCAAATATCAGTTACATTTCAATTCTAAAAATCCAAATCCTGTTTTTAAGCTTTACTAACTTACAATTACTATATTTCAATTAGCCTTAAATAGACATATTATTAACACTTCGGGTGCCCTTTTTTTTTTTTTTTTTACATAATTATATCTGGTATATTGTTCTCGCAACAACATTCCCATATCTTCTTCATTGATACCATTTTTTTCTCTTATCACCCATCCCTCTTATTCTCCTTTTATTTCCAAATAATTCTCTTAAAATAAAAATATCAGGCCAACAAATAAATTTCTATCTAATTTAAATATATATTCTATCAATGCCTCTATATCTATAAAAATCTTTTTAAACCAGTAGGTAAAGTTTACTTCTCCAATACATATCATATCTAAAACAAAGTAATATTACAAAGGGTATCCTCTTAAAAATTTCACGTGTTCCATTAGTTGTTAAGTCAGTCAAGAAATCAAAGCCTTTTTAATCCCATTAAATAAGACTTTAAAATACATTTTTAAATCTAACTCTGGGCTTCTTTCTATGCCATAGTGGTTTCCATAGTAAGGTTCCTACATAATCAAACCACAATATTAAAAGGTCCATATTCTTTAACGCTTCAAATTGGTCAAAGTTCTCTTTCCTTTCTTCTAATAGCCTTTGGATGGTAAAAGCTATTTTATTCCATGTTATATTTGCCAATTGTTTATCCACCTTTTCTCGATTTTCAATAAGTTGTATCTGAGTGTCAGTCTCTGTTGGTATTGATGCTTCAGACATCTCTGTTGAAGTTGTTGTATAGTCATCAGACTTCTCGATAGGTTGTGTTGGAAGTTGAATAAAATTAGTTTGTTTTGTGGTTTCCACGGTTTCTCTCAGTGTAGGGAAAAGGGATTGAAAATAGGAACTCACATCCTCTGCAGCTTCTAAAATTGTTTCCAATATAAGTTCATAGTCCAGTTGTGTATTAAGTTCCATATCGATAGTAATAAGGCTTTTTAATCTTTAAAGAAGGCTCTACTTCATAAGAATCAAGCAAGCATTCACCTTCAATTTTCAATAGGCCAGCTGCATCCGTTATCTTGTGGTTATCACCCTTTGAAAGTCATAGCCATTCCCAGCCATAAAGAAATATAATTGCAGTACCACTTTTCGACACAAGATGTCCTCAGCAAACCAAAAAATCTTTTTTTTTTTTTTCCTTTCCAAATAATAGATTTTTTATTTTTCGTGTTGAAAAAGATGAAGAAAGGGCTCAAAATAATAAATGCGTAGTTGTAACAATAATAGTCAAGAATAAAATGTTTTCAGGTCCCCTCAGTATTCCAAAATTTAAATAGTCCATCAAAATTGACTGGTTTTTATTTATATATTTTTTTTTCCAAAGCTGTTTTTCCCCATTGCCCAAACGCTGCTTCCTCACGACAGGGAAATAGTTCAAAGAAAGCTTTTAACAGGAAAGTAGTTAGGGAAAAAAAAAGGGGGTAGGAAAGGTCTCACCCGGATTCTCCACGGGGGTTCTTTCGCTTAGATGTTCTTCTGGCTTTCAGCTGGTGCGACGAAGTGATTGTCCATTTTATAGGCCCTAAGGAGAAAGCTCGAACTGGGGAGAGCCGCCGCTCTTCCCCAGTCGAGCAGGAGCCTCCTCTAACGGTGGTCGCCTCTACGGGGCGACTTTCGACCCGATTAAGGGTCTACCGGCGGAGGGAAAGCAGCCGGTGGGAGAGAGAGATCTCTCCGCGCGACTGCTGGTGTCGCGATCCGGAACCGGAAGCCGATCTTGGTTTTCTTAATGTTGAGTTTCAAGCCAACTTTTGGACTCTTCTTTTTCACCCGCATCAAGAGGCTCTTTAGTTCCTCTTCATTTTCTGCCATTAGAGTGGTATCATCTGCATATCTTAGGTTGTTGATATTTCTCCCGACAATCTTAATTCCAACTTTTGATTCATCTAGCCCTGCCTTTCTCATGATGTGCTCTGCATATAAGTTAAATAGGCAAGGCGACAGTATACAGCCTTGCCGGACTCCTTTCCCAATTTTGAACCAATCAATGGTTCTGTGTCCAGTTCTCACAGTTAGAGCAAAGTTTGGCAAGGGGTTTCCATTGGGCCTTGGTCCCCTTATGATGGCTTGCTCTTTGAACCTAATGATGCCATCTTAAAATATGCCTTTTTAAAAATATGATTAGCGGCAGGTACAGCCTGACCTTTATCTCCCTTTTCCTTGTTCCACTGTTTGGTTATGTCCTTGAGTCGTGGAATCTCACACATACAGGATTCATGATCCAGGTCTAAAGGCCACATTGCTTCCTCAGAGGCCAACTCACAAGCAGCCCAAGAAACCAGAAAGCCTCCCTCAGAAAGTAAGGACAAATCTCTGGGAGATTTGGGATATGTAGAAATAACCTTGGGGAACAGAAGAAAGACCCACAGTCAGATAAAAGTAATCCCAGGCTTGGGCAGAAATGTAATTTGAGAAAGTTTCAGACTTGACCCTGCTTAATTCTCTTTGAAGATAAGGAGGAGGGAGACACATTCAAACTTGCAAGATTCTGTTATTGTAAGCTTATAATAAAAGTAGCATTAGCACTGATGACTTTATTTTCCTTGTCTGATCTACCCTGAAGGGCTGACATCAACCTTACAACTGTTAGCCAACTGTAACTGTTGTCACAATACAAGCAACAGTGTGTAGTGTTTTAGAAATTTTTGACAGTAACTTTGAATTAAACATGAGACATGAGCTTTTAAAAATTGTGTGTTGTGGGAGATACAGAATATTTGTAAATCATGCTGTTTTTAAGGTATGAACATTTGGGATTGTTCTGGTTTTGATTTGTCTGTAAGCTAAAGATAACGCCATTGTCATTTATAGATGACCTTTGAAAAGGCTGACATTTATAAAGACTTGTTATAAACTATGCACCAAGCCTATTTTCCTGTTTTCATTTGTGAGACTTCCAGACAACCAATTATTCCTTTTCTAGCAGGCAACGTGGTCTCCATCCTAACCTGCACAGTTACCAAATGTTCTTTCTTATTGTCTGTCACATTCTGTTAAAATTGATCAGATGATTGTTTTGTTATATGTTTGGGGAAGGGACATTACACTCTTAGCTTTTATTTTAGAAAATACATATATTTGAATTTTCCTGAGCATTTAACTCCTTGCTTGGAAGTGCGTGTTGTGTGTTGGGGGGGGGCAGTGGTGGGATTCAAATATGTGAACAACCAGTTTTCTGGTTGTCCATTGTGGGCCTGGAAAACAAAAAATTAGCTACCGGTTCTGCCAAACTGGTGCGAACTGGCGGAATCCCACCATTGAGGGGGGAGGGCAGCATTTCTGTTGTCATCTACCATTCAGGTTGTGTTAGGGGGACAGATAAGAAAACAATATGCAGTTTCACAACAGATAAGAAAACAATATGCAGTTTCACAAGGAATTTCTTTTATTTGTAACACAGGCTCTATTTAATAGGTTAATCAGCCATTTCCCCCCCTAATGTATAACATGACAGACCCTTGGATATGTAGAATTCTTAAGTATTTCCATCATTTTTATATTTCCTTTCCTAATTGTTATTTTGTTTTATTTATTCACAAAAGGAACAAGTCTAAACATCAGCAATATGGAGAGAGAAGGGAGAGAAAAGAGCCTGAGAAATTACTACAGTGGGACATGTGCCAAATTGGGAACAAATAGGTTTTATAACATAAAGGGGCTATTTCTCACTCACTCTGATCCATTTTCCATTTGAACAAAATAAATAAATAGATGATGCTATAAAAATGATCGCACACAAATTCTCTTAAAAAGAATTTCTTGAACTGGTGTGGTGTTTTGAAAAGGCTTCTACATCTGTGAAATCTGACTGGCTCTGTTTTTTCAATTATGTAATGTGTTATTAATAACAGCTACCAAATAATTTATATTGGTCCACTGATGTTTCGGTCTATGTCAGCGCCAGGGGCAAAGAGAACAACATGGCTTTGTTACTCCATCTGAATGACACCAATAACTAAAGCATCCTTTCTTTCAGGTAGTTTAACATTTGGACTGAGCATTCCAGATATCAATTTTCTAATTAAAGGCCAGCTGTCCTGCTTCCAAAGATGCAAAATGCAAGGGTGGGTTAAAAAAACATTGGACTTAATCCAGCTTTACTGGTTCTGGCTGGGAGGGCAAGTTCCCACCCACATCAAAAGTTGCATCCCAATGTCTCAGCGTGGCTCAGCTGGACTCTGTATTGCCCACAGCAATTAAAGAGATTATTTCTCTTGCTTGCATTTGGACTCTAATAATTTAAAGCATGTGCTACAGTATATATGTTATTAGACCAACAAATATTTAGCATGTTCTATGAGCAGTCTTTTTAGATGTGCCAAACATAAGCCGGAGCACTAGTTATAGATTTTCCTAAAGGAACAAAAAAGAAGTTGTGACCACAATAAATCTAGACAGATTACTGCAGCAGACTCTTCATAAACACTTTACGAAGAGTCTGAAGTTTTCAGCTGGAGCTAAATGATAGCCTCACTTTAAAGCAGGCATCTCTCTCCCCCGTCTGTATCATTGCTAAGGTTAGAACAAGATATTGACCTTTAAAGTTTTAGGAAACATTTCACTACCTAAGCTCAATTCCAAAAGCTCACCTCTTGGTTTGACCGTTGTCTGAAATCAGTTAGGGCCTTTTCCAAAATGGCAGCCAAATGAAGGAAACTTCTTGGGATGGTAGTTTTTTCTCTTGACTTTGGTTTTCAGGGTAGCTAACATTCATGTGTGCTTACAGACAGTTTCATTGGCTGCTACTTTTATGAATCCTTATTTGGATTTCAGAGGTTTCCTGCTGCTTTTTACTGCAGGTTTTCCTGCTATTTTGAGTTTGCTTGAGAAGGCAAGGCACAAATGAAATATATTTGCCAATGAGTCATGTATTGATGGTTGTGATGCTCTAGGTTATTATTTTTTTGTTAAAGCCAGCATACATTACTCTTCTTTTCATTCACTGTGTTATTAATGTTATTTTGTTTTCTTTTGTGCCCTCCTGGTTTGTTGATCACAGACAGGTGATTGTGAGAATTGAATCCATTCATCCAGTCCCAAAATCTGGAGAAGACCTACTCCAAAGGTCTCGTCTCCTCGTGGAGGTCTGTGTGGCATACATTAGATGGCTGGCCTTCTCCATAGAAAATCTCACTTTCTGGCACACTTTTCCCTTAGAAGTACCTGCAGAATTTTGGAAAAAGGTTAAATCCCTTTTCTGTTCTTTCAATGCTCTTTTGATTTCAACTAACAATGGCCACCTCTCTTGAGTTTTCTTTAGTGTTCATCTTTTTTGGGGGGAGGGGGGTTTGTGATTAAACAACCACCAATAAATTATTCCGTGGCAAATATATTTCACTCGTACCTTGTCTTCTCCAGCAAACTCAAAACCTTTTACCTTGCTCTGATTTACATTATTATTAGTTTTAATGTGCAAAACCAAACAATTGTGCCCAATAAATAATCTGTGGTTTAGTTATCCAGGGTAAATGTGTGATGCAAATAAAGCCCCTAGCAAGCTGTATGGTCAAAAGAGCATGAATCTGAGAACCAACATTGTTAGCTCTTTTTTCCTCCTCTGGTATCAATGAGCTTGGGGGGGAGGGGGCTTCTTCATTGGATATCACTTTGTAATTTCTAGATTACAAGTAGAGAGTTACAGCCCCTTCAACGGGCACTTGAGCTTCCTGTATTCACACTGAAGTGCCACATGCATCAAAGCACCCATTGTGGCATCCACTTGCAAACACTGGATATACACCCTGGGCCACCCTGCAGGAGTTGCTCACGCCTGTATTAGTTATAAGGAAAACATGCCAAGCTCCTGGTTCAACTCACACTTTGCTGCAGATTGCCACAAGGGAGAAAGGGGAAAAGCCACATTTCCTGCAGCATCAGACAAATGAGAGCATTTGACTCCCAGCCTCTGGGTTTTGCAGAGACATTTTCTTTTAATTGAGTCAACTATTGTTTACTCAGTGTCACCTCTTCTTTCCCTTTTAAGTGTACAACCCACTTTAATTAAGAGGGATAAAATCAAGATATTTTATCTTGCCAAGGAGGCAGGCATGAAACGCAGCCGGGGTGGCTTGCCTTAATACCATACCACACAGCTTAGGGACAATCAATTGCCATCAGTCATCCTCACTTTACACAATATCCAATAGATGGCTGGTAGGCAGGCTAAAAATAGCTTGACGATGACAACCCCTCTGGGCTGCACTCAAGCTAGCTTCTGGGACATTCATTCTGGTTCAACCTCCCTGAAACACAAAGCCATGGCAAAAAGCCTAAGGTTTGGCAGGCAAAATAAATTTGGGACCTTCTGGAGGCCAAGATGGGCCTTTGCTAATGTCCAAATAGAGTGTCAGGAACGATGACAGCCAAGCAGGAAGCACTGGTTGAAATTCAGCTGTTACAGGAGAGTCACAAGGAAAAGAAACTTTGTATTTCTTTCAGGTTATAACCATGAGAGTCACCCCAGCCTGCAATATCCAGAGGGCTCATGGTAGATGTAACAGCAATTTTACAAGGTTGTTTTTGAAGGTGACAGACTTTGAGCAATAACAAATAAAGCTATATAAATCAGGAAGCAGCACAAAATGCCACTGGCAGTGTTAAGTTCCGCTTTTCAATCAAGGGCTCCTCACCCATCTGTGGCATGTAAGTCATGTTTGTATTAGCCGACGACACTCTGCAATAGCTTCACTTTTCAAGTGACGCCAAAGAGGCTGTGAAAATCCTGGATCATGGTCTGGATTTAGCAATGACTTGGATGGGAGGGTTAGGGTGGATGGAATCTCAGTCCAGATAAGGCAGAGCTCATGATGGTTGGTGGGCATTTGACTTTGGATATGCCATGCAGTTTGTTCTAGGTCATCTTCTGAAGAATCAGAAATGCAGCCTAAACTTCATTCAGGGCTGACATTTTTTGTTCTAGAGCTGGCTGTGGTCAGGTGTGGCTTTAGCCAATTAAACTTCTACTCCACTTGCTTCTTCCCTGGAAAGAATGGATTGGGCCACCAAGATGAACTTTTTTTTTTTTTAACATCTTGGCATTCCTGCAACATATTCTCTAGGCCTAGGGAACTGCCTTTGACCAACATTCAGAAACTGCAACGTGCAAGAAATATTCCAATTAGAAGGCTTTCTGTTCAATGAATGCTAGTCTTACATCACTTTAAAAGACTCTAATTTGTTTAGGTATCCAATTCAGGATGTTTGGGGTTATTTATGAATCCCTAAACAAATTGTACAAGATGACCTCTCTACTGCGTAGCTGATTTCACTAAATTTCCTAAGGAGGGAGACTAGGATCCTTTTTGTGACAGTACCCTAATTATAGAAACACACACACACACACACACACACACACATCATAGATTAGATTAGCACCTTCAATGTTTAGATTGTGGCAGGTGGTAAAGTGAGTATTTAGCATCTAGCATTTTCTAGTGGCCAATGTGGGGATTAAAACTGAGTTTCTTCTTTTGGAAGTCACATTTCTCTGCCTTTAATTTTGTATTGATCTTGTTCACATTCTTTTCAAGTTTGTTCTGTGTAGCTCTTTTATTGTCTTAAACTGATCTCTAAAGATTGTAACTAATTTATTAAATTTACTCTTGATCTGATCCCATTTGTGTATGCAATGCCTCTTGCTACAGCTGCTGCCACCCTTTTTTGTTTTTCTTTCTTTATAACTACCTCCATATCTCTAATAGCCAAATTTTATTATTTGGGATGAATGGCAAGTAAAGCCATGATTTCAACTTGGGAAAAATATCTACAATTGTTACGCTTTGATGATTTCTGGTATTGTTGCTGTTACTTATCTGCTTACCAATCCCATATTAATTTGGAAAAAAGGCTCCTTGGGGCATGGCTAAAGTCCGGTTAGGAAAATCTTGGGCAAGATCCAGCCTTCCTTGAAAGTGGCACTGACTCTTGAATTTTTGGCGAATTTGCCTCAATGTGCTGTTTGTCTGCAAATAGGCATGTAATTTAGAGGAGCTGAACCAAAACTAAATTGGAAAGACTATCCATCTAGGCTTATAGGGCTTGGACACTCCCAGAGGCAAAGTATTTGTGCTTTTGTCTCTTTGCATCCAAAAATAATTTAAAGAAGAACTGGACAGTTTCTTCTCTCCATGAGAATGCCAACTTGGTTCAAAGGGCATTCTCTACAAACAAGGGTGGACCATTATTTCTGGCAGTCAAAATAAGATTTTCATGTGTAAACTGCATGTTTACATCCAGTATCAGCTCCTTGGCCGGCTTTGTCCCCATATCATCCATATCTTTCCATTGCCAATCAATGGAAATCATTAGCAGAGAGCTGGAGGTGGGGCAAGGGAAGAGACAAGCAATCCTCTTTGGACTCATGATTAGAGATGTTCCTGGTGTTTGAGATCATTCTTGGCTATGTGTCTTAGAAACAGAGAAAATATAAAGGAGCAATGGACGGATTGGCTGCTATCCATTGGTGGCTGAATGCTGATACAATTGTATACGAGCAAAGAACAGCACTTTGGGCTTCTTTAAGGCCTTGTCTCCATTTACCTTGGCAAATCCAATGCAGCCATAATCTCATGACACAGTCACCTCTTTTTCCCAACACCTTTGTTAAGTTGCTTTACCTTGCCATTCTTTTATTAGAATAAAACTCTTAAACCCAAGTCTGTTCCACTACAAAATCAAGATGTGTAAAAGCTCTCACCCATTATCTTGAAAGCAGGATTGTGCACGACCAGAAGTTTTTTGGGGGATGTGCTGGGAAATGCAGACACCAGTTCCTATATTCTCATTACTCATGTCTGGAGTGGCACCTAAGCCCAGCAAGTAAATAATTGCCCTCCAGAGCAGCCACTGTATTTCAACATTTCCCCATCCCATTATCCCTTTCCATCTACATTCTTCCTCCTCCTAATTGTTGAAATCAACATCTCTCCAAGACATCAGGCTTCCAAACAGGTAGAGAAAAAGAATGGGGCAGGGGATGAAGAGGTGTACTATTTGAGAGGCTTTATCTTTAGATCCAGCAGTCCAACTCTTCTTCACTACAGCATTCTGAAAATAATGAGAAAGGTCAGCCTACACAGTTGCAAGTTGCAATGTATCTGTCAGTTTCAGTAACTCCTTCTCCTTCTTCCCCAGTCAAGTCACTGTTTGTTTTGGTTATCCAGCCTTGTAGGACTTAGCTACTTGGACAAGCATGGTGAGGTCTGTCTCCCTCCCCTTTGAGGCTATAACTGCTCCAGTGTCTCGTCTGCCTGTGTCTGATTATGTTATCTAAATTAGAATCTCTTGGCACTGCACAGTTAATTTTATCTTAAAAACTGTATACACAGATTTACAACTGGGAGCAACCTCCCCATATGTTTCTTCATTTCACATTACTTTACAATTTGCTAAATGTCCAAATGGGATGTGGGAGGAGAGGCAAACAACCCAGCCTACAGAAGCCCAGGCACAATCCTGAGATTATAGAATTTCACTAACTCAGTAGCAGGGAAATGATCAACATTAATGAAAAACTGAACAGTGTGGAAGCTAGATGGAATCTTTTTTCTTCTTCTTTTTCTTCTTCCTCCTCTTCCTTCTTCTCTTCCTACTCCTTCCCCTCTTCCTCCCTTTCTCCCCTCCTTCTCCTCCTATGACAAGACAGAATGCCAATCATACAGTATGGACAGAACAGTAACATAATTAAAACCAGATAAAGATGACTTATTTTCAGCTCAGTTTCTGTTGAGTAATCCATGCAGGATGTTTTGATTTGATTTGATTTGGTTTGCTTTTGCAGCATTACAGAAGTGGTTTTTCTTTGGGGAGGATTTTGTTTTTTAAAAACTCTAGAATTCACAAGAGTTTTTCATGCAAATATAAATCAGGGCAATAGGAATCCCATGAGCAAATTGTGCAGTTACTTAAGAGGTTTGGAAGACCATCTTTGTGATGTAAATACTCATTTCTTTCTCATCATATGGTATATAATGCATATGATTCAGAGACATGGATCAAACTTGATGATACACTAAACTGATACATCCTGATCAAATCCATAGCTCATGGGGACAGGAAGGGGCAATTAATTCTTCCATTAAGTCTTTCCAGTGAAAATTACTCTTCACCTAAGATGTTTGTCAACTCTACAATGAGCATGGCTGCAACCATTTTTTCTTCTCATTCTAAGTTGCCACATAGAACGGAGGAGGGGGGCTTGCCCAGGTGCTTCTTTAGTCAAAATAATCTTCTGTCCTGTGGGAACCAAGGTCATCGGCTGCTCCCGAGACTAGGGACTGGGCGTAGCATAAAAAGCCTGCCAAATAAGTATATTGGAGAACGTAGTTGCTTGCATGGTTTTGTACATTTAACTTTGTAGTTTGGCAATTGTTACTTGTGTATTCAGACTTGGTTTCACTTTTGACCATGCCAATACTTTGTAACTAATAAACATGTTCTTTGAGGAACTTTCAAGCCTCGGAGTTCTGCTTTATTCATCTATGTCAGAACCATGACAATGTTATATATGTATTATGGGGATATAGCAATTCTTGTTTCCCTTGGTGAGTAACTTCCTACACTTATTCTGGCAATGCTGTTATGGGTTACATGTTCCTAGCTCCTTGGTCAAATAATTTTTCATAAGATAGTATAAATAAAATTAATATGTATATAATAATACTGCACCTAAAATTAAGCACAAAAGTTACCTTGCCATCATGTATCTCAATAATGTATATAGTCTGCCTTTCTAAATAAAACAATGATTTTCTTCAATAAAAATGGTGACAGTTGTTTTTTTTAATTTCCCTCTTCCTCACTCTATTCCCTTTTCCTTTCCCCTTACCTTCTTTCCTATTGTCTTTATTTTTATTTGTATTTTATATTAAGAAAAAAATATTATTATAAAAAAATAGTTATTTTCATGCAGAAAAGCCTCCCATAGTGCCTGAGACCCATGTAGGATAATGAACACAAAAGGCAATTGTGGAATGCATTATCCCAGATAGAAAGTCAGTTTGGTCTAGTGCTTGAAGCATCAGGCTAGAAACCGGGAGATTGGGAGTTCTAGTCCCTCCTCTGGCATGAAACTAGCTAGGTGAGTTTGGGCCAGTCATTTGGGCGAGAAGGCATAAGCAAACTGCTCCTGAAATGTCACCTGGAAAACTATAGGGATTTGTCTAGGCCAGGAGTCAAAGCTAACTTGAAAACACATTAAAACCCTCAGCTGAGTTGCAAAGCATGGTTTGTGGAAACTAATTTTTTTTCAAGTCTTCAGCTTCAAAGGGTGTCATCGTTTCACTCTGAGCCCTTAGAGAAGACATGATCTCCTATCTGTATTCCCAGTAAAATAAAATACTGTGGGATAGCCGTGTGGATGAAGATTTATCCTAATTCTCCTAGGCCACTTCTCTCTACTTACACTTCAAAAATGCTCATGGGACACAGTCACAAAATGACCATTGATCTTCTGAGGTATAAAGTGGGACTGGTTATGCACATCCATTTCTGCCTCTCATATATCCATGGCAATTCTTCCACACAGCTCTCCCCGCCTCCAGGCCAATCTAATATTGGAGTCTTTGGGGAAATGCCTGCTTTCGTGCAATCAGTCAGGAAGGAAAATAAATAGAAAGTTGCAAGAAGAGGCACTTCCCAGACAAAGTCCAGGCCAAGCTTAATTCAACCATGGAGAAGGAGGGACTGAATACCTTTTCTGATAGGGATTTAATAGACACATTATGCAGGAACCTGGTGTAAATATTCTCAACACTGAAACCATTCCAACTCATCTCCAGCCCCACACACATTATTATCATCTTGATTTACAGCTGTCTGGATTTCACTTGACGTGACAGTATTTTATCAGCTCAGGGAACTCATGTAGATAAATGGCTCAGCCTCAGAGAGGTAAACACATGTCAGCCCATGACAATTATTTCTTTCATTAAGGATGAAAGTGATGGATGTGATCCCAATGGTTCAGTTTTGGGGTTAGGGACAAGTAATTTTTTTAACACCTAGGTAGGAGAAACCAGATCAGTGTAAATTTTAAGATGCATCTCTGTGTACCACTGTTTACTCTGTTCTAATGGTAAGGACCCAGAGAATCACGTAGATGGCTACATACTTCATAGTAAATTATTATCTGATTTGCTGGGTTATGCTTTAGTTGATTCTGCGAACCCAGATAGTGTGATCTGAACAAATCAACCATCATTCATAACCGTGATTAATCAAAACATTGTTCAATGCAGTGTGTGGACTCAATTCAGTGACTCAACAACAGAATTAGCCTAAGAAAAATAATGGCTACCATTACAGGATTTTCCTCTGCACATTTGTATTCCAGCAACATTAATATTGCTTCTACAAGTATTTTTTCCAGATGATAGATTATATATTTAAAATAAAAATATACTGAAGTACTATCCCAAAGGTGCTTTTTTCAAGAGGCAACTGGACTTTCTTGTTTTTTTTTTGAAGACGTTTCACTTATCATGTAAGAAGATTCTTCAGCTCTGACTGGTTGGTGGGGAATGGAGAGCTGAAGAAGCTTCTTGGTTGAGAAACAAAACATCTTCAAAGAAAAACAAGAAAGTCCAGTTGCCTCTAGAAAAAAGCACCTTTGGGACAACCATGACCTGGATGACTGAGAATCTCCATAGACACTGAAGTACTATGTTGATGTTATAATTATGAATTTTTCTTCTAAATGTCCTCTAAATGCTCATTGTGTTCCTCCATTTTTCTTATTTAGAGGTAGGTTAAATTCAGAGACAACAATTCTTTCTAGATGAAATTGGGATAAGATGCACCTTTCACTAATCTATCTATTCAACTCCAAGTGGTACTGTAAATGATGCTTCAGAAACAGCAATTTATTGCATACTTGAAGAGTAGTCTGTGTACCTAGTGAAGGGGATTCTTGATTTGCCCAATTCCTGGCTCCTGAGATCCCGTAATAGCAGGGTGTTGGTATAATATGCCAGTATTAAGAGTTTGAAGGCAAAGAAGTGTACTATCATAGAAACTTTCCATGCCTCGAAAACAATACAACTCATTCACAGTCACATAGAGAAATGTGGCTGTTAGATTCCTCTGTGCTGAATCAATAAATCATCCTTACCAACTTTTCAAACCAGGCAACAGTCCCTTCTAGATAAAATAAGACAGCTGGAAAACCTATAGCATCTCCTACATCACTCAGCCATTGTTGAGGCTACAGAAAACCTTTTCTCAGCCCTAATCTATCAACCCAACAATGGTTGGGTTGGAATCACTCTAGAAGAAGATACCATAATTATCCACAATTAATGAGGAAATGGCCTTTTGAAAAGTAACTTAATGTGAAAGGTGGTTATCCTTGTTTCTGTTTGTCTTCAGACTTTGTGTGACTATTTGGAGAAGTTTTAAGATTACTTTAAAGGGGAAGAATTTTTGACATATAAATATACTGATGGATTTTTAACAATGATTTTACAACTTCAACATTTAATTTCTTACAGTCTTTTTTTCTGACTCAACTTTATTTAGCAATATGTGTTTGAATACTGCTGGGGAATTTACTTTACACTAATCAGACTATTGTCCCTCTAATTCAGTACTATCTGTACTATATTAGGACAGGTAAACACGTGTAGATCAACTAGGCATCATCAAGCTAAAAAAGGCTGAGCTGAAGTCTTTCTCAGTGTCATCTGAAAATATTGAGAGCTGACTCTATGGTTTTTACATGGAAGCCGGCGTCTCTCCAGTGTCAAAGAGTTTCCTCAGAGTTCCTTGAGGAATCTCCCAGAAAGCACAAATAATTGTTAATGAAGAACTAACAAAACCCCATGAGATACAAAAAGGAACAAGACAAGAATGTCTGTTGTCTCTGCTCCTGTTTATTTTAATTTTTAAAATACTGAATGGGTATATAAGACAAAATGAGAGAATTATAAAAGTAAACGTGAAAAGAAAAAGTTAAGGACATTTGCTGATGGTTTGTATTGGTTTTGGAGGGTCCATTATTCTGTAGAATACAAATATTAATGGAAAAAAATTAAAAAATTAAAATAAGGTGTTGTGTTAACAGGTTTTATTAAGATTAATAATCAGAAGATAAAAATGTTAACAGAAATGTAAAAACAGAGGATCAAATAGAAGTGATGAAGAAAAAAGCAGTTTTTAAGATTAAGGATAAAGTAAAATATTTGGGTATCACTATGACAAATATGAATTGTATGTTATTTCAAAATAATTATGTTAAACTATAAAATGATTTTTTTTTAAAAAAAAAAAAACTATGTTAAAATGTAAGAAACTACCATTTTCTTTGCTGGGGAGAATTTCTGTGATAAAGATGAATGTTCTTCCTAGAATGATATTCTTGTTTCAGCCAATACCTGTTTTGACAACTGATATACATTAAACAATCACAAAAAAAGATGTATCTAAGTTTGAAAGGCAAAGGAAAAGCCATGAGTTAAGAGAGGGTCTGAAATCCAGCATTTGAACCAGACAGCATGAACTGAAATTGGGACAGGAAAGAAAACACCAATATTGATAACTTTCAAATCAGAAAACACAGGTAAAAGTTTGCATTGATAACGGCTGGACTTCGGCTGACAATGACACCAGATATTTCTGCCCTCCAAAATGATGGCCAGCTCATGTTTACACTGGGGTAAGTTGGAAGAGTAGATCTGCCTTCTGTCTTCTAGTCTTGTAGTAGTATGGTAGGCTGTGCCTGAGAAGACTTTATTTCTACTATAAGGAAAGAACAGAGTGGGAAGAGCAACAACGGAAAAGAGGGAAAGATTGATAAGCCTAGCTAACTATTTCTTCCAAAATCTATTAACCAGTCAGGAATTGAGTGTTTCCATACAGTTTGGAATCTTTTTATTTGTTCTTTCACACTTCTCAAAAGAACTTTGATCAAATTAAAGTCACCCAAATTCTTGTAAATTTCCATATAAGAGTACAAAAGACCTCTTATTCAGTACAATGGAACCTGAAGCTTGTATGTATAAATGAATTATCACACTTGAATGGCATCACTGAATGAGAGAAACAATTAAAGCCATCCCGTTAACATTTTACAGGTTTCAATTATCTTCTCAGTGTACCCTGGATATTGATCGAACGTCACCAGCAAATTTCTCAATCTATATTGATGAGTGGCAGCAAAGTCATTAAAAACCTCTGTAAAATGTATTATGCAAAAAGAGGATAAACAGTATCCCTTTTGAAGGATTTTATTCAGAAATGCATATATTGTTCTGCCTCATGTTACAGAGCTTAATGCTTTTATTTCCATTTCCAACCAATGGTTTTGTTGGAAATAAAATTTTGTTATGTTCAATTTTGTTCATGTACTCACACAAACGCATAGTTTTTTTTTTCTAATGAGCATAATTCTTGGCTGATCTAAAGTTCTTAGATTGGCACAATGAGAAAAGAATGGGTTCCCTGAAAATCTCTTCCCCTTATTCCCAACCTGCCATCCACACAAACATACCAAGTGGCTCTGTTCAGGTTAATATTTTCAGACTCACAAAAAACCAGCTGAAGATAAGAATAGGTAGTTAAGAAAAAGGAAAAAACCAGTTTTCTTCTTCTAAAACGTCAGCCCTATTTTTCAATCTTCAGAGACAGAAAACTAAACTTTTACTCTCAAGGTAGTTAGAAATGTAATTCTAGGCATGCCTACTCTAAAGTAAAGCCTATTCAGAAGTGAGCATGTATAAGATCAACCTCAAGTGCTGTTTCAATGGTAAAAACGGAAAAGTGCAAGCAAAGCAAAAGACACCTCATCAAATCAAGCTTGCCTTCTGCTAACTGGACACCCCCATATAGTTTTCTTGGCAGAAGTCCAGAAGTGAGTAGGCCAAATTCAAGCAGCTGGCTTAAAGATAACCATGCTGATCCTGAAATGAATGCATACCACTGTCAGTGTGGAAACTCACCCTCTTCGTATTATGATGTTCAGTCTAGGGTGCATTTTAGTCATTTTGCTTTAATGTGTTTCAATGAGTTTAGCAGAAGTTTTATGCAGATTACCACAAAGCAGTTTTGACATTTTCAGTGGAAAACCTTGAGTTCATTCAATAGCCTTTCACCAGAAAATGGGGGGGGGGGAATGGTTGGATGTGTGCCTTGCATTCCCAAGCTCTGTTATGTTTGGGCGGAGAAGGTTCAGTTAGGGTGAATGATAAATTCCTAAATCCTCTCTATGTTTATAATCTCAGTAAGGGTAATTGCAGCATGTCGGCATTTATTCATTGTATATTATTTCTTCAAATGGGGCTGTCCTGTCTTCAGCCTCAACCACATGCTGACAGTTTGTGGTTTTCAATTTGCCTTGCCGAAGGTTTATTTGCTTAACAAAGAGCCTTAGTTAGAGTCTCTCTTTGTCAAATTTCCTGACCTGAAATATGAACTGTAGCAGATGCATATCGAGAAGAGCAATCTGGCAGGACAAGGGGTGTACCTGCTCCAACTTTGTAACCACAATCCCCAAGCTGGTATTCTTGAACAGAAGACCAATCAAAACATTCCCCTTCTCAACCAGGTCCAGAATTCAAATCCAAGCAGTGCACAGGGACATGTTAATCTGAGGAACAATATGGAGACAACTGAAAGTTGCTTTCTGAGGCCATCCAAACTCATGGTTTTAACAAGGGGACACATTTGTTTCTTTATAATGAGCTGTCCTGGGAAAAGGACTGAGAGACAATCTCCAGCTGTCATTGTTATACTATTATTGCTATTAAGAAAAATGAGAAAATAATGTTTGATCAGTTTTGCCCTTCTATACAATATAAGCCTAGAAAGGCACCTTAAGATAGAATTAGAATTAGAATATCCTTTATTGGCCAAGTGTGATTGGACACACAAGGAATTTGTCTCCAGTGCATAAGCTCTCAGTGTACATACAAACAACAAAGTAATATAAGATACTAATAGGAGAAGGTAGTAGAAAAGATGAGAAGGATAATAGTAATACAGCTCTGTTGCATGGGTAAATATCCTAAGACATAAGACAGTACTGTGGGAATTAGGTGTTCAGCGGAGTGATGGCACAAGAGGAAAAATTGTGTTTGTTTTGGCATACAATGCCCTATAGCAATGTCCTGAGGGGAGGAGTTGAAACAGTTTATGTCCAGGATGTGAGGGGTCTGAGTAGTATTTACATCCTGGTTTCTTGTTCACTCTTAGGTGACCCCAAAGACTGTAAGGAAATCATTGAGAACCTTTGCATTCTAACATTCTTGAAATGTCATAATATAGTGAAAAGGCGTTTTCCAGTACACAGTTTAAATTTTTGTGAAATCGCACAGCAACTCTTACATTTAATATATTGGTGAACTTTGTAACAACCCTGTAAAGAAGGTAGGTATTACTAACCATAAAAGGGTAAAACGCCTTGCCGAAAGCAATGTAGCTATTATGGGAGCTGAAAGAGAAACTTGCTCATTCATAGATAATCTTTAAAAAGGTAAAGTGTCCTTCATGTGATTCAAGCAATTACATGGAGATGTCCAAATATCCTTCTTTTCACAGTACAAAAGTGGATTTTCACTGCCTTCTTCCAAGATGCTTTTTGACTTCCCACTCCAGCCTAAAGCCCTGCAATTTTTATGCAATCCGCCATCCAGGAACTAACCAAATCCAGCTTTGATTTCCTTTTGAATTAGCCCAAGTTTTCTAGAGTCTAACTGAATGCTAATCCATAGACCATGGTTTCAACCATTACAGCTGGGTTCATAAATAGGAATATACATTCCTATATGGATGGCTCAGTAGGACTTCTGTTTGTTATCCAACAAAAATGAAATGCAAATATGAAAGTTGGATCTAGTAAAGTTTCTACAATTCTAACTTAAATTCAAATGGTTTTAAAATAGACCAACGAATTTCTAGTATTATGTCTAAACTATTTTTGAAATAGTTACATAGCATGCATAGTACATAAGTAGATGCAATCAGTAAACCCTATTATTTGATAAAAATATATATTTACCTGCCCCTCTCAAAAAACCTTTGCTTGAATACATTTTCCCAATACAGCAAATAGCACAACAGGGTAATCAACCCTACCAAAAGAGCCACAAAAATAGCTTTTTTCTTATCTAGTGAAATTCCAACATACAGTAGTAGGAACATAACAATGGCTTTCACATCAAAGCAAAAAGCAGAAGATACATTAGTGAGGATTCCAAAAGCATCCATCGATTATTATGGCCTTCAGAAACTTAGCCAATGTTCTGAATCACGCACAGAAACACAATGCAAAACCTGGCATGGCTATAGTGATGTGATCCAGGAAGCAAATATCCAACAGCATGCTATCTTTGTCTTAATCAGCAGCACTTTTAAAAGTAGCTTCATCCAGAATGCACAGCAATAATCTAAATGAAATGTAAGTTTATGAAGATGAATATTCACAGCGCTTCTTAAACAGTCAATGAATGGCATTCATTCTTAAAATACAGTTGAGAAAATGGAGCACTAGAAGAAAATGTAACAATCATCATGTGGCATGCCAATTTTACTTTTATATTTTATAATACTCATGCATTCTTATGTGCAGTGTTCATGCACATATGTTTTTCAGTACTTCCATGTTTAAAATGCACATTAAGGATGCTCAGGCCATCTGAGAAACACCATTTGCATCTAGTTAAAAAGTTGACATTGAAAAGGCCCACAGTACATGCATACAAAATATTTAGGCTTGTACGATCTAAGGGCCACATGTAGATATTGTCCATTCATATGTTTCCTCCACAAACAATGGGAGGATAGGACTGAAAGTCATCTTCGGATTGCCCTATTGCACATTGCTGAGTTTGTCCCCTGCAGCTAAATGATAGGCACTATCAAACTGGCACTCTGTTTCCCTTCCAATTTTTAGTAATGAGTATATATTAGCTCAGCTTGTTTCCAAGAAGGCGTTGCTCATGTTCTCATTAAAGTCAGCCGAATTTCGAACAGGATGGTAATGGAGATAGAAAAGGCTGAAATCCCAAGGCACCCCTTAGGGGAATTTTGCTGCCAAGAGAAGAGGGAGAAGGAGGGGGAGAGAGAGAGAGATTGTGGGGAGCAATATGCTGACATAATAAACCGCTTAGAGAGGGTTGTAAAGCACTGTGAAGCGGTATATAAGTCTAAGTTTATTGCTATTGAGTTGGGAGAATATTCTCTCTCTCTCTCTCTCTCTCTCTCTCTTTCTGTCTCTGTGTGTTTGTGTGTGTGTGTGTGTGAGAGAGAGAGAGAGAGAGAGAATATTCCTCTCCCAACTCAATAGCAATAACGCTTATATACCGCTTCACAGCCCTCTCTAAGCGGGCTATTGTGGCACCAATTAGCCTGACACGCATCCGATTCGAAGGTTGCTCCTCCCTGAGCTGTAGTGCTTCCAGCAGCCCGAAACCCCTACCCGACGGATAAGGAGAGGCCGGGCACTCCCCGCTTTCTTCCCTTCCTGGAGCCGCGCCCTTTAGTTGCAGCGCCGAGTCTCGACGGCCCAGCGAAGGTGGTACCAGAATGCCCGCGCCGCTCCCTTTGTCCCCGCTAAAGGCGAAGGTGATGAATGCGCGAAAGGATTAGCAGCGGCGCCTGGCTCAAAGCTCTCCGAAGCTGCCGGAGCCCGGCGCTGATAGGACAGCTGGCGAGAAGGGACACCCAATTCAATTTGCTCCTCATTTGCATACATATGACAACCATCTGTGCTAATAGCACTGCAATGTCTCCATTAGGCTCCCTTCGAGTGTACAGAGCTCCACTTCGCTCCAATTAGGCCTTTAAGTGGGAAAGCTTAGCGCATCAATATTTGCAGAGGGGACAGGACGGCTCAGCGAGCCGTGGCGCTTTCCGCTTTTCCTTTCGCATCAAGAGCTGTTAGGCTGCTCCATCCCAGCCTGAAAAAGCCATCTAGGAATAGGTTTATAGCCGATACTCTTCCTGTCCCCTCCAAAAAAGATTTCGGAATTAGATCATCAGAAAATTGGCTTGTGCTTAGGGTGATCCAGCTGGCCCAGAATTCTAGGAAGGGGTCTAGTTCACCCAGAAGGGGAAACCTGAATCCCTCCTTGGCCATCTTGGCCTATTTGAAAGCTGGATTTACCAAATCCCAGCATTGCCAGTCGCCTAAGCAGAAGTGGAGTTGGCATTCAATATATCTGGAAGACGGTGGGTGGAAACGGCCACAAAGGGCTTATTCATCCCAGCTCCGCAGAAGCAAAACAAACAGCCTGTGAAAAGGCAGTTCCACATTTGGAATGGTGCTCAAGATGTGCGTCATTTATTTGCAATTAATGTCGTGATTCCAGTGCTTGATGCTCCTTCTCCTCCTGTTTAGAGGAAATGGCTTTAAAGTTTGGCCATGTTTACCTCAGGAAAGCCTTTTTTTTTTTTTGCTTACTTTATTTCAGTGTCCTATGTAATCACAAGATGGTTCTTGGGTTTCAATGTTAAGGCATTTATATCATATTTTTTTCCTCTAAGAACTCAAGGTGACCCACAAGGAATTATCTCACCAACAATTACTGTGAAGTAATTTGGAATGGGATGAGTGAATCAAATGGACAGACAGAGACTCTCTGCCCAAAGTTCCCTGCCTTATCTTCCAGGGAAACATACTAAGTTATTTATTACATAAACAATTTTTTCCACCCTACCCAGCTTCTACCCTTGCTCCTACTAGTGCCAACCTTTTTTCTTCTGTTTTTTTTTTTGCTTGCTTCCCCCCCCCCTCAAAACATGGTACTTCCCTCTTCCTGCCACCAAGCAAAGCCAGCTCTGTCTCCTCAAAGTAATTGAAGGGATGAGTCTAGCTCCCTAGATCTGTAGCATTAGTGCAACACAATGGTAGCATTCAATAAATATTTATTTTAATGAATAAAAAATAGACATCATTTTGCTGGCAGGCCTGGGGTGACACAGAGCCCATCAAGTAGTTTGTTTGATTGTTGTTGCCAGAGGGGTCGGGGTTTATTGGGTTTATTGAGCAGCCATATAAATCTTCTTGGTAAAAAAATAAAATAAAAATTCCTGCAAGAGAGAGCAGCATAAAGGAAAATGCTCTCTCCAAATATGTATTGTTATGGAAGGCCTAGTATGTATAGTTTCAGCTCATTTGAGCTCCTGTCTGTACAATGATAAAGTATTTCATTTCCCACTGGACACCTGCCAATTCAAACTAAAACTCAATTTTGGGTTTATATCAAACTGAACAGGAGATTCTGGATGTGTACTTTTAGTGTAGATTTAAAAGAAAGTCAATCAGGATACTGTCCAGTGAATGTATAAGGCTTCAGTACATGTCCTCCAACCCCCGGTCCGTGGTCCAGTACCGGGCCACGGCATTCCAGCAACTGGTCCACACAAACAAGCAAAGCCCCATCCGCGGGATGCAGGCAGCACACAAAACCACGCAACCTGTGGTCTGTGGGAAAACCTCTCTCCACGGAACCGGTCCCTGGTGCCCAAAAGGTTGGGGGCCTCTGTTCTTCGTATCAGGAGAATTGTATTAAATTAAATTTAGGAACTGCCATTCTTGTTATTTCAATATATCAGGGCCTTGATTAAGTCCTTGCCCAACTGTAACAAAATCAAGGATAGCCCTCATTTTTGTAGGCATCCAGAAACAATTCTAGAAATGATTTCCAAAGGTTTGCTTAACCTCTTTACTATCAATCAAGTTAAGCTTTTTTATTTTTAAAAAACCCAGCAGATATTGCTCAATGGGCTTCCCATGAGTAATTACAATGTCTTCATTTTAGAGCAAGTGTACAATCACCAGCCTTTTTTTTTATATGCCCCCACAATTTAATTACAGTATGCAACTTTTACTTCCTTTTTATAGAAATAAGCAATCTAAGCACGCTATACCTATGCTTCAAAAAAATTTCCACATACTTACTCCCTCCAGTGACCTTACCATGTTGCATTATCTTCCTTAATTAATCAGGCCACAATATTAGATGAACACCCTGGACTTGTGAACAGACCATTAGCCTTTTGGCTACATTTAGGAGCAGCTCTGGAACTGTTGTTTTATTCTTTTGGGCTCAGTTGTTCTTTTGGACTTTGACAAAGCTCCTGGTGACTATTCCCACAAAGGACTGCAGATTCTGCAACCAAGATAGCTATTATTAGCTATGGGCAATGAAAGGAAAACACTGCACAGCCAACTCTTTTAATTTTGAACAGGTGAATCAAACAGCAAAGAACAAGGGATGTTATCTATGTTAACCTCTGACCACTGGGGTAGGATCAGGATATATTAGCCAGGAAACTCTTAAATATAACATTACTGTGATTCTTTTTCTTTCACTTCCTGCATCGTCTCTTGCTCTCTTCTCTTAACCCAAACTCCATCCCCCTCCTATTTTAGCAGGTAGTAGCTGCCACTGCAACCTCTGTTTTTTTTTTCTCCCTCTCTCTCTCTTTTAAATCACTCTTTCTTTCAAAGTATCTGGCTCAAATTTGGTACCTTGATTTCCCAAAGGGCCTTGAGGTGACCCTTCAACTTTCAGACCAGCATAGCACTGTGAATTTCTTACGATCCCGCCCCCCCTTCCATCAGATGCTTCTGATTGGTCAATTCTTTGGCACTTAGCATTCTTTTAACCCAGCTAGGAAATCCTGAGGCTTTCCTGTGTTAGGACTCAGAAAAATCAGAAAGTTCTTCATTGGGCCATTTTTTGGGGGGGGGGTCATCCTATTTTGCTTACTTGCATGATCCTTTCTGGAATGACCCATTACTTACCAAACACCTATGTTCATTAACACACTAGCCCTGTCCTCCATTTCTAATCGGTTCACTGACAGGGGGCATTAGCTGGCCAGTTTCTTCTCTTAGAGCCCCCCCTCCCCTGGGGAGAAATTAGGTTTCCTGTCAGAATTGTCTTTAGTACCAAATTATTTTTGCCTGTGTTTTTTGGTTTGTGCTGATGGAGAAATACATTTCCCCAGTGGGCTTCAATAGTTTTAAGGTTAAAGGCCAGCCCATTAATCTATCCCCTTCTTTTGTCAGTTTTCCAACCCACGTGCTCATGCATTGCTAAGGTAATTTGGGAGGTCTGAGCAGTGAAAGTATGCTGTAGACCGATACACAGGGAGCCAAAAAAGGAAGATTGTCATCCCCTCAACTGGGAATGATGTGGTCAATAACATTTTTTTCACACTATATGATATGGAACAGCTTGCGTTCAGAAGTTGTGGGTGCTCCAACAGTGGAAGTTGGAGGGATTGGACAACCATTTTGTCTAGAATGGTACAGGTTCTCCTGCTTGAGCAGGGGGTTGTGCTAGAAGACCTCCAACATCCCTTCCAATTCGGCTATTCTGTATTCTATAAAACTACAGCTAATGTCCTCCCCTCCTTTGTTGTTTTACAAACTAATTTTGAAATTTGATCAGATAAAAACATGATTTTCCATTCTCTTCAATTACCTTGCAATTGTTGGTGGAAGGTTGCAATAATGCTTTGAAGAGAAACCAAATTTCTCTCTGTGATTTTGCTAACGGATTACTAGGTTGATTTTCCCATGGTGTTGATCAATGAATTTTGCAACTTGAATATTATGTGGCTCCCTGCCAGTGGCAGCCCTCCTCCAACAACATGTTTTCTGGAGGTACAAGAGCTGAAAAGTGAAGAAAGAATTTAAAGGCTGTTCTGTGAATATACATTCAATTCCAAACTAATACAATATACACCTCTTGTCTTTCTTCCCAAGTTCAGCGTGCAGAGGGGATCCTTGGCACAGATTTAAAGTTTGGAATACTGTCTTCAAAATGAATCAAAGTAATGATTCTGAACACCTCACAAGAAGTCTAAATTGAGGGGTGTCAAACTCGCAACGTCACATGACGTGTCGCAACGTATTGCAACTTTTTCCCCATTGCTGGAGCTGAGGTGGGTGCGGTTTCGGCACAACGCATTCGGCCTGTGGGCCGGCACTTTGACACCCCTGCTCTAGATGAAAAAAGCTCTAGTATTATATTCTTGTACTTGCACCCTAAACATCTGCATATATTGTCAAGCCCCAAGTACAAAAGGTTATTTTTGCGTGTGCTTTTTACACTGTGTTATAGAGACCAGCCACAATATACAAAGCAAAGTTGCAGGAAACAGATAAAAATGGGTGTTTTCTGCTCTGTCATTCACTCCCATTTTCAGGCTTGACTGTGTTTGCTTTGAGGTAGCTCCTTTTTATGAGATGCATCCCGGAACATATAGTATATCACAAACAACTGGGAATGTGTTATATTCGAAGTGCCAATCCCATCTTAGCTCCCAAATGCCATGTCTTGTCTTAGCAAAAAAAAAAGCAATTCAGTAAAATCTAATGACTTTTACAATGTTTACACAGAGCCCACAATTACTAACCACTTTGTTTAAATAGCACAACAGCTGCATTGATCTTCAAATTAATCAAGTCTGGAATAGGTATTTGAAACTTGAAAGTCACTCACCAAGTGAATGCTGGTGGAAACAACTCACTCTCCCCTTTTCACTTTCTTTCCCCCTCCGCATTGCATACACATGCTAACACTATTTGTCTGCACAACTCTTTGTTTATATATTAGGCCCTAGATTTAAAAGGCATAAAGTATATCAACCTTCACTCCATTACCCATGTCTCTTTTATGACCCCAGAAGTCCCCCCCCCCTTATCATGCCACCAGCATTTGTCAACATGGATTTGTGAAATTCCTATGATCAATAGGAAGTTAAAACAGGTATGTTAAACTTCCAGTTGGACTGTCACACCCTAGTTATTCTGGCTACTCATTTTTTCCCAAATGCTAAAGGGGCTAAAGTGTCATTTCTCTAACCCTTCCCTGGCTTCATTTCAGCATCCCTGCTCTCCTTGCAGCCCTTGGAGGCTGCTTTTTAAAGTGTATCCCTGTTCTAGAATCTCAGCCCTACAAGATAGACCAGACTAAGACGCCTGTATATCATAGAGGTCAGGACTATTTTTATTGTAACAGCTATAGGAAGAAAATCTTGCAAGCCTGAGTGTGCTTATCCCTTCCTTTGTGAACTAGGGAGGAGCTGGTCTGAAATGTTTTCTCAATTTTTTTTTACTTGACCTAGGCTTTACTTACCTAACCATTGCGTTGGCAATGGCTCTTCCTCCTGCCTTTCAAAGCCATTCTTTGTGTCCTTTACATCAGAGGTCCCCAACTTAGGGCCCCAGCCCACTACCGGGCTGTGGGCTGTTTGCCACTGGGCTGCTTGAGAGGCTGGCCAGTGCATGCGCGTGTGTGCACATGTGCACCCCCCACTCGCACTAGTATTGCGGAGTTGCGTGGACACTAGCAATACCGTGAGCATCGTACAGGCGCTAGCTAGTGTCATGAGTGCAACCCCCACTTGCGCTAGCATCGCGGCGGCATGCAGACACTATCAGCACCGCGAATGCACACTCCCCCCACTCACACTAGCATCACGGCAATGTGTGGGCGCTAGTGTCGCCTGACCATCGCACGGGTGCTCATGGCCCCATTTGCATCATGCATGCAATTGTGGCCCCGTTTGCGTGTGTGCTTGCAGCCCCCTTTACACATGTGTGCATAGGCGTCTCCACACACCCCCTGAACTGGGCCACCAACGAACAAAGGATGGGGACTTTACATAGAGATATCAACAGGTGAGGGATTCTTAGTCCAGACAACATGTTGCACCCACTTGAATCTTCCTTTGTTTCTCCTTATTCTTGTTTGTAGGGTGCATGAAACCTCTGATACTCTATGGTGACATATATTAAAATAAAAATGCAGCTAGAGCTTCATTTTAATTTGTTCATGAATCTTAAATAGAACTGATTTTTCTACTTATCAGTTAGATGGTGAACCTCCCTGTGCTTTTACAGAACATTCTCATTTAACTATTTACTTGTATTTTGAGGTACCTGCAGGCCTCAAAATACCTTTGTGGAGCCCAGACCTGGTGCTAAAATTTTCTTTACGTACAGTATATACATGCAAAGCATACAGAATACTGAATAACTGACTTGGAAGGTACCTTGGAAGTCTTCTAGTCCAATCCCCTGCTCAAGCAGGAGACCCTATACCATTTTAGACAAATGGTTGTCCAGTCTCTTCTTAAAAGCCTCCAACGTTGGAGCACCCACAACTTCTGAAGCCAAGCCGTTCCACTGGTTTGATTGTTTTTACTGTCAGGAAATTTCTCCTTTGTTCTAGGTTGCTTCTCTCCTTTTTCAATTTCTGTCCCTTGCTTCTTGTCCTGCCTTCTAAAAAATTATCCCCTTGTCCAGTGTAATAAAAACTATCCAGTATTATAAAAGCTATCCCCTTGTCGAGTTCCTGCCTTTCTCACATAAATAATTTCAGAATAATTTCACCATAACTATATATTCATTTCCAAACTTTCAAATATAATTCACCTTCTGGCCTAAATCTCTCTTTACTTTATCTCAGGTACGGAAAATATGACATAGAAGATGTATATATGAACTACTCACATTTTAGAATATTAGATGACTAACTGACAACAGTGACTGAAACCTGGTTGCTTTTACCTGCTTGATTAAAGTGAAGTCTGCCCAAAATGCAGAAAGACAAGCCTTTGCATCTTCTCTCAACTTAATAGAAAGAGTAGGAAGGTGGGGGGGGGGCAAGAGGAGGAAAACGATTTTGCCCTGACATCTAAAGCTTGGATTAATTAGGTTGTTCAATGGGGTTTGACAATATCTGAAGCGGCACAAATTTCCTTGAAAGAGGTAAAGAGGGAACGGGGGAATTGTTCTCACCCATGTGTCAGACTCACTACATTGCCCAGGAAGCATAGGTTCTCTGATCATGCCCTGTGTACTAGGAGGTGATCATTAGTGAAACAAGCTAGGTAGCGCACTAGCTCACGTGCACCAAAAGGTCTGTGATTAATGAAATGTCCCTTTGGACATAGTAAGTGATTTGTCTCTCCATGGCCACAAGTCCAGTGCTTGTAATCCTGTCACATGCCAACCTCCCATGGACATGGTGTGTCAGAGGTCATAAATGGCTATGGCTAGCCCATTAAACTGGAATTTGCAAAGCAAGCTTTAAGAGTGACACACCCCATGTCTATTGTGTCACAAGTGAGAGACTTAAAACCATAAACCTCCAGTCTTAAAGAGTAACATCATGCCTCTTTAAGGAAAGTTAGGAGAAGTATTTGGAAAGACATAATTGGATATTAAAGATACAGGCATAGATTGGTAGTGAAGATAGTAATCTAAAATGCTGAGCTTCACGCCTGCTTTTCAGGTCTCCAAAGTCCCTTTCAAGCACATTAAAAAAAAAAACCTCTTCCCAAATCCCAGGTGTTTTTATTTTTTTTTAATCTTAGGCTGGTCCTATGTATAACCTAACCCTATATAAGCCACAGGTCTTTCTACTGAAGCTCTTGATTTCTCAAAAAAGGCTAAGTGCAACTGCTGGTTATCAAAAGTTGTCCATCTCTAGCAAAGGTCAATATAAACCAGGATGAATGGAGGAGAAAGGATTCTGAAGGATTAATTGAAACCCAACTGGTTTTAACCTCCCATTTCACCCACTTAAATAACAACAAATATTGCAATTTTCAAGGCATATTCTTAGAGAATGAGATTCAGTGAGAATGAGTGTTAATGGGGGATGCAAAACTTAATCTTTCTTTTAAACAGGAAAGAATGGCATGATAGGGAATGTGGTGTCTTTCATGCTGAACTTGGCATATCAAGAATAATCAAGCTAGGCTTATTGACTAGTTCTCCATGCATCCACTCTCCCTCCACTTCCCAAAGTTCATTGCCAATGAAAAGGAAGAGGTAACAAACATTGATAGAAACAGCTGAAAGAACGTCTGGATTAATTTTGCTCCCTTTTCAATTGAGAGTGAAAGAAAGAAAATAAGGACATCACAAACTAGGACTCATCTGGTACATTAATCAAGGATATCATTTTGCCCTGAGGTTTCTAATATGAATTAGGGCAGCTGGTTGCTAGCATGTTGCCTTGGACAGTGAGCTAAGCAGCAGATGGAGGCCATTCATGAGCTGGTTATTTAACCTTCTGAACAGAGTCCCATTAAACGGGAAGGCTTCGTGGTGATCAGAAACGGCACTGTTACATTGGTAGAGAATGGCGAGTGATGCCTTTTAATTCTCTTCATGGACTCCTTTCAGAAAACAAAAGTAGGTCACTCACTCTGGATTCTGACAAGCCAATACACTTTCTGGATTATAGATAGGCATGAAAAGATAAGGACATCTTTTCCAGACAGAAAAGCTGACAAAAAGTGGGAGAAGGTAAGTTATAGGCATCCCATTAGCATTCAATGCTGGAACAACTTAGAGACAGATAAGTACTGTATGTTATTAAACTATTTATTTTAGGCTGTATGTACAATAGCATTCTTTGTTCTCTCTGCTGCGGCAGATTAACACAAGTACCTCTTGTTACTGAATGGCAGTCCTTGACCATTTCTTGGTTTGAATTGGAAGACACTGGAGCCTCTTTCTCTACCTGGTACTCTCCAGTTGTATTGGGATGCCAAATTCCTGGTTTACACAGCGATTCGTGGCTATAGTGGCTACGTATTCAGGGAATTCTACAGTAGTTCAAACATCTGGATGGCAACTCTAACTCAAGGATTACAAAAAAATAAAAAATTCTACTACTTTTATCACATTGATATATCCTGCTTGTGACACTGCTACAAAAGAAGCAGCAAGGAGGTGCCAAGTAGCTGTTATGCCGAGAACACCAAACTGTGATTCTCTCTCTCTCTTTTTTTTATCATTGATCTCAAGTAGGTTTGGGAGGTCTGCCTTGGTGGGGAGCAAAAAAAACAATATTATCATTTAAAAAACAATTCAGTAATGCAGGGAAATCAGAGAGTCAGTGTTTCTTGTTGAAAATGATGGGGATGCTTGGAGAAAATATGATCATTTCTTTGGCAGATTGATCCTTTTCTGATGTTTTAAGCAAGTGGGTCAGAAGACTCACAACTGAATGCCATTCTTTCTTTTTCCTCCACTGTCTGAAGGTACTGAAACTCAATCTACAGCAATACCCATGATGTTGTGGCTTGAATTCTTTGATAGAGAATGACTTTTCTCAACCAAAGAGGCTGCTGTTTATGGCCACAGTATGACTTCTTCTTAGAAAAGTGAAGACACTTGGTATCATATTACCATCTGTAATATATGTTCTCCTTGGGTTTTTGATACAAATGTGACACTGCTCTGTGGCTACCTTTGTTGTCTTAGGCTCTCCTTTCACCAGGTCTAGGTAAACAGGGTAAGAGGACGAAGAAATTGGCAAAGGTGGGAAGGTAAGCTCTCAAGATGTTGGTCATTGAATTCACAGCTGATTAGGAATTGATTAAAAATGTTCATTATGGCACTTCTTTGGGGTGATTTGTGGCATCCTTTCACATAAGGGTGGAAAGGTCACAGGAAATAAAATGTGGGGCACTGTCCAGATTGGCAGCAATCACTTGTCTGCCACAATATGCAGCTTTCTGTTTTCAGGGAAAGGATAAACCTAGCAAGTGTGTACAAGGAACTTTACTCTTAGTTTACAGAGTACCTAATGATCATGGTTGATCCAAACCAACAAAAACAATCAAACAACACCCCCCATAACTAGACTAAGTTAGATGGAAGTTTTCCTGTCAAAAGAAGGAAATGACAAATGGCACTTATACAGTATATTGGTGGCACTTCCATATTGTAGCTGGGAAAAGAAAAAAAGACATGTGCAGGTGTTCATCTGAGAGTTTTATGCTACATTTTAAGGTTCCTGGTACATCATATACAATATTTCAGCCATATATAGTTGATGCTTAATATGCATATGATTTAGAAGGTGATCCTTTCTCAGATAACACTTTTGTATATTTAAGAAGTAGGAAATACTATATGCATGTACACATCCTTAAAAACTGCAATGTGGTAGAGGTGTATTTGATGAATATTTCTTTTAAAAAAATAAAAAAATAAATAACAAGAGTAGCAACTGACACATGGGAGACCACTTTCACCCAGGATGAATGAGTGGGAAACAAATTAGCAAATAGCAGGTGGGTTTTCACAAAGAGTTCAAGAACAGCTAAGGTTGATAAAGCTATTGCTATTTTTTTTTATGCCAACAGCTGTACTAGGGCCACAAAAATCTAATTCAATTATAGCATGGGATGTGCTTGCTTGTGAAAATTGTTCCCTTCTGGACAGAGATCTGGAATCTAATAGAAATGATTGAATCTGATTCCCATTGGGGTCTGCCAGAACATGTCATCAGGCAGATAAGTATTCAACATTAGGTGTTATCAAGTTGAAGACAAGCATCCTGAAGGAAGGGTAGAGTATAACCCAGTGGTGCAAATAAGGGCAATACTTAATGGAACACCACTATCATATCACCCCATATCTCAGGAGTTGCCACAAAGAAGAGGGAGTCAACCTATTCTCCAAAGCACCTGAAGGCAGGACAAGAAGCAACGGATGGAAACTAACCAAAGAGAGAAGCAACCTAAACTAAGGAGAAATTTCCTAATAGTTAGAACAATTAATCAGTGGAACAACCTGCCTCCATAAGTTGTGAATGCTCCAACACTGGAAGTTTTTAAGAAGAGATTGGACAACCATTTGTTTGAAATGGTATAGAGTTTCCTGACTGAGCACGGGGTTGGACTAGAAGATCTCCAAGGCCTCTTCCAACTCTGTTATTCTGTTCTGTTCTACTTTTTGCTGTCCCTCCAAAGTTTCAGGGCTGTGGTGTGGCTATAGACAAGCCAGACGGCTCTTAAAGAACACATTGGGATAGATATTCCATAAAACAATGGTTTCAAGCGGTAGTTTTTGGCAGTTACCTTTTTGCTGCAGAAACATTTGAACAGAGCCTGAGGCAAACCAGAAACTGATCAAATGGATGAATGAGAAGAATGCTTTAACATAGACGGAGTAAGACAGAATGCCAGCAGAATAAAGGTTGACTGTTTGACTTCCTTTGAATACTTAACTTTTTCCCTGTCCTGAACAATTTGTAAATGACAGATCTACCCATTTCCCCTTTTAATATGCAACTTGATTCCTTTAGAAAGGTGCCTCCTGTGCATGCAAGAGAAGGTGGATGTGCAGAATAGACGGATGTGTGCTGCAGCCTGCTCAGTGGCTCTTTTGAATGATGTAGTACAGCTCTTGCATTTGCGATCGCCATGTGTTAATGACCTTTTCCTGGCAAGAATCCCTGCTTCACAATCTTTGACGGTGTCCAATATGTTCCTCTGTGCTGCTTTAATTATCGATGCAGTTTAAGCAGCACTTGCTAGGTCCCTATTGACTTCAGTCTGAACATAGAATGGATGTTGATAAAGCACACCTTGATATTCACTTTGGGACACAGGAAAATTGTTTCCTCCTCTTGCTTGTATGAAAGAGGTACAAGCACAATCTGTTCAGAGATCCAGAACATAGAAAAGAGCCAAATCTGCCATGGTCTCAGCCAAGGGCTCAACTGGAAAAGGATGGTGTTCGAGATGGGGGTGGGTCGCTCAAAATTGCAGGCAATCGGAAACAATATAAACAAGGGCGTGGTTTGGCTGTCTAACAGACACCTTGTCTGCTACTGCATTATTTTTAAGTTCTTTGAGCCATTTTTCATGACAAGACACTACACTGGTGTGTAAGTTAAAAGGCTAAGCTGCATCAGCTAGAATTTACAACCATTCTGAAAATGGCTGTTCTGTGCAATACAAGAGTGTGCATTAGTAAACAAAAGAGCACTGATACACACTCATCTAGGCACACTTACTCAGAGTAAGATCCTTCAGGGACAATGAAGCTTAGCTCTAATAGCTTTATTACCCCACAATCTGATTGGGTGGGTTGATTGCCATTCTGGCGTAAAGGGTATAGTCCATTTGGAATGCAATGCTCAAAACCAAAACCAAAGCAGTATTAGTAGAAAAAGAAAGAGGTAATATAGCATCAGTCAGAATTAATTCAATTATGGCAATTGTACACTATATCCCAGCAAGCCCAGTGATTCTCTCAACATTCTCTCTAAAGCCATCTGTCAATATACACCAACCTCTCTGGTAATTCACTGGAAAAATGGGAAATAAAAGATCATGGTTTTGCTTCAGTTCAAGGAAGATGTAACTTCTCCACCAACCTTAGGGGTGATTTCAGTGGTGGGATTCAAATATGTGAACAACCAGTTCTCTGTGTGGATGCCACTTCCAGAAGTCCATTCTGGGCTTCATAAAAGACCACCACCACCTTAAATTGCTTCTGGAAGTCTACTGATAACGAGTACAGCTCATGGAGGTAACAGTGTTACAAATACATGCTGAAGTATGTTACTCATGCCACTGCATTCTGGGCCTGTTGTAGCTTCAGACTGTTCATCAAATGAACCCATATAGATCCTACAGCAAATTAGAGACCCTGCATTTTGACCAGTGGCCTATCTGGAATTCATACTGTGTTCAAGTCTTGAGAATGTTTTTCATTTTGTCCGGCCTTCTATTCACCCTAACATTCTCTACATGCAGTTCAACATCTTGCTGAATCTATTTTACTTCCCACTACCATCATCTCCAATTCAAGCATAGTTATCAGGGGTGAAATCTGGAGCCTTTGTTTTGAAACATATACAAATTAATACTGCGCTTCAGTCTCCTTTCTTTATATGTACCTTACTTTACAGGTAAAGCTGTCAGAGATAGACCTTGTGTATCTGTGTTCAAAGTCTTTACCACTAAGGTTTCCATGCTGTAGAACCAAAGTATCCTCCACTCAGTGTGACTGTGGGGTCCCATGTCAAATTGTAGATCACATCATGACCAGCTGCAAGCTGAGGACATATACTGGCCCAATATCTGATTTTTTTAATATAAACGATGCTGCGCTTCAATGGTAAGATGGCCTAGATATAAGTATTTGTAAATTGTGTGTGTGTATTACTAGTCCATGTACGATATGCCATACACTAAGTAAATGAACTGTAGGACCAGAAACTTAAGAAAAAATAAGATTGTTCTACTGTTTCTCATTGGGTGAAATAATGCTTTTTCCCTAAGGGCAGATATTCTAAAAAGAATCAGCTTGCTTTTAAAATATTATATTATATGAGACTTCCGGTTTGCACTCATAGTGCATGGCCGTGCGACAGCGGACCTCCGCTCCCCACGGCTAATTTCGCCTTGCCAGGGGAACCCTAGATGGGTCCGAAGTTGCCTCGGAGAGGTGACCATGAAGGAGGGGTGCCCTGTCAATCACGAAGCGATGGCAATCGCTTTGTTTGATCTGTGGAAAGCCCTCCAAACCCAACAGGAAAAAAGCTAGCCGCATGCCAGCGTCTAGCCCAAGCTACTGCAGCTGAAGTCCAAGAGCACTATCAAGAACAATGGTGAACAGCGTGCTTGGAACTGGTGACAGTATTTGATCTTCTCTCCCTTACTTTTCAACTAGTCCCTGGGAAAGATCCCCAAAGCAAACAACCTCCGAAACTGAGGGGAGGGGACTACATTCCCATTCCCCCACAGACGGAAGCGGCAAATTAACCTTTAAGGAGGAAAGAACCTTATTGAAATTAAATTCAAAATACTACAATCTGATCAAACTTAGAAACTAAAACAAACTGCTAAGATTATATTATATATAAAGGATTTTGATTGAATTACATAAAAAAAGAAAAATAATAACTTTTTGTCTGAAAGAGCTGGAAAATAAATATTTGCTGACATCTAGTGGACAGTGAGTATATAGCACATTAAAGACAATGCCCAGAAACAAAGAAAAAAAAATCTGTTCCCATGAACTCTAATAACCTTTAAGAAGATAGTTGCTAAGCAACAGAGAAGAGATTGCATACTGGGCTGGCTATAAGATTGGAAAGTGTTTGAAGGAAAAGAAATACTTTGATTGTGGTTTAAATTTATGAACTGTTTAAAAACTTTGATCTATGATAAATTATTGAGAAGGGAAGTTACAGGAAGGATTTAAGCTGGCTAAATATATTGAATTGACAATTGACTCCTGAAAGAAAGAATTGTTATAAAACATTGATTTTACTGAAGCCTTGACAACTGAAAATTACAGTGGATTACAAAAATTATATATAAAAACAAGAACTATTCAAAATTGGACTGTATGGATTTTGGGATTTGGTGAGCTTGACAAGGCTAATTACTGAGACTATGGTATTTATGATGGACTACTCGAAAGGGGGAGACAACATGGATATGACATACTCATCAAAAAATGATACAAAACCACACTTAATATCTACTCTTGAAAGATTTAGCCTGAAAGATCAAAGACCTTTAGAAACACTTCAAGACAAAACAAATACTTTCCAAGATGAAATTTATGCAATGCTACGACAGATAGAAACTACAATAGACTTAAACCACAAAGAGATTAAACATAACTTTGATACTATCAGTGAATATACTTCTAACTTAAATCTACAATCAAAAAACATCCAAAGAATGATGGTAAAGAATGAACAAACAATCCAGACAACACAATGTGAACTAGAAAAAAATTATTTAACTGGTAAAGTTAGAAATGAAGGGAATTATAACTTAATACAAACAAGAAAAAACTTACAAGACTTGCATACAACAATAAATATGGAAAAGATACTTTATGTATTAGAACATCAAAATAAACCTGAGAAGAAAGAAGACTTAACGAATTGGAAACTGCTAGCAGAATCATTGTTTGGGAGACAAAAAGCATACATCCTATCTACTATTTATCCTCTACTCCTAACAATAACTACAAAAATACAAGAACTGGACAAGTTGAAAATATTAATTTGGAAAACAATTTGGCAAAGGAAGAAGATTAGAGACCGGCTGAAGAGATTGGATTCGTCCTACCTGATGGAATATTATATGAGTAAACACTTGTTTGAATATGGCTAAATAAACAAATAACTTTGGCCATAAAGGGACTTTAGAATAAATGAGATAAAAGATATAGGTAGATAATGTTTTTTGACAAGATACAAAATGTAAAAATATTAGGATGTTGTAAGTAAAGGAAAAGTTTGAATTTTAAAGACAAATTAAGTTTGAAAAGATTTAGGATTAAGGAATGATTGAAATATTGAGGGGAAATTAGGCTTAATAAGAACTCTGAAAAAAAGGATATATAGTGATTTAACTAATTTTTACAAATAGAAGTGAAATATAAATTGACTAGAAAGATGTTATGGATAGATGTTATGATAGATAAGTAGTATAGTATCTCTATAATATATGAAATATGAAAATACTGGGATGATATATTTAAATGGAAAATTTGGATATTTAGATGTTAAATACTGGGAAAAATATGATTGACAAGAATTGTCTGAATATTATGGAGAAATTGAACTTAAACAAGATTTATGAAAATAAGATTCATGGTGAATCAATAAGATGACTCTTACGAAAAACATAAGCTGATAAAAAAAATGCTACATATGGATGCTACTATTGTTGGTATAAATATAGAAGATAATGTTTTTATTTAATCATTTAAATATGGAAAATATCAAATATTAGAAATTGTATTTGTTTAATGTTGTAGAAGGAGAATACCACTGGGTGAAGAGAAGATCAAGGAAATATATTATCAATTGATATACTAATTAGGGAAATATAAAAAATAATTATTATTGATTGTTTATTAAGTATTATTAATTGTATATTCTTTTCTAAAAAAATTATGAACCAAGACAACACGCTATACACCAGGCACTAAGGTTGTTATTGTAAAAAACCAATAAAACTTTTATAAAAAATAATAATAAAAATACTATATTATACAATGTATTATGCTGTTGTGTGATTACAGTTTAAGAAGCGAATGTTGTTGCATCTGCTATCTTTGGAGAGCAAAGGTAACAAGAAACATAGATAGCCTCAAATACAATTTCATCACTGATATAGTCTAAGCCTGGATAAGAAAGGAGAAAGCATAGGCATCAGGCTAGCAACCCAACTCTAACAACAATAACAACAGCACTACTGAAACAATTAATGCAATTCAATGAGATACTTAAAAGCAGTTTGACAATACTACATGCGGGTGCTTGATGACAGCTGCAAGAAAATCCAGTGCCAGATACAGAGCTCAATTCCAAAACCACCAAAAGAACACAGAGTGCACAGATACTACACTTCTGTGGAAAACTAACACAATTGCTTGATGAATTTGATACTTAATATGTATTTATACATCCTGAGCATAAGGATAAGGTAAAAAAAGAAATGACAGTAACAGCAAGAGTATTCTGTTTTCTGAAGTGGATAGTCTATGTGTGCACTGTGTTGGTCTTTGGTGTTGCACAAGGAGGCAAAAAGGGGGTTAACTGGATATGAGCCAGTGGATGATCATAGCAAGATTTCAATCAAGGCATACAGAGTCAACCATCATCCAAGCTTATGCAGCAACTGAGGATGCACATGAAGCTGAAAAAGGACATACTGTATGAACAACTACAAGACACTTTCAGTGATATACCCAATCATAACATTATGCACAAATAGGCAACAACAGCCAAGGATGGGAACAAGTAATTGGCCTGCATCGATCAACAGCACAAAGGTGCAACACTGGAGAGCTCTTGCTGTATTTTGTAGCATAAATAATGTTTATGTGGGAAACATCTACTCTGCAGATAAAAATATTCACACACACACACACACACACAGAGTTGTTACACAATTCAGCCTTTAACAATGAAATCAATGGCTTTGCAACAGCAAATGATAGCAATCAGCACTCCTAGATGTCAGAACATGTCACAGAGCAATAGGACCATCACCCCCTTAAGACCAGGGGTGTCAAACTGCCGGCCCACGGGCCGGATATGTCATGAGGAAACCGCGCCCACCCCATTGCCGGCAATGGGGGAAAAGTTCCAATATGTCGCACGACGTCACATGATGACATGAGTTTGACATGTCTGATCTAGACTTTACCAAAAGAGAAAGCAAGAGTAGTATACAACTTGCCCTTCTGCTGTTGAGAAGCTAAAAATCATATCATTGCTAAACAGGACAAACTGAAACTTGAAAACAGGAATTGCAATAGGAAATTGAAATTGAAGATCAGTGGAGATGGTTGAAATAAACAATGTCTGAGTGAAGAAGAAACAATTGGATAAAGGAGAGCAATAGAGAAAGAATGCTGCATACAAGACAGAGTCTGGCAATTGATTGATGAAGACAAAAATAACAAAGCTACAAAAGGACCCAAGTTGCTAAGAAAGCAAAATCTATGGAAAAATACCAGTCATTGGACTGTAAAGTCAAAAGAAATTGCCAGCCTGACAAGAAAGAATGGTCAGGACACAAAGGAGCCAAAACACAATAAGTAACAACAAAAATGATACCAAGGTGCTATAGTGCCTTGTTCAGAAATTAACAGGAGCAAGAAATAATACAAGTCTTCCTATTCAGGAAAGAATGGGAAAATTTTGCTTAATAAAGATCAAGGGACATGTTAGGCAGAGTAAAATTTGTTTAAGCAATGAATAAATGAAGATTATACAAGTTGATAATTCTCAAGGAAATGCATGGACACCAATGCATTGAGGATGTGCAGAATTTTATCTACCTAGGAAGCATCACCTCTAATAATGAAAGCATTGAGGCAGGTGTTAACTGCAGCTTTGGAAAAGCACAGCACTATTCCAACAAATTTGCCAATTGGTCTTTGTAAATAATCAAGACTGCAACAGAGGTTCAACTCTTCACAGCTTTCTTCATGATGATGTTCTTTGGTAAAAGAATGCAGCATTAACTTGGCTGGTCTTTTTGAGCCTCTAATGAGCAAATATTAATATAGCAGAAGGACAAAGCTTATAGACAAATTGCAGGATGAAGACTGAGATCAGAGTGACTATCATTTTGTTTTCCAAAAACAAGCAAGGTAATCATAGTTTGTGAAGTAACTTTTCAAGAATTGCATGATTCTAATGAAGCATATATACTTGTTTTGAGTTATGTAATTTTAATGGCTTTATTCAGTTAAAATGGCACACAAAAGGGATCAACTTCCCTTGTCTCAACGCAAGGCATTCACAGAAAGCAAACTCATGGACCTGGTTTGCATGGCTGTAGCCTAGACTTGGATACAGCTGCATGCAATGTATATAAGTTTCATTAGCATTTGCACCAAGGTGGTAGTTATTCCTTCCATCTTTATACCATCTGTTGTTGTAATAGGTATTATGAAAAATGCAATGAATGCAATGAATGTGGCATAAAAGTATATACAATGGGAGAAAAGTGGAAATTGTAGCAGCTGCTGAATTAATGATAGAATGTGTGATTCTTGGTGCTCTCAGAGCAGGGTGGTTTTCTTGCAGACATTTCATTATAAAACCAGGTAACACCATCAGATGGTGATGATGTTACCTAGTTTGGTAATGAAATGTCTGCAAGAAAACAACCAAGCTCAGGGAGCACTAAGACCCGACAGTTCAATCCCGAGCTACAGATATTCTCTTCTATCGGTAATGGTGCATAATATGTTATTATGCATATATTAATGTATAATAAGTAACAGGAATATGGTAGGAGAGTCTACAGATCTGGCAGGGAAGAGGGTATAACAGGATTTCTGACAGAAGCAGATGGGGATGGACTAGGTGAACTTTGTGATTCCAATTCTTTAACTAGAAAACCGCAGCCCAATTTGATAGGTCTTCATTATCTAAGTAAAGTCACAGAAGATCCATACTTTGCTGCAGCTTGGTATTTCTGTCCACACAGAACAGTCCAATAAAATATCACTACAATGACCCCATCAACTGAAATGTCAATCCAGTGTTAGTAAGCAACTGCAGGGCAGTGCTAACCCACTGAAGCATCCATTGTGTGGTAGCTATGTAGTCTCAAGTAAAGATGTTGTTAAACAGAGTGGGAGGGGGAGTGTCCTTTCCCATGGAAATTATTCATTTTGGCTGTTTTCTTTGTTTTTTATCTTTTTTGTCTTCCTCCCAGGGCTGGTGTGAAATATAATAAAGACAGAAGAAGATTTTCAAAATGATAGAAGGCCCAAAATAGAATTTTTCTCTTCCAAACAAGCATTTGCTGGCGAGACGAGAAAAAGCAAGGATTCAACTCTCTTTTCATCCTGTTTTGCCTCAATCTTCTCCATTTCATTCCAGGCCCTCCCTTTGGTACTTAGTTTTTTATTGTTACAATAAATTAATCTACAGAACTATTCAAAGTTTTTATTGTTTCCCCAAGAACACAAAGTTTGCTCTCTTCCCAAGGCCCCTGTGATGTTTGTTGATGAAATTTATCTTATTTGTCTGCAAAACCTGTGCTCTAATGAAGCTCTTGCACGTTCTCTTTCTGATGCTTTATGACTTTCTCAATTTGGTACCACATTAGTCAGTGAGGCTGGAGTCCAGCTCATCAGCTATCTAGCCAAGTAATAAATCTACTAGGGGAGTGTGAAAACCTGCTTCAATTAACCTGATGAGCAGTTTGGGGAGCAACAAGCTGGTAATTTTCAGTATTTACATAGTGACGGTGCCAGATCTAAGATGCGAGATACATTTTTATGCAATTTCTTCTCAAGAGGTATGCAGAGTACAAGCATATATTTGGTGAATCTCTAAAACACTAAGCACAAGTCAACTTGTGTGGGAAATTTACTTTATTTTACTAATTTACACTGCAATCTTCCTTATACCAAATAAGAGTTTCTCATTTCTGAATCTCAACAATGGGGGCTTGCCTTAGCTCTAGAGCAGGGGTGTCAAACTGCCGGCCCGTGGGCCGGATGCATCATACCGAAACCGCGCCAACCCCATTGCCAGCAATGGCAAAAAAGTCGTGATACGTCATGACACGTCACATGACGTTGCGAGTTTGACTCCCCTGCTCTAGAGTGATAAAATATGCCCCCTCCCCCCCAGATAAAGCCAGTTTTGTAAATCTCACCTGCACATCAAATAGGAAGAGCTGCTAGAAATTGTAGGTCTCCTTTCTCTTTGTGGTCCCCTATGCCTTCAGAGAATGGAGGACTCCTTCAAATAGCACAGAAAGTGATGTAGAAGCTAAAAGAGAAACTATGAATTTAAGAATGACTCCTACTTCTGTTTCCTATAAAAGCCTTTATTACACTCAAGAGTCTTTTGTGAACTGAAGGATCCAGGTAGATACACAGTAGTGTGTTATGCATGATGCTGATGAAGAAAAGAAAGATCCAAACCATAAAGCTGTTTTCTTGATTGGTAGCCATTGGTTTAGTATAAGATGGTATAAGGGTTTTTATTAAATAAATTTTGCATATACACAGGCGTATATGTATGAATACATACATATGGTGAGAGGGAAGTGTTGCAAAAAGACAAATGCATTAAGTTTACTTACAAAGTAACATTTGGGGGCATCTTGTCCAATTAGTTTCCTTTTATTCATGGCCAGGATAAATCCTATTTATTTAATAAGTTTATTTGCTGCTCATCTTGTAGCAAGATGACTCCTATGCTCTAACATCGGGGTAATCACATTCACAACCTTAGATTAGAGTAGTCCATTGCACTGAGATCACAAATCCCAATCGTAGTGGTTCTAGTCTCTCTAGAGCTAGATGATCCCAGTTTGGCTGATCAACAAAGAAGTAAATTCTGTTTAGCTCAATGGGACTAACTTTCAGGAATGCATCCCCCAGGCATCAGGCAGCTTCCATATATAGTTATGAAAATAGTTTGTGCCTCCCACAAAATGTTAATCTGCTTGTTTAATGCTGGATTAACGCTAACTATATATAATAATAAAGTCTGTTGATTAAGGCAACCAGTAGGCCTTAAAAATCTCTGTGGCTTGCCTCCTCATCAGTTAAGCATCCTGCCTCTATCACATGCCACAATGACAACGTGCCAACAGTCTATGAACTGCACAGGACATAAAGTAGCTTTTGCTTCTGATGTTCTTCTGTGGAGGTGGAATGGACAGAAAGGAAAATTATCAAATAAATGGAGCAACAGGTTATTTTCATATACAGGTCGTCCTCAACTTATGACCACAATTGAGCCCAACATTTCCGTTGTAAAGCCAGAGTTTTGTTGAGTCGTTTTGCCCCATTTTATAACATTTTTTGCCACAGTTGTTAAGTGAATCACTGCAGCTGTTAAGTTAGTAACATGGTTGTTAAGTGAATCTGGCTTCCCCATTGACTTTGCTTGTCAGAAGGTCACAAAAGGTGATCACACGACCCCCCCCCCCGGGACACTGCAACCATCATAAATATGAGTCAGTTGCTAGTCATAAGTGTGAAAAATGGTCATTAGTCACTTTTCACAGCACCATTGTAACTTCAAACAGTCACTAAATGAACTATTGTTAAGTCAAGGACTGCCTGTGTGCTGATTACGACTATCTGTTCCATAAACCCGGTAATGATTTCTTATCCTGAAACTGCAAACTCTTAAACTAAAATTGAAAGTTCAGATTAGAGCTTGGATTTCCTTTTTGTGTTTTTCACCTCTCTATTAGCATTGAACTCGCACATATTCCCTGAAGGAAATCTAGAAGCGTATTTTTTAGAGACAAGAGAAGTAAGAAATAAAAGCCATAAAAGCTGCAAGAAACTGCTCCTTGAAAAGATAAGAGCCTTATCTGTCTCTCAGTGCACATGAATTCTACCACGGATTATTTTTTTAAATAATAATAATAATAATGGAAGAATAAAGAGTTCTTCTCTCCTTATCATTATTTAAATTTTAAGCCCAGCAGCTGTGTGGCTCAAAGGTGATATATTGTGGCATTATGGGAGAATGTTATAGGCCAGTAGCAAAGCATATGCTGTGCATGCAGAAGGCTCCAATTTCAATCCCGGTGTCTCCAGGATAGTTAGGAGAGATTCCTGTTACAAATGGTGGACAACTCAACTATTTGTTCCATATAGAAAAGAATGAAGCGAATGGATTAATTCAGAAGAATGGCCAATTGAGTTTTGTACTGGGGGCTTTCTAGCCCCTGACAAAAAGGAAAGGCCTCTTTTCTCCATTCGAAAAAGAGGTTGGAGCCATTGTTATTTAATCTTCTTTACCAAGAAAATAAAATATTTCCAGGAAGAATAGAGCTACGGCTCCCAGGCCCTTTCTTCATACAGAAGGAAGAAAAGAGTGATTGCTCTCTTCTTCTTTCAATACTGAGAAATAGAATCTTTCTTCTGTGCAAAGTGGAAGATCAGGACAATTTTCCTCTCCCTCTTTCTGAGCAGAAGTAGAAGCAGATATAGAGAGCCCACCTAATATCTTCTTCGCTGCTGGGATTATGTGAGAATGCTCCAAGGTTTGTCTGGATTTCACTTGCTCAACATGGTCTTCACTGATCTTTATTTCAGGCGGAATCAGAAGGTGTCAGAAACTGAATCTAAGATCTGTTGAATGTGTCCTTCCCAACCAATCCTCATGAAGAGTCCCAGCAAAAATGTTGGGCATATAAGTAGTCTTCAAGTTATGACAGTAATTGGGACTGGAATTTCCATCACTAAGCAATGTGTTTGTAATGTGCAATAGCACGTGACTTTATTACGTAGCAATGGCATTCCATTTCATTGCTGTTGTTAAATGAATTTCACTGATCATTTGTTGAGGATCCACCTCATTCCAAACATTTCTAAGTTTTGTCCCTCCCATCCCCGATCCTCAGTTCTTTTAGGGTAAGGGTCTGTCTCCTTTTCAACTCCTCCCTAATTGTCTATTTCACCTATCTCTGACCTTTTGGGCACCCTGCACCCAGCCTTGTGGGGTGGCAAGCAACCCCAGTACTATGCAGGTCTGAGGCTGTTGCCATCCTTCAGCTCCAGGGCTTCTTGCAATGGCTTTGGAGCTGCAAGATTCCCTGAGGTACAGCCCAGTGCAAAGCTGCAATCTCCCCTGGAAGCCTTGGATGTCCCAGCCTGGCCCAGCAACATGGCATGGCGTGAAGTCGCAGCTGCTGCAGACAGCCCCAGCCTGGCCCAGCAGCATCATACACAGCTTCAGCTATCCTGGGAAGCCACAGCTGCCTCAACCCAGTTCCAGGTGCAGTCACCCTTGCCCAGTGGTGGGATTCAAATATGTGAACAACCGGTTCTCTGTGTGGATGCCGCTTCCAGAAGTCCATTCTGGGCCTGGGCAACAAAAAATTAGCTACCAGTTCTGCCGAAGTGGTGTGAACTGGCTGAATCCCACCACTGCCCTTGCCACTCTGCACCCCGAGGCCCCTGCTGCCGCTATGGTCTTCTCTGCCAACTAATCTTCACCGCCTTTTTTCTCCTGCTGCTCAGAGGTCAACCCGCTTTGGCTCTTCATGAAGCAACTGCGGTGAGCCATCTTTCCCAGGAATGAAGGCAGGATAATGTTGCAGGATCCAATCTGCGCTGGTCACTAGGACCAGAGGTTTAGTCTTCTGAGCTTTTGAACTCGTGCTGGAGCCCATCCTTAGGGAAGTTCCCCGAGGATAGGCTCCGGCACAAAAGCTCAGAAGACAAAACCTCTGGTCCTGGTGACCAACCCAGATTGGATCCTGCATCTTCCCCAGGCGTCATGAGGAAACCTCCATATATGATCTGGTGGCCAGCAGTTGCCTCACAATGGGTGGAGGCTGGGCGTGCTTGGTCAGTAGTGGAAGCAAGAAAACAGTGAAGGTCAGCTAGAGTGGCAGGGACACCACAGAATGCAAGGGGGGCTAAGGAGCATAATTGTCTGGGAGATTGATGGGTGGAGCAACACAGGTTCCCCTGTGGTCGTAAGTGCAAACGGGCTGCCAAGTGCCTAAATTTTGATCATGTGACTTCAGGGGCTCTGCAATGGCCATAACTTCCGGAACTGGCTGTAAATGCCTTCATTCAGTGCTGCTATAAGTTCAAACAGTTGCTGAATGAATTATTGTTAAGCAAGGACAACATGTATTATTTTCTTAATATTTGTGATTCCTGTTTGCAAATGCCTGTGGTGCTATGTACTTGATCAATTTGGCTCCTGTTCTGTATTGTTATTTCTTTTGGACTTGGGTCAAATTTGCTGTTTTTTTGCTTCCAGGAAGGATAGTGAACATGTAGTATGTTTCTTCAATTGGACTGGAATTAATCTAGGTTATGCCTATTAAATTCTCTAGCAAACAGAATGGTTCCTTTTTTCTGCAGAAGAAAGAATACAAAATATCTCTCATCTTCAATTGGGTGAACTTTCCTGAAAGGGTCAGAATCCTCTATCTTTTTGGCAAGGAAAAGTATTATAATGGTAAGATGAATGCCACTAAGAGGCCAGGCTTTTAATCTTTCCCTGAGGTTTGAAGAAGTTATTATACTCAGGTGAAAAGATTAATGCGTCTATTATTTAAAGTGTCTCACAATTTGCTAGGCTGTATAGCTCACGGCGTCTAAGAATGTCCAAGTTCTGAAGAAATGAAGGGAAGTTGTTACTACCTTGTCCCAGATAGAACTCTGAGAATTGCCAGCATCTTGAGACCAAGAGGTTAAAAAAAAAATGTCTTAGAAAAAGGCAATGTCAAACCACTTCCATATTTTTATATTAATAAGGTGAAAACATTTTCCCCTTTTTCCATTGTCTTTCTCCAGGATTTTTTAAAAACTTTCTAGTCTCCTCTGCAGTCATGGGATTTTTCTAGTAGTTTTGTATACAGTTGCTAAAGAGGTCTGATCCTGCTTAGCTCTTTTGAGATCTGCCAAGCTCAGCTAGATGCTTCCATCTGCCATAACTATCTGTAGTTGTCACAACCTGGTTTAAAAGTTTATCTGTACTCTAAGATATTGTGTCAAGAGTATGAGCACCGTTTCTCTTTTCTTTTCCTTTCTTTTCTTTTCTTTTTCTTTTGTGTGCTTTCAAGTTAGTTTTGACTCCTGGCAATTGCCTGGAGAGGTCCGTGCAGTTTTCTTGGCAACGTTTGTAGAAGTGGTTTGCCACTGCCACCTTCCTAGGGCTGAGGAAGGAAGGATTGCTGTTTGGTTGTGGCTCCATATTATTTTACATGATGACATGTTTAAAATGGAGAATTTATTTATTTGTATTGTGTTCTACTGCACCATATTATTGTTATTGGCTTTGAAGAGATTCAGCTGCATACGTATTTAAGAAAATTAAAAAGTGACTGACATTTGAGTAAAAAAAATGTGATGTAAGAGACAGGACAAGAAGCAATTGGACTTACGACATATTTTATGGCTGGATTACAAAGCCATTTTCAAACACAAGTAGTATTATCTGCCTCAAATTCCTTGTGTGCCTAATCACACTTGGCCAAATAAAGCATTCAATTCAATTCAATTCAATATGAAAGAAGACAAAGAATACCAAATGTGAATACCTACTCAAGCAGCTTATCCTCTTCAGGATGGTGAAACTGTGATCAATTTCAAAGCCTGTAATAATTTTAAAAAATCCTTATTTTAGTGAATTTTCATTAAATTATTAACAATAGCTCCATCTTTATATAAGGAAATCCAGTCCCTGTTTTTTATTTGACACTATCAGGTTTAAGTTTATTAGTGGCTTGGCCATTGGTTCAATAACGCACTGATAACTCTGCATTAGTCTTGACTGTTATGTATTGAGGGTTATTAAATTGGCTGGCAGGTGTATAAATCTATCAAGCAGCACCTCCTTCTTTCTCTTTGCAGTTTATTTCCCTCCACTCTCTGCTAAGATACAACATAAAGGGAAAAGGGTGTATTGAGGTGTATTTCAGAAAGGCTGGAACTAGGGAAGAGAATTCCAAGTGTATATTTTTAATTAGGAGGGGGGTTTTTTGCGACAAAATAAAATCAGAATTGACAAAAATGAACACTCAGTGAAAGGGATAGTGAGTGGGCATGGTAGGAATCGTTGCAGATGAAAGTACAATAGTTGAGAAGATGAAAGAGGAAAAAAATGAAGAAGATGCTAAGGATGTGTCCTGTCATTTTCCCACAGGGTATTTTTGAATGTCTTCTCCTCTTTAATCTCTGGACAAAATACGTTCTTTTTCTGTTCTAATCATATAAATATATGACCGGGGACCTTTCCATTCTAAAGGAAATGACAACCTGATTAAGTATCCTGAATTTTCTGTTGATAGCATAACCAGATTCTTTCTGGTTATCCATGCATGATTGGCAAATGTTAAAGTACAGGGTTTAAAACTAATGACTTCAATTAATCATTAAGGTCCATCGATTTCAATAGATATATTTCATGGATGAGTATATCTGAATGTAACAAATAATCTATTAGTTGCTCTTGACGTTAGAATTTAAAGATAACTCTAAAGATTCCATATTTTGAAATTTAGGTGCAGCAAGTATTCTGCATATTTGTGCACATGTGTGCTAGTGTGAGTGTGGGTGAATTCAGGATTGGTGTTTTCTAAATCTTTAAAATAATGCTTGCTGTGTGTGAAGAAAGAATGTAATGACTTGTCAGGTTGAGATTAGATTCTTCCAAGCAGGCAAAAGGTTTATTGATGGGTGATAGGATTTATAACTAATCTTCAGGGAATGGCAGAATCAGTTACAGAACATGGTTTATGATCTGCTATCCCAGCACATTATGAAGCTCATATGTGATTTAATTTCAGCTTTATTTATAACTTTGTTGTATACTTTTTCTTGTCTAAACTAAAAAAGTATTCCCACAAGCAAGTTGCCTTGAGAAAGTCAGGGAGATTGTAAGAACCAGGAAGAAATAGAACCCAATTCTGTTTTTAAATCATGGGTAAGTCTTTATTTCTAGGATGGGAGAGACCGTGGGAATAATTCTTGCATTACTGTATAAGAGTTATTGTAATGATTTCCCGAACCATTATTGCATATGGTCAAGAGTTAATGAGTCTGCCTCTTCTGAAGCATCAGAGCGAGAAGTATTCACTGAGTTCAGCTGACGTTCAGTACCTGGCATTATCACTTTTTAGTCAGAAAAATACTCTTTATTAATGAAAATACAGTCTGTTCTGTCAAACATGCTTGAGGAACGTGGATATACTTTGTTCCAACATGCATACAATGCCCTATTTTTCATTATATACCAATATGGTTTGTGTTTGGGTCTTCCAGAAATAATATGTAATAAACATTGTGTACTCACATATTGGGATTTTGCATGCATTCAACGCACAGTGAGTACTATGAGACCTGGGGGCAAAGTTGTACATTTCTGTAAGTACTGGACACAATTTTAAAAGACCTGGAATTGGAAACTCTATGCCCCACTGGGTATTTCATCATCAGACAAAGAATCAAGATCATATGAAGTGTTAATACCACTTTATAATGTATTGGTAAAGCCACACTTGGTATACTGCATCCAGTTTTGGTCACCACAATGTAAAAAAAGATGTTGAGACTCTAGAAAAAGTACAGAGAAGAGCAACAAAGATGATTAGGGGACTGGGGGCTTAAAACATATAAGGAACGGTTGCTGGAATTGGGTATGTCTAGTCTAATGAAAAGAAGGATGAGGGGTGACATGATAGCAGTGTTCCAGTATCTCAGGGATTGCCACAAAGAAGAGGGAGTCAAGCTATTCTTCAAAGTGCTGGAAGGCAGGACAAGAAGCAATGGATGGAAACTAACCAAAGAGAGAAGCAACCTAGAACTAAGGAGAAATTTCCTGACAGTTAGAACAATTAATCAGTGGAACAACCTGCCTCCAGAAATCGTGGGTGCTCCAACACTGGAAGTTTTTAAGAACTTTGTCTTAAATGGTATAGGGTTTCCTGTCTAAACAGGGGATTGGACTAGAAGACCTCCAGGGTCTCTTCCAGCTCTGTTATTCTATCATCGTCGTAGTCATCATCGTCACATAATATTGAGAAAAATATGTTTTAAACACTTGAGGTAAACTCACTCTGCACACCGTAACTACTAGCATCCTTTCGATATCCAAATATAATCTATACAGATTCACACACACTGCAAAAAGACATTGTTTATTTAACTATGATTTGTTAAACAAACTTCATTCAGCTGGTTTCACTCAACCACATTAAAAAAAAAGAAAACAAAAAGAAAACAACACATGACAATTTGGGCATGAATTTAGTCACTCTATGAAACTGCTGTTCTTTGTGTTCTTTTGATTTCACGTAAATGTATTTCTAAACCACAGATTTTAAAGACTCATTCAGAGTCTAGGAGTCCAAAGTGAAAAGGATGATCTCAACATCACATTTTATTATCTGCACCAAGATTCACCTCAGTTGGTGAATGTTAAGAAGACCCTTGATCAGTCTATAGTTGGGTTTGTACATCTTGCTATACTCTTAGTTAGTTAGTTAGTTAGTTAGTTAGTTAGTTAGTTAGTTAGTTAGTTAGTTAGTTAGTTAGTTAGTTAGCTAGTTAGTTAGTTAGTTAGTTAGTTTATAGCGTATCATATATGGACTAGCAGCATATATTAATATTTCATCTACATTCTTAAAACACAGTAAAATATAAATGCTTAAAAAGATCTATATTCTATAGATCTATACTCTAATAAACACTGTTGCTTATGGCTTAGTGTGAATGAAGGCATTATGGCTTGCAAGTTATATTTTATGTTCAGAGTTAAGCGTGAACCAGACCACTAAAGGTTCTTTTTTAAAAAAAGTAACTAAAAACAATAGTAAAAACAAGCTATGGGTTTAATCACACCTTTTCGCCTTTGAAACTGAAATGTTACATAACCATATTTTTTTACACATTTCATTTTTAAGGCAATATCTATTCAGGATATACAAATCATGAAACAAGGCAGCAAGAAGAGGAGGTACAAAAAAGGGGAGAAAACACGGGACACGGTGGTTATAATGAATAAAGAGATCTTTAGCTGACCTCAAAAGGCCAACCCTTGATGCCAACTACTGTATAACTGAGAAATGAAAAACTTCATTTGAGACACGTACCAGGAACACCTTTGCTCAGATCATCAAATAATGAATTTCTTGCAAATACAGTTTCCTCAAAGGGGCACCCCACAATAATGTACCACCTCAATAGTACATAAGACAAACTGATCCATCCAAATAGAAAGTTGTCCACACTTAAACAGCAGGTCCTTCTGAAACAAAATGGCTTCTGCTCTGCCCTTCTCTCTTTTAATCATCATAGCATTTAATCAAATGCAGCATTTTGCATTAGCTGATCCTTTTAGGCCAAACTCAAAGGAACGGAAATTATATTTCAATATTGTGACTCAGAGGTTCTACATTATGAATCACTAATTCTATCCAGAAAGATAAATCTGTAAAAAGGCCCTCCTTGCCATAGAAGGACACAACTGCCCTTCCAAGGGATTGCATTTCATCCAGAGCAAACAATGTTTATATCATTACCCGTCATCTGTTTATATATATAATGTTGTGATGATATATATATATATATATATATGCTAATAACATTCTGTATTCTGCCTTAACTGGAAAAAAACAGGAACCTGATTTGCTAAGTGTGCAACCTGATTTAATGCATGGTGCATTTGAAACAGTATTAAGAAGGGCAGCACCAATGAAAACCAGATTTAAAGCCTATGCTTTAGTAGTTCCTGAATAAATTAACTTGAGCGGTTTCCTTTGCTCTTGGAGGCAGCTGCTTTGGGTACATCACCAAGATGCAGCTTGCTTGCACATGGCACCTGCAGGCCTCCCAAGATGGCTTCAGGAGGTGGAACTGAGCCAAGTACAGCAGGCTTGTGTGCCTACCCTCCAGGCTAGCAGCTGTGGAGGTATGAAATGCTGACACACCAGCTGCCAGGACCATTTATAACTCTGAGATTGCTCTCTCAGGACAATAATGGATGTTGGACAAACGACGATAGGGAGCGAAAAGTGCTATTAGTCATTACTGAAACTTTGCATTGCTCTCTGGCCAGTGCTAAAGCCATAAAGCCAGCATCCAATGGGCAAGCTTGTCTTCACCTCTGCCTCTGAACTAAAAGCTTTGGGAAGGCGAGCTGAAGTGCCATCAATCCTGGGGAGGCTGACAGTCAACATTTGTCACCGAAACATTTAAGGCTTGGCTTAATCTCTTCCTTTTGGAGAGTTCATCATAACAAATAACTGGGTGGCTTAACCTTGGCCAGCAAATCTCACTCCAGCTGAAAAGAAAAAGTGGTTGTCAGGGTTGGACTGCTGGCTCGCAAGCTGGCAATGTTTTTGCTTTGTGTGGTCCTAGACACATCCTAAATGGATCCAGAGTCAGCCAATGTTTATGTGTTCTGATTGTTACTGAGATACCGGCTCGGCCCACACATCTTAAAATCTTGCACATATGCATATGCTGTTATCCATTAATCTTCTAGTGTAAAGCAAAGGAAACTATTTGTATTGCGGATATTCTAAAGAATTGTTCCTGCATTAATACTTCATTTAGTGGTGTTCGATCTGTCCATCAGAGTGAATGAGTGAGTTCAGTTGTTGGATAACTTGTCCTGAGATAGCATCCATCCCAGAAGCTCATTCAGGAATAAATATTCCACCCACTGGAAAATGAAAGTTGTCTCCAAATTGTCCACTTAAAAGGAAGCTCAACAGTCAGAGGATACAATTATAGATCCGGAGCAATGTAAACAGAAATTGGGTACACATATTGTGATAACTTTGGCTTTGATAATGGCCATTTGAATCCAACTTTTCTTTTTTCCCCTAAACTACAGCTTGAGGCTGAGAAATTCAACAAATCCTAACTTACTGTCACGTGCCAGGTCAGTGAGGCTCCTGCTTTAGTACATAGAGAACACAAGAATGACTTGTCACATTGTCTGGACATTATAAATCCAAAACATTTTGTTGACAAATATTCTTCTCCACTGTATTACATCTCTGAAGCAGCAGCCGTATTAGACATAAATTCAAACTGATTTTAGGTAATTTATATACTGTAGATAGATTCTGTATGCCACGTAAGACATCAAATAGAAAGCAGATGGGTTAAGTCAGTTTCAATATTTAGACCAATGGCTAGCTTCCATGAAAATCCATGAGATAAATTGGGCACTTGGTTGCGGTCTACTGAGAAATAGTTGCTGAGATCAAACACAAAATTCCAAGCACAAGCAAATTAAGCTGCTGTGCAGAGTAGTCTGGAATGGAAAGAGATTTTTTTTTTCTTCCATTCAGTTGTGTCCAATTCTCAGAGACTGCCTGAACAACTTTCTGCAGTTTCCTTGGCAACATTTTTCAGATGTAGTTTGCCCTTGCCTCTTTCCTTGGACTGAGAGAAAGTGACTGGCCAAAGGTCACCCAGCTGGCTTTGTGCCTAAGGCAGGACTAGAACCCACAGCCTCCCAGTTTCTAGCCTGATATCTTAACCACTACACCAAACTGGCGCTAGCAATTCTGAGAAGAGTCACTGGCACAAAGGAGGACATTAAATATACTCCTATTGGCCCATTACAGGTTCTGGAGGACGCTCTATGCCATAAAGGGGAAGGTCTGTCGATTGTCACTTGAACATGTCTGGCTTTTCCATCTTTAAGGCTTGCTCATCTTGTTAAATCTTTTCTACCTCAAGGAAACTTGCCTAGTTTTCTCTGTTTGCTTGTTTGTTTCCAAGGACAATTGTCCAATTAAAGTCAAGTGATGCTGGAATAATAGTATACGAACAGCTGGGATTATGAGATAGATTCTAGAGCCACTCATCACTCTGAATAAAACACCTGGAGCCATTCACATGGTTTCAGCATTATTCTCTTTTTACGTAGCTCAAGAGTGCTGTTCAGGATGAAATAAACCACATTTCAATGCACTTGAAGCACGTCAGTTTAGGTTTAATCCCTTTGTTTCCCAGAGAATTAAATATGATATATTTCTTGGATTCAAAAGCCATTCTTGTCTCATGACAGAAAGTATTGCAGCTTTTAATTTGTCTTCTAATTTTCCAAATACTGGATATTTTAAGCTTTGGGGGTGAGGAGAGTTAAGGAAAAATGTGTGTGAGGGGATGTTTAGCTTATTTTGTTATTGGAGGTGGTGGAGATTGCTGCTTTTGTTGTGGTTTTTTTCTGTTGTCTTTCTTTCTGTATTCTGCTTTAAAAAGAGCCCAAGATAAGGAATTCCTTCCTGATGTTTTCTCTTACAATTTCCATGATTGCAAGCCACTGCAGAAAAAAAAATGCACAATGAAAGAAAGGACTTTTATTTATGTACTATGTAGGCAGTTTTTAAATACAGGAGCCCACGCTCATTAGGAATATGCAAGTCATTAAAAAAAATCAGCTCATTTTCATTAAGCAGCTTTCTGTTCCATCATTTCTTCCTAAGGGGTGTTTTTTTTCCTCCTTTCCAAAATTCATAAATAAAAAAGGTCCAGGTGTTGAGGGTTCTTTGCTTTCCGAAGACTGGACACACCACTGCACAAATTCGCCAACAATATATGGCTCTCTCCCCTTTCTAAGACTTGCAAGGGGATGTCGCCATGCAAATGTGTCTTTAATAATCAGTGCTTTAGTACTTAGTTCAAGCAAAAGTATAGCAGTCTGTAATGTGGCATTCAACCTTTGCCTCCTTCCGAAAGTTCTTATACTAGTTGGGATGAGGTGCTATTTCCGTGTGGCTGTTCCACTTCTAGTCGTTACTGACTCTGGCAAAGCTCCAGGCAGGACCCCCACCAGGATATGCTGCTCACCATGGTTTGTGATCCTGGCAGTTGAATGATAGTCCTCTTGCCTGCATGTAATAGCTGCCAATCTCCAGAGGTCATCTCCTCTGCATGTCAGTTGCTCACCGCCTTTTCTTCTAAAGACCTCCCATTCTGTATTAGCATTTGTATTCGTAACGTTACTCACCTGGGTGAGTGTCTCTTGACAACTGCACATCCTTGAAACTGCCAGGGTGTGGCTCAATTGTTGCTTTTGAGTAAAGTTGTGAGCAAACGAATGAAATCCATGAGCAAAATGGAGTGAGAAGCATTTGTGCCTGGCTGCAGCTACCCTTCCCAAATGCAGACAGCAATCCCAACGTCACTCCTTCACACCAGGCCAGATGGATTTCGCAGCTCCTTTTTTTTTTTTTTTTTTTTTTTTAGTGTAAAAGGTGGCTGACATATTTCTTCCAACTTAGCTTACCTTTTAAAATCCTAGAGCACTTCTAGGGATATAGGGGTCAACCCATTTATCAGAAATGTTATAGGATTTCCTGCTGGAGCAGGATGTTGGATTAGAAGACCTCCAAGATCCCTTCCAACTCTGTTATTTTGTCTTTGCAAAGGAGTTTCTTCCTTTTCGTGTTGCCTGGGATAACTTTTATAGGTAGGCTCAGTGGTGGGATTCAGCCGGTTTGCACCACTTCAGCAGAACTGGTAGCTAATTTTTTGTTGCCCAGGCCCAGAATGGACTTCCGGAAGTGGCATCCACGCAGAGAACTGGTTGTTCACATATTTGAATCCCACCACTGGGTAGGCTGCAACGGTGATAAAAATTGCACGCACACACACTGCCTGATCGATCATTGCTCATTTGGGGGCTAATAAGACACAAGTCATACCTGCAGCATTCTATGGTCCACATTCAACTGTCCTGCAGTTTCAAGAATTTAGTTGGATCTGCTGGAGGAAGATACCGAAAGAAATATAGCAATGATCGTTGGATAAACCTTCCCAAATGTAAAAAGACTGCTTTCTCTTCCATGATTTGCATGTAAAATTGTGAGATTTCACAGACCCTGCTTTCGGAGAAATGGATTTCTGTGTCTGCATGTATTCTCCAGAGAACAACCATTTGCAGAGTCTGTTGGAAAAAACAAAAGGGCAGGCTCTGAAGATCTGACCAGGGAAGATGAGTCTGTTAATGGAAATATTGATTGTCTCGGAGGTTCAGTGCTGCCAACCGCCCTGCGCATATGGTACCAGTTTTATTGATATATGAATAAGATTAAACATGACACCTGTGTCAAGCAAATCCCCAGGTACCATTTAACTAACACTTAAAGCAGCTGCTTTTGAAGGATTACCTTCAGGCACAGGCCACCCAAGCAGAACAATATCATCACCATAAGTACTTTCCCAGTTGTCGACAAATGGGAATTCTTGCCGTATGGCAGCAATCATTACACTCTATTAGTGCAAACCAAAGAAGGGGGCACTTAAGGCCTGGATTCTCACTCAGCCTTACATGAAGGCTTCTAGAAAGAGCCATTGGGGATGAAGCCCAGAGAGGGTTTGCCTCATTCCTCCATCACAGCCACTGAGGCAGAGCGCCATTTTGTGGGTGAGTTGGGAAAGCAAGAACCCAAGAGTTGGGAGGGATATTCCAATAAGGTGATAGCAAAATGAGGCCTGGTTTCCTTTCATGATAAAGTTACCTAAACTTCTTTGAGTTTTGAGCCACCTTTGTCCTCTATGGGCAAATTTCAAAAAGTGGGCAACTTCCAAACTTCCTGTTGTTGTTTTCCTTTATTATCTTCCTAGTCCTATGTTTTAAATACAATCTGGCAATAGCCAGATTCTCAAATAACCTCATTATCAAGGGCATCCTAACTGACCCAACTTTCTTACTTATAGCTAATAATGTTGAGGAGCACAGAACGTCAGTTTTCTCATCTTTTGAAGAAAAGGGGTCTTCTTTTCCAGGGTTTGGAATGAATAGGAGTATATACATCAGCCAAGATTCAGTTTGGTGGTGACATGGCTCAGTTTGAATTTGTCTTCTGAAATTCAAGATTCACTTTGAACCAATTTGAGGCATAGACTCTAATGGATAAGCATCCAATTCCCCATAACACTAATGTGTATTACAATTATTACACACACACACACTATGATACTTTATATTATAATGAAGCAGTCTGTATTATATGCAATAACTTAACAGCACACCCATCTCAGATCATCTCACACGAGTTTTTTTTTCTTCCTTTCCAAGTTGGCCTACTTAAGTAAATTCTGTTAAAAGAGGAGACAAAAATACATTTCCTCAAGTGTTCTAGCAGGCCATAGAATCAACTAGCTACTTATTATCACAAAATTTAATGCCCTTTCCATATACTTTTTCTGTATATGGAAAAACATTACAATGCGTGAGACTCTTCAAAGCCAGACAAACTGTCATATCTCCAAATTGCCTTTTTCTCTGAAGAGAATTGAAAGCACCCAATTTGATTTGATGCTTCAACCAAATTTGAGGACTCCCTGAAGCTTCAAAGATTTGATTGAATATCCTTTAAATTAAACCACCTGTTTGAAGATTCATAGAACCCTAATAACAAATTGATGATTTAATAGTTTGACTGCCTAATTTCAAAAAGTATATCATAGAATAAAATAGCAAACAGAATCATTATAAATTAGAAGTAAGATTCTTGAGGCTTTGTACCTCACCTGAAAGACAAAAAAAATGGATTTGGGAGTCTCAAAACATCATACTGGTAGTTTGAAGTAGAGTTTATTTGCTTGTTTGTTTTTTGGCCTCATGGATCATAAATCACATAGAGACATGGAGTGGGAGTACACACTGTTCATCCATATACCAGGAATTTATACACTGCCATTGTGATGGCCACTGGCACAGATAATTTTCAGCAAAAGCATATGCAATTTTATAAAGAATAGGTCTAATAATTGAGGGATATTTAGTTGAGTAACAACTGGAGGGTGTTTAATGCACAAGTCAAATAAGTAAAACAGACCAAAGCTCAGCATTTGTACATTTGTATGGGTTACAGCAAAATTAATACCTTTCTTACCTTCCATCCTTCAGGTAAAAATGTGAGGCCCTTTCCTTGTGGCTCAGCTGCAGCTGATTTCAAATCCTGCTCCAGAGTCCCATAACTTTCCACCTATACCAAGAACATTAAAAAGAAAAACAGACTGTAAAGTAAAAATATCAACGTAATTATGAAATTCCTCCATTATCATCATTATTCATTATGCAGGTCATTAATGCCACACCTTGCCACAATATGCCATTGGTAATTTCAGATACTAAATTAAATGGATCTTCAAGTAGATCCATCAATAATTCATGTATTCTTACTGTAAAAATAGCCTTTGTTATCTTCATGCATTTAAATGTTCTTTATGTCCATTGAATATAGCAAAAATGAATATTTATACATTTCTATATTGTGTCGTCTCAGAGGACTCCATAGCAGTTTAGAGAAGAAGGAGAAAAAGATAAGTATTGTTTTAAAAGATAGGAACAGAATTAACAGTGCTTAAAAACAATTCACAGGAGAAAAAAAAGTATTAATGAGGAGGAAAGGCAAGACTCAGCTGAGTCTTTCATGACAAGGATCTCCTAAACCTGGACCAAAAAAAAAAAAAATAGTCAAGGAAATCAAAATAAATCACAGGCAGATTTAAACCTGACTAGGTCATACAATACTGTTACCCTGTAAATGTCTCTGCAAACACCCACATCTTCAACTGTTTTCTAAAACAACATGTGTGGTGTCACTGAAGCATCTCCATTGAAAGGATTCCATCACAGGAGTTGTGCCTATAAGAAGGCCAGACTTCCAGCTGCCATCTTGTTGGCCAGACCCAGTAATGTGACTGACGTGTTTCTTCTTAGAGGGTTCTTAATCCAGATTCCACAATAAAATTTTAGATACATAATAATTTGGGACACTGTACTCCTCAATCTTTGACATATCTGGGTCAGTCATAAACTATTTAGGGCCTTATAGATGTCAAGACCCCGAAAGGGCAATGGGTCTTTTTGGCAAAACATTTCATTATTCCATGTAAAACTCCACCAGCTAAAATGGTTGCTAGCGTTGAATCAAAATGTATTATGGTGCAATTTCTAATTAAGGTGCTTGTTATTTTAATTCCAGTCCTGCTTTCCTTTTTTTAATGTTATAATTTAAAAAATTATGAAGATTTTCCTAATTTGCAGTTTAAAATATACCAAGGAAATGTTTTTCAGTTCCTCATTATCAATTTTATTTTTGGTTTTTATGTTTTTCTCTTTCTTTCTCTTTTCAGTATGAAGTCTGTTATTAACGTGCTGGGATGATATTAAAGAGGCAGTGGAATGGTGACTGCCATGCATTTTAACTAGTGTGTTTTTAACACATGACTTGAATCTTTTTAATCAAAGCAACATTTATGGTAAATCAACAAGAACAAGGCAAATACTTTTCTGGCAAGATTGCAAACCTGAATTGTATCATGACTGCATTATAGTTTTTAAACTGAGATTCAGGTTGCTCTAGAGTTTAACAAAGGTTCCCTAACGAGACAAACAGGGCTGAGTTTTCTGAGGAATGCTATATCTGTGTTGTAAAATTTTAGATAACGGCTGGATGTTCATAAACTCTCCTTGCTGCCACTGAGTGATAATTTAGATTTTTACAGCTCAGATAGGGTAGACCCACTTAAAGGTTGGCTTGTTTATCACTTGGAATATACGAGGAAAGAATGATCTTCAGCTCCACAATCTAGGCTTTATTATTGAGAAGCAAAACTAACTGTCAATATTTAATGTAACAGAGACAGAACTGGAAAAGAGCCATGAGATGAACTTCAGGGACAGAGCGGTTCTGCATTAGATCATATCATATCAGGCTTCCTGTACCATAACAAGGAATTTAAATCGAGTCCCAAAAGCTTTTTGTAATCAAAGCAGTTATTTCAACACAGAGTAATAGATGTTCCCATATCTTGTCCTTTTCACCCCAAAGACAATCAGATGTTATTTATTGATTGGTTCAGTACATAAATCCCCTTCATTCAGAAACGTAAGCTGTGTACATAGTCCTCCCACTTCCTAGTTTTCCCTGCAATAACAATCTAGTAACTTCGATTCATTGGGAAAAGAGTGACTGGCGTAGAGTCGCTGGATTAACTTCCATGGACTAGAACTTGGTTCTTTCTGCTGCCCTCCAATCCTTTAGCCACATTAACACTGTTTTCAGCCTGAGAGCAGTGGTGGGATTCAGCCGGATTGCACCACTTTGGCAGAACCAGTAGCTAATTTTTTGTTGCCCAGGCCCAGAATGGATTTCCAGAAGCGGCATCCACACAGAGAACTGGTTGTTCACCTATTTGAATCCCATCACTGCCTGAGAGGCATAGCTGGAGGTGCAAATCACTCCAGATCTTCACAGGATCTTTTCCAGAAGCTTCACATATACTTTAAATAACAGACTAGAAAGAACTGGAATATAATCATCCCAACATATCCCATGAGTAGAAAACTGATTATAGTAGTCTGACTAAAGAAGATGTGCACTTGTCTTAAGACATTATCCAACATCTTGGCTCAGATTATGTTCTTTCCTCTTTGAAGATGTTGTGTACTCCATGACTGAAAGGAGAATGTTATGAAATAGATCTAAGCATGTTTTTGGAACAGGGAGTGAGAAATCTTTGGGGCCTAGGATTAAACTGTTTACTGGGGGAAAATGGCACACATTCTGCACCCATTCATTTGCAGATATACCTTACACAGAGACTTTTGCAACTGTCTCACCCTTTTCTCTGCTCCTTCCCATCCATCTTTTCCAATGGTCCAGTGTAGTTAATAGAAGAACAGAGTTTGAAGGGACTTTGGAGATCTACTAGTCCAACCCCCTGTTCAGGTACAGAACCCTATACCATTTCAGACAAATGGTAGTCTAATCTCTTCTTAAAAACCTCCTGTGTTTGAGAACCCACAACTTCTGGAGGCAAGTTGTTCACTAATTCATTGTTCTGTCAGGAAATTTCTCCTTAGTTCTAGGTTGATTCTCACCTTGATTAGTTTTCATCCACTGCTTCTTGTCCTGCATTCAGATGTTTTGGAGAATAGGTTCTTTGTGGCAACTCCTTAGATATTGGAACACTGCCATCACATCACCCCTGGTCCTTTTCATTAAACTAGACATACCCATATGTTTTAGCTTTCAGTCCCCTAATCATCTTTGTTGGTCTTCTCTGCATTCTTTCTAGAGTCTCAACATCTTTTTTATATCATGGCGACCAAAACTGAATGCAATATTCCAAGTGTGGTCTTACTAAGGCATTATAAAGTGGTACTAACACTTCACATGATATATCTCTCTGTTAATGCAGCCTAGGACTGTGTTAGCTTGTTTGGCAGCTGTAGCACACTGCTGGCTCATATTTAAGTGATTGTCCACTATGACTCCAAGATCCCTCTCTCAGTTATTATTGGGAAGTACCACCTATTCTATACCTGTGCTTTTGGTTTTTCTTGCCTAAATGTAGAACCTTACTTTTCTTTCACCACTGAATTTCATTTTGTTAGATAGTGCCCAGTCTATTGAGATCCTTCTGTATCTTAAGCCGGTCTTCCGGAGTGTTAGCTAGTGTTCCTGCCAGCCTGTGTCGTCTGCAGGTTAACTGATTTCCTCTTTTCGTAAGCATTTAGGAATTCAGCTAACCTAGTAATAAGTTAGCTAGACAGGACTGGCTTGTTTTAGCCATTCTATCATGTTATAGAGGCCCTGCAATGTGGCAGTTAAAACAGCCAACTTAAGAAACATTGTTGGTCCATAACAGTGGTGTCATGTACAGTATGTAGGCACTGACTCCAGTATAAAGTAAGCTAATCATGATATATGTAGGGCAGCATTTATATGCAATATTTCTCCATAATTATATAGGAAAACAAAAACATCCAAACTCAGCTAGAGGTTTCCAACGACTACGCAGTCTCTGTAGTAGAATAAAACTGCTACTGAGCTCACTGGTACATTCAAGTCTGCATGTGTGTGTGTGTGTGTGTGTTTGTAATCGTGGTGGTAGTGGCGTTCTGTGTGGTGTGATAGAAAGAGAGAGAGATCAGCAGATAGTTTAATTTCCTTGTTGTGACAGGTGGAATTAAAAACAAGGAGGAAAGTATCTTGTCTGATCTCATCCCAGCATGACTCCAGTGACCTCTTGAGGCTTTGAAGGAACGTTCAGAGTCTTCTGTGACTGTTCAAGATGTGACTTCAGACCAGACTTTCTTAACAGGCATCTGTAGTGGCCTAAGATCTTTTCATTAAATATGAAAAGACTTCCCTGTCTTTTCCTTTCATAATATGTGGAATTCAAAGAATTGTGATCAAAGTTCTGGAAATTAGCTTGTTGACTCAGGATAATGAGTTTCTCAGAAAGGATCTGGAGATGTCACCCTTGCCACAGGAGTGCATGCTTTGAATAAGCAGAAAGCATTTTTAGCCCATCAGATGTCTTTTGAGACATTTGCTGGTTCTTAATGTGTCTAACTCCTTCTGTGGTTAGAAACCTGTCTGTTGATGGGGAAGACGAAGAGAAGATAACAGCTTTGTTTTTAACAAGCTTGGATAATTCAGGTGCAGAGATAATAATCAAATCCAAAAATAAAACCCCAGTGTCCTTTAGAATGCTGCCTGATAGAACGGCTGAACAATTTAGTTCTATCAGTAGGTAAGAAAGCAGGCAACGCAAACAGAAAATTAGCAAGTCACATGTACAGTTATTATAATAGTGTATTCTTTTGGCATTATTTTTCATGCTGAGTAAGATGAACACACTGCATGAAAAGAGGATGCTATAGAGAAAATTAATAGAAAAGAGTTTTAAAGGAAGCAGGTGAAGTTGCAACAAAAGCTCCATGAAAAGTTATTGTTGTTGTTACAGATGCTGGGCAAAGAGTGAAGCTCTCAGCCAAAATCGATCAATCAATTAATGACACTGTAGTTTAGCATGGTATGTAAATCCAGCTGGTCAATCTAGGATACTCTAGAATCCAAGGTTAATTTCTATCTGTAAGAGAAGGTGGGTCCAACCTGATCCAACTCAGTTGTTTTTTGTGTCCCCAAAATCATCTTCAGTTCAAAGAATACATTCTGTCTCCAAAGTAGTGTGGACTTGGATGAGCAGATTACATAACATGGAAAGTGCCAACTGGAGAAAGGACAGTCTGGGAAAATATTTTGGGATCCATACAGCCTATAATACAGCATGCAGATATCCTCACCATAGGACCTCATGATTCCAAATGACAAATCTGCATCATGACATCAGTCCTGCTTTTTTGTACTTCCATTGCAAGTAGATAAGGGGAGACTTTGTGATGCACTAGTCATAACTCACCCCTTTGCAAGTGCCTATGTATAATCAAAGAGACAGGCAGTTGAGATGGACTGTCTAGAAATTTGATAAATAAATAAACAAATAAAAATCCTGTTTCAATTTACTGTACGTTATTAACAATAACAGAATCCAAGCCACTGGCGAACTTAATGATGAAAAAGGAAAATCAACAAAAACTGTAGGTATTTCATTCAGTTCTGTCTCAGTGTAATGTGAAAAACTCAGAATTGAGCTATTATTTGACTGCTTTGCAATTTAACCAGAATTTGAGATGGTTGCTCTGATTCCTAGAAATCTGTCAGAACCCCCATTTATTAATTCCCCCATTTCCCATATTCTCTGTGCAATTGCTGTCGGGTTCTGCCATTCTCCCTGGGGGGGAGAGGAAGGGGAAAAGGTTTGTAGTGTTTGTAGTACATGCTTCCTCTGTCTGCTTTGATGTATCCTCCTTTGGAGTGTGAATGGAATGCCTCGGGGCCATCTGCCTTATCTCGGTGCAGAGGGAGGAAACTACAAAGATCTGAAAACCTTGAGGCAGGCGCCTTATCGGCCAGTTTCCACGGCTCATTATCACCTATGGATTGGCCTGTTTGAACTGACCGGATGGAGAGTTGGGGTGGGGTTATTATTACGCAGTTTTTACCTATCGATTTGAGCGGGAAACCCTCAGATGCTGCCTAGCTTTCCTGCTGTCTGTACCTGCCAATAAAAGTTCCTTTTGAAATGATGCAAGTTTCAAGAGTTCTGCTTTCTTGGTAGGGAAACAGAGGCAGGTTCTTACAAAACCTCTCTCCCACTCACTCATCTCTGTAGACTAGGAGAAGATAAAATGAAAAATCCTCCTCTCATTCACTTCTCCCTCACTGACTGTATTAAGGGAAAGACAAAGCTAGCTTCTATAATTTACACGGGACAGTTACCTCAAGGATGGCACAAGGTAAAAATTAGGTTATTTGGAATAAGCAGGGAACCAACTTTATTTAAATTGCCCCACATTATCCTTTTGATCTTCTATTGCATAGATTGTAGGAAAAATAAAACTTAAATAGCACATATCCAGGGTACTGTACTTATGTCTAGACCAGTGATTCCCAACTTTGGCAACTTTAAGATATGTGGATTTCAATTCCCAGAATTCCCCAGCAAGGGGAAATAAGAAATGTTGGCTGGGGAATTCTGGGAGTTGTTCACACATTTTAAAGTTGTCAAGGTTGAGAACACATGTTTGATAGTATTTTTCTGTCTAGTGATTTTGAGAAGTGATGAAACTATCCTATCAATAAGAAAGGACTGAAAGTCATTACTACATAAATATCTTTTGGTAGGTTCTTGGTCACCAAATTATTCACCTTAATCATTCTTTCTTGTCAAAGTTAATATGTTTCCCTGATGGGTGGATTGACTTCTTTATAAAGATCAACCCACCTGCCAAATCTGGTGCTTCCAGGTGTGATGGAATACATCTTCTAAAATTTCTAGCCAGTATATATGCTAGTCAATATACTTCTTACAGCTATCAAACCTGGCTATGGAAATCCAGACAACCACAAAAAGCATCCAATGTCTTCAAATTAGAGTTTTCAGTCTTTTTGCTACCATCTAGCAGTCTTTTTTTTTCAGCCATAGCTGCCCTGTAGCATCAGGCTATATCTGGATTGCTGGCCTTATGCAATATTCTTCCATTTAGCACAAGGTTACATTAATTTCAGATGTATGATTTTTCAGTATATACCTCTAGTGAATAAATGCTGTGATCCAATTTGAAGAACTTCAGCTAGTAAAAGAAATTAGATGTCTCTACAGATTGTGAGAAATGTATGTCAGCCTACCTTACTTTGGCTTCAGGTAAGATTGAGATTATTATTTACTTATACAAAGAGAAATTTGTACTGCAAAGTGGTGGTGCAGTGGTTAGAATGCAGTACTGCAGGCTAATTCTGCTGACTGCCGACTGCCAGCAGTTTGGCAGTTCGAGTCCCACTGGCTCAAGGTTGACTCAGCCTTCCATCCTTGTGAGGTCAGTAAAATGAGGACCCAGATTGTTGGGGGCAATATGCTGACTCTGTAAACTGCTTAGAGAGGGCTATAAAACACTGTGAAGTGGTATATAAGTCTAACTGCTATTGCTATTGCTATTTATCTGGCAGTATATCCTCCTCAATTCATTTATAGAACTTACCCTCAGTTAGTCATATCAGATTTTACAACTAGTGCTAATTGAAACTTTCAGGAAAAAGGAAAAGTTGGATATCTATATCTATAAAATGGTGAAGAAAAATTAGTATTTCACAATTCACAAAATGTTTGTATATACGTGTGATATTTCCAATGGAATTTTTATGCACATTTTCTCCTCTTGCAGTATGCTATCATTTATATAGATGGCTCAAAGGCACCCAACCATACCAGTTCAGGCTTGATTTGCATAGATTGCACCATTGCCATCAGCCTTCCTAGGAAATCGTCCATCTTCACAGAATTATGTGCAGTCTCCCCACTTGGTTACATCAAAATATGACAGTTGGAAAACTTTTTCATGTACGCCGCTTCAAGTAACCTTATTTCAGTGATTGTTTGAATTCTATCCACACACCCTACCTAGACTTGCCATGATTTGATTTCAACCAGCCTCCTTTTATTCTCTTTTTAAAAAGTTTTCAGCCATTAAAAGTTGTCATATCTACAATTCAGTTTTTGAAAATTGATCTTCACAGACTTTGTATCTATTCCAAGGTTTGGAGTATATGTAGACAACTACAGATTAATCTGTACTTTCCATAAAAAGGTGTACAGTACATATGTGTGTGCCTGTGTATGCATATATAAGTATGTATGTACATACATATACACATACAGATACAATATAGAACCCTACAGTATAGAAATATGGAAGACATCCAACTTTTGAAAGTTCCAACATGAATTGATACATTCAATCAACTCCAAATTAATGGATGGACTGGAACCTAATTATCAATTAGCTTTTTCACACCTCACAGATTCCATTTCAAAAACAGAAAGAAACAAATTTAAAAATTAGAAACGTGTAGAGTCTATCCAATCTTGTTTAAAAGAATCTATTTGGAGCTCTGAAAATCTTCCATAGTCCAGCATGTACATGTGATAGAAGAAGATAAGGAAGAGGGGGAGGAGAAAGAGGAGGAAGAAGCAAAGGAGGAGGAAGAGGAAGAGGAGAAGGAAGGAGAATCACACAAGAAGATGGAGAAAGGAACCATTTCCAAAGGTGCTTAGGAGAGCTGATTACATGGAAGGTGGAAATCACATGTCTTGTTCCCTCTCCATCTTTTTTCCTAGACATCTGACAAGTTTATTAGCCATGAAGGTTGCACAGTGAATTTTCATTCGGCATGGGTTTTTTCCCTCCTATATTAATACAATGAAACTTGAAACCAATGTTTCAGCAGTTTAGGCATTAGTTCTTGGCAGTTTGAGCATTCTTTAATTGCTCTTGTTTTGTAACAATGAACTTTTGTCGTGTCCATAAAGCAGTAATGTTGGTATAAAACCACATCATCAAAATGCAGATGAATATGCCTGATGGTGGATGGGCAACAGAATATGTGAGAGTATTTGGGCACAAAAGGCTCTTAACAGTTGATTACATTCCTTTCCCACACCACCTAGCCTAATAGGTCATAATTCTGCCCTAGTAACATGGCCTATTGCTCCCCAAGGAGTGGACTGTGGTCTGGGAAAAGGATGATCTCTCAGAGAAAATGAGAGGATACAGGTTCTTACTCTAAGAGATAAATAAAAGATTAACAAGATGTGAGTTCCGGCACCTTTTTTCTTACAAAAAAAGCACTGGCTACATTGAACAGGTGGGCAATAGGAAAGCAAAAGTTTGCTTACTTTTCTCTCTCCATTTTCACTTGATTGGTTCAGAGCAAAAAAAACCAAAAAACCCAAATGAGGATGACAAGATTTTTGACAATATACTCTGATACGTTTCATTTGGGCTTTTACAATTCAGGAACGTAGGCAGTGAATATCTGTAAGTCATGATTTGAAATCAAAGCATAAGCCATTATTTGGTATCCTGATCAAGTGTTGTGGTTAATGTGTTGGCCTTGGACCAGAAAGAAAAGAAGATTCACCCCCTTTCTTACAGACCCCACTGTGTAGTTATCAACCAATCACACCCACCCACCCATCCACCATCCTTCTTTCTCTTTCTCTGTCTCTTTCTCTTTCTCTGTCTCTTTCTCTTTCTCTTTCTCTTTCTCTGTCTCTTAACTTATTCTATTTCACACAATTACTATTATGGTATAAAATTAGAGGATATTGTCTTGTACTTCACCTTGAGTTTTAAGAGAAGAGGTAGGATATAAATGTGATAAATTAACGATCTGGAACATGTCCTTGATATTTATTGCAATAATGTAAAAAGGTTGGTCTTGAACCATAGGATTATAGAATTGGAAGGATCATCTGGTCTAAAGCCCTGTGAGTGCAAGATCTGCTAAAACATTTCTGAGAGATGACCATCCAGCTTCAGTTTGTAGATCTCCAGTAAAGAACTCATCACTTCATGTGGCAACCTGTTCTCCTGAGTTGATAAATCATATATTATGAGAGCCAGTTTGGTCTAGTGGTTGAGACAATAGACTTGAAAGCTAGTGAGCTCAAGTCACCTAAGCCATGAAAACCAGTCACTCTCTCTCAGCCCAACTCACCTCACAGGGTTGTTGTTGTTGTGAAATAGGAGGAGAAAAGTGTGCTGGATATTTTCAACATCTTGCGTTATTTCTAAAAATATTAAAAGCTGGATACAAATTAATAGACAGACAGACAGACAGACAGACAGACAGACAGACAGACCGATAGATAGATAATATAGTCAGGAAGTTCTGACTATATTGTAAGTTTGGGGTGTAATCAAAATTTTCTCCTTTCAATTTTAACAAATTTTGTTCTGGTTGTGCTTTCTGTGGCATTGGGGAATTTTCATCCCTCCTATGACAATTCTTCTCGTATTTAAACCTGCTATTATTTCCCTCAGGCATCTTTTCTGAGGGCAAAACATATTCAGATTCTTTAATTATACCCCACTGGGCTTGATTGCCAGAACCTTCACAATCTTGATGAAGTTTTGAAACTGAATTTTTGATAAATAAGTAGAAGAGAATTATTTGCCCAATCTTAAGTCACAGGCCCTCATTTTTTAAAAGGTTAAAACTGGGTAGATGACTGCTGATTTAGCAAGAGAGTTCTGAGATTATTGATTAATGTATACAATCTTCTGACATCACTTACAGGAATAGGAAAAGGAAGCTAACCTGGTATCAAACCTCATGTTGATTTTTTTTCCCTATTTCTCATTTAGCAGAGTTTTTTTTTTAGCAAAAGAAACATATTGATAGCAGCAACAGCTTCCTGAACTGGATTAAGTTATGTAAGAAAAATATACCAAATACCAAGTGAAAGTGATCCTGGTCCTATTTCTTTATAGTGTTGCAATGAGAGAGAGATTATAACAATGTTATTGAACCTTAGCAACTTGTCTGGAATGTGGAGTTCTGAGGGTTGAAGTCCAGACATCTTAAAGTTGCTAAGGTTGAAAAATAGCGGACTATGCTATAATTATACAAGTTATGACCAGGTCCAAATGCTATGTCATTCATCCTTTGTTTTTCAGTTCAAGTTAAAGCAATGGCTGTATTGGCCATTGATAAAAAAGACTGAGACGAAAATCTGTTTGTCTAAAAATGCTGAACTACAGTTTGATTTAATCTTGTGTGACATCCAGATGAAAAATGGAAAACGTTGTTTCCCAAAAGTGACTAATGCATGCATTGTTAATGCATCCATTTGGAAGAATAAGCTTCTTTTCTTCCAGCATAACATACTTCTAGTAAAAGCCAACTTATGATCACAGCCTTGAAAAAGCAAAACAAAATTAAGGGCCAGTGGGTGAAGTCAAGATAACCAAGTGTGGTGAATATGGTCTGGCACTTGAAGAATAAAGAAGCTGCTGTTTTGAAATACAGTCTTTGCTTCTGCGGGGTTTTTTTGTTGTTTCCTGGAAGTCTGGCTTTTTCATGGAATGATCAAGCCAATAGGGCTTTTTTTAATGGTTTTTGTTTTTAACTTTCAATAAATTAATGTCATACCTAGGTGGCTATCTTGGTGAATAACCAAGGCTTTGAACTGCTACTTCTAAGTTCCTGTGTTGATGCTCAAAGGACAAACCTTTCAATCTCTAGCCTCTTATCTCTGACTCTGACACCAGAGGCAGCTTGTCACCATCCATGCCCACCGCCCTTTCGATTTCCTGGGATCTGATGTGATAAGAAATGATTCTCACAGAAGATTAAGTGCCTCCCCAAATGCCAAACATGCCATATTGTTTTCAATAATATCCTTGCCACTAAGAAACAAGAATGAAAAGAAGAATAAGGTGCTATGACCATTTCAGAAGTACTTGTAAGCATGGCTTCATAGATAGCCAGGCTACTGGAAGATTTATAGAATAGGATTAACGATGTTTCTTGGTTCCATAATATTTGGGTTAATTTGTCTTTCAAATTTTGTGATCTGGTTTTAAATTTTGTTAGGCCTCCTTGAATATTACTTCCTTGAGTATTTTTATCTTAAACTATGTTGCTTCTAAACAGATGGCTCTTAATACTAATACATCATTTACCTTTTCACACTGTTGAAGACATTACACCTGTTTGTATTTTTTTCCTTCCATGCTTTGGGCATTCCAGTAACCAAGAAAAAGCTAATGTGAAAGAAAGAAAGAATGAATGAATGAATGAATGAATGAATGAATGAATGAATGAATGAATGAATGAATGAGAAAACAAAATTGGCAGTCATCAAAGAAAGAGCTACCATATTTGAGCTGCATAAATCTGGATGACTGTTAGACAAAAAAAATAATTGCATATATGTTAGTTTGAACATTTCCTTTTAAGATGTATATTAATCTTTTCTTATTATTTTGCTTTTGGTAGACTATCCAAGTCTAATAGATACAAAGAAAAGGAAAGGAAAAGGAAAAAGAAAAGAAAAGAAAAGAAAAGAAAAAAAGGAGGAGGGAGGGAGGGAGGAAGGAAGGAAGGAAGGAAATACATTCAACATTCTAAGTTTTATTTTTACTTATTTTTAATGGATTGGCTTATTATGTGGCTTATTTTAGTGTGTGGTACAAAAGTACCTAACTGCAGCATATGCAATAAACTATAGCAAACAAATTGGTGACTCAGAGTGATCTTTAAACCTAGTTAAAGTGTTTTAATATTTATTTGGAATAAGAAATATAGACTTCTTTAGAATTTTATAAAAGGATAGTAACCATTTAAAAAAGACTGTAATGCTATACTATTACTATACTGTTTAATTTATAAAGTGTGATTGTATGTGCATGTGTATGTGTGTGTGGAGAGAGAAAGTGAGAGTAAAATTTTGCGCGCACACACACACACACACACACACACACAGACTCACACCAGATCAATCCATTGCAGGATGAAGATATCTGCAATGAAAGTTATGGACTATAATCTACAATGTGGGTCTAAAGACAGTTGGAAGATTGCTTTTTAATTTCCCATACTAAAGCTGAAAGAGAATGATTGGCTAAAAGTCAAGAAAAAACAGAACATGGGTTTCCTCACTCTTGTGTGTGTGTGCATGTGTAATGGTGTGTAAGAAAGACCTTGAGAGATAGAGCAAAGAAATGCTGCCTAAGGAATGGTCAGATAAGAGAGGGCATAGCCTGCAGCTGCACAATGGGCAAAAAAAGAGACTCAGAGACTTCTTAGCTTCTCAGGCTCTTAAGGAGATAGCAGGGTAATTTGTACTTGTGGGATTCTGTTAATGTAGCCTTAAAATTAAGTAGAATTAGCTAATCTGATAATATTTTCTGTTGGTTTACCTGGAAAGGCTGACAGCATCTGTATCCACACACTTCAGAAAAACACTTGGATACCAATTATACTATCAATTACAGGGAAACAGGCTTTATTTGGTATCTGTTCTAAAAATTACAGCAAGTTCTGTGATATGATAGATTTACCTGTTCAGCATTTTACCAGACTCTTGTGGAGTTGGGAAATTTCTAAATCAAATCAATCAATTGGCTGCAAAGGTCTTGATGACCACCAGAGGGTAGCAAAGAGACATGGAAAAATCCTAAATTTTGCCTGTAGTGTTTGAATAGATAACTTTAAAACATGCCCAAGTGGCTTCCGGTTCCGTTTTGTGGTGCTGGCGGACGCACGGAGAGACCGTTCTCCCCGCCGTCCGGTTTTCCTTCTTCGGAAGACCCTGGAAAGGGTCGAAAGTCACCCTGGAGGGGCGACCACCATTGGGGAGGACCGTTGCTAGATCGCGGAGGGGCAGCAGCCTCTCCGTTTGATCTGCGGCAGCTCCTCAGGACCGTAGAAGAAAAGAGCGTCCAGTAACATGGCCTCTCACTTAGTCGCACCAGCCGAAAGCCCAAAGCACTTCTAAGCATGACGAAGCAACTGGAGGAGTTGGGTGAGACCTTATTTTACCTTCTCTCTTTCCCAACTACTTTCCTGTAAAAATCCTTGAAACACCCTTTTCCCCCAGCTTAATTCCGCGGCTTCTGCCTACTCTGGGAATATAAAGCCAAGAAACAAAAAAAAGGACAATAAGATTAAATGACCACATACCTGGACTTGTAATATCTGGATACCTGGGCTCCCTGAAAGCTCTGTACCTCTACAAAAACGTATTGTTTTACTTCTCTGCTAAGCTAAAAAAAAAAAAAAGGGAATATTCCCTTCCCCCCCCCCCTCTTGAACTGGATAAAAGCTTCATTTTGTATGTTACTGGGGACATCTTGTGGTGAAATATGGTACAGCAAGTGAAAAAAAAACATTTTTTTTCTGACTGGGAGACTCCTGAGACTAGAATTTGCTCTTGACAGCAACAAAAAGATAAGAACGTGAAACAGCTGGGCGGTGAAAATATCTCTGTACAGTGGAGGTGGACAGTTATTGACTTTTATCAAAAATAGCCTCCACTAAAGGACTATTTGTAAACATCATAGAAATGGAGAAACACCACCCACAGCTTAATGTCAAACTTATACTTGAAAAAATCCTAGAGGCTACCGAGCTAATAAATTCCTTCCAGAATGGAAGACTTACGTGCCACCTTAAAGCTACAAAGCAGCTTTAACCTCATCAGATGAACCTACATCCCAAAAAGCAACAGAAGAGGAAGGAACTAACAACAAAGTGGATTTTAAAGAATGCCAGCTACGATCTACTCAGAACTCCGACACTCAAACTTTGACCTCACTTAAAGACTTTACAAATACAACAGCAATAGAAACTGAACAAAGCAATGTTAAGATGGAACCTGCAGAGGACTTACATACACAATATACTGAGATTCTAGATAATCCAGATGATCCAAAAACAACTACAACACTGAACATGACCTTACATCAGCTGAAACCAGAAGAAGAAGAAGACCAGCCTGAACGTATGATAAATACATTAATTCAAATATGGAGACTTAAACCATTTGGCCAACAATTTAATGATTGTGAAGGGACTAGCTTCCTTGATAGGCTGATGATTGGATGGTCTCCCCTGATTCAAATGATATATGCAGGAATGAAGGGAGAGCCACCTGAGGATCTAAAAGCTCTTTTATGGAAGCCGGTTTGGCACAAAAGGAAGGCCAGAATTAGACTTAAAAAGATGGTTTTCTTTATGTGATACTTAATGGAAGAGCTTTAAATTTTATGTAATGAGATAAGGAGATTTTAAAAGATATTATCTGATTTAATATTTAGGATTTATATCTATAAGGGAAATAAATTAGTTACTCAAATAATTGTTTTGAATTATAAATAGAAGATGGATTTAGAGGATAAAAATTATTTTATGAGTAAGCAATGATATTAGAATGAGAACCAGAATATGATTGTGAAGTATTTTAGACATGATATTATTTTGTATGAACTAAGGGAACCATGGGCTATCCAAAACTCAAACATTATTGGACACTAAGCCAACTGGAATATTGTAATTGAAACCAGACAAAAGTTAAAAACAGGACCTGAAGACATATAATTTAAAAGTTGTTTATAAATGTTTTAAATGATTGAATTATAACTACCAATCTATTAATTTGAATTTGGTATAATATCTGTGGGAAACAGAGAGGAAATTCTTGATGATGTAAACTGATATATATATATGGATAAGCGTGTTATTGGACTATGTATTACCCAACCATCATGTTGCTTCCTTAAATATCTGAAGTTTTGTAAAAATGGAAAATTAATAAAACTTGTTTCAAAAAAAATAAAAATAAAAGATGCCCAAGCATAGAATGCTATAAAAGGTATCTATATCTGTGAGACAGCACGGCCCTTGTATTCTTCAGGATAGTCAGACTTTCAGCAGTAAGAAAAAAAAATTAAATAAAAATATACAAACCTACTTTATTTTATCTGACTGGCTTTTGGATTGCATAAGATAGATGAGCTTGGCTACATCAGATACGGTGATAAAGATCAGAAGACTAATAGTGACTCAATTTACTGAATGGCTAGAATTGTTGCTGTTTTCTTCCTTCTCAATTTTCTTTGGCTTGCTTACAAAATCATTGCACTCTGATAAACTGCAGCATAGATTGAAAAAAGGCTAACAATATTCCTGTTGTTAACATTAAAAGACTCCTTTCAATGGTTGATAGTTACTTCCTAATTAAACGCTTCTTAATCTCTCCTTCATTCTGCCTTCCCTGAGAAGCTGTTTTTCAGTAGGATTGAACTTTATCTCCCATGGTCCCTTCAATTTCACAACAGGCTGCTGCAACCATCTTTCCCATTGCTGGGTAAATATTCATGAGCTCTTTTTGTTTACACCACCGGAGCCTGTTCAGTGTTCCATTAATCCCAAGAGAAAGAACTCTATAGGTAGATCATGGATTACAATAACAATTGGGACATGAATTACTATCGCTAAGTGATATGGTAATAAAGTGTGACTTCATATAACTGTGTCATTTAGCAACAGCAATCCTGGCAATCTGATTGCTGTCACTAAGCAAGGACCACGTGGCTCATTAGGTGAGGAACTCTCCTGACTGCAACTTTCTACTTCCTGCCAGTTTCCCCATTGACTATGCTTGTGGGAAACCAGCAGGAAATGTCAGAAATCACAATCGTGTGACCATGGCTTGCTGAAACATTGTAATCATGAGCTGTTATGTGACTATGGGGACACTGTGACAACTGGAACTGTGACGACCTATCCTAGGTCCCCCTTGATCAGCACAGCTGCAAGTCTGAATGGTCACTGAGTGAATGCTCATAACCTGAGGACCACCAATATGCTGATAGCTCCTGCAAACTACAGTGTTCCTGCTGGAAACCTCCTATGGCTAACAACTATATGTCTAACCCATTCTTGCCTCTCATTCCTTATAAATGCCACTCCGCATCCACCAGATTCACTTACAGTTGATTAGAGCCACACATTATACTGTTTCATAACATTGTTTGGCTTTGAGAACGGATGGTTCAGTTTGAAATCTCAGTGATGCCCATGGCTGAGGGTGGGGCATTTGTTTATTTATTTGTTTGTTTAATTTTTATGTTGCACATCTCTCCTGACTTGGGGCAGCTTACAGGTCATAAAACAAGCAAAAAAACAATTAAAAGTTTAAAACAACACAAAGTTAAAATATTATTAAGAACTATACTAAAACCGAACTAAGAGAGCTAAGAACTGGATGGGATGGGGATGAGGTCTTCTTACTGAACTGATGAAGAATGAAGAAGGTAATATTTGATGGGGAAAGAGTCTGTGGTTTACATATAATAGTTTCCAATCTACATCTCTGCTTACTCTGTAGCTTATTCTTACACAAGGAAAAGCAACTGGTATCAATAGGTGTATGATAGGCCTGAATTTAAACATATCTGCTGGTTTGATCTTGTATTCAAACTTCCAAGCAAAACCCAAGCAATACTCTGTACTTGCTTTGCTGATAACAAAAAGCTGACAAAATTAATAGTTAGAGGTTTGATTCTCATAAGATAAGCAGCACTTAGGCAATAAATGTGGCTACAGATGTTGAAATGGCAGTGAGAGACCTGGCAAGGAGGAGGAAGGGAAGACAAATGAAAGTAATAGTAGAATGTGAATTTAGATGTTCCACCTGTTAAAGCCCTATGCTTTTAATAAAGAACCATCCAGGTTAGTAACATTTAAAATGTATTGGCTGGTGTTACATCACTGGAGTTATATTGCTGCTGTGAGGGAAACATATGTGTAATGAAATCAGAAGAGGTGTTTTAGGGATGTATCAACCTGATGCTGAAAGGCTTTAGGTGTGGGTGAAGATGATGGAGCAGGAAAATTGCCACTATATTCTGTAAATCCTTCTTTAAATCTACATCAGGATATCAGCAGTGTTAAAAACAAAATAGTTACATGTAAGTTAAGTTCACATCATAAATAATTCATATGTACTTGTGTATGTGTGTGAAAATAGCAAGCAGTAGCAGTAGTTGCTTTGTGAAATTATAAATCTCCTGCACATTATCTCCTGCTGGAGAAACGTGACTGGCTAAAAGCAAAAATAAATAGAATGTTGTGTGTTTTATCAGATGTCTGTGTAGTTAATAAAACTTTGATGGTGTGTGTGTGAGAGAGAGATGATTTGGAATGCTGCTTTGTTTTGTACTGAATTTTAATCAAAATTTCAAACGCTGTACCCATATGCTGTGGCAGGGCACTACTTCTTCATACAGCTACTGAACCCGGGCTGCAAATATCTGAGCAAGAATTGTTATGAGTTTGGTAGACTGGGTGATGAATATTGGGGGGGGGGGGGGAACAGCTTTACAATGAAATGTTTTATGGTTAAAAATGCTCATGTCTTAAGCCCTATAAGCACACTCCACAGTTTGCCCTGATGCCTTGGAAAGCCTCCAAATGAATGGGTTTAGGGTCAGGGACTTCAAAGTTGCAAAAACAGCTTCTGATCTATACTAAAAGGAAGAAATTAATTGCATTTATTTAGATGTAGTTCTGGAGCTGGGTAGTGTTAAAGTAGCTAGGAAATGTGCTAGTAATTTATATTCAATAATAATCACAAGCTGCTATTTTAGCTTCATAAAAATGTAGTTAGGAACTTTGAAACATACAGACTGCAATGGCTTTTACATAAAAATAATAATACTGTAGCATTTTGGTGTGATCAGCAAACAGTGAATTTCCCCAAAGGCTTTGGGATAGAAGAAAGAAATACTGGGTTTCTTGTTCTTATAAAAGCCAGGATCCTGACATGCAAAGCTGCCTCAAATTATAGAGGCGGCTCAACCTAAATTGCAGGATGGGCCACTTTAATGGCCCACCAAAAGACAAATCAGGACATCCCAAGGTGGAACTCCCAGCTAGCCTGGGAAGAGATTTAAAATTATGTACCACATCAATATATATGATGTGGGTTAATTCCCCAGGTTCTTACTAGTTGATTTAAGAGGACAACAGAAGCATTTCTTCAGCATTGATTATACAGACATATCCAGAAATGTGCCCTGATTATCAAATCCGCATCACCATCAAAAACTTTCCCTCAGCTGTAGACATTTGAACTTCAAATAAGATATAATGGAAAGGTAACTTACAAGAGAATATACAGTATGATGTTGGAATAAGCCATACAATGTGACCCAACATTCCTTTCAGCTATAATGCTAATACATTTCTCTTTTCTAGACCTCCACATTTCTTAAAATTATTTCAATGTATTTCAACAGAAAAAAAATTGTGTGTATAGAATGAGGTAACCTTATTTACATTTATGGAATCTTTGAACTGAAATGAATTCCACAGTGTATAAAAAGAATGCAGGAAGGAAGACAGGAAGGACAAGCTAACTCTTGCATCAGAATGGCTATGTGGTCTTCTAGATGATATTTAGCTCAAAAATAATGATGAGTAATGGTGTTTGAATGCAATAAGATGGGAAAGAATGCAATTTATCTTCCCCACTTTCAACTCGTAATGTGTAAGTAGAGAAAGACCATAAGTTCAGCACCAAATACAGATGTTCACTAAATGACTTCAGAAGAACATGGGGAAAAACAAGCTCCTTCTTGACTTCTGGTGATTTCTGTATTTTTGCAATTCAGATATGGTAATTCTAGTATAAATGCATTTATTTGGAGGGATATATAAATATAATATTCCTTAAATATAAGAAGAGAGTTGTTTAAATTTACTTTGGTTATTTTGTTCTAGACATATAACTCTGTATAATAGTATGGAGTCAGGAACTAATCTGCATTTTAAGCATTAAGACACTCACAAATGGGTTAAGAGTTCCAGGTGTAGTTCAGCATTACCTGGAGGCCCACAGACTGTCCATTGTCATCTTTGAGGCTGAGAAAATGTAACAATTCAAAACAGCCATTAATCATCAATTCTTTCCAACTGACGAAGGCTCCATCCATTGTGGATCTGGTTAATCACCATCACTCAATGCCCGATTAGAATCAATGGGATTCTTCATGCTTCCAAAGTTGAAAGTAGATCCCCAAATTAGTCCAAATGGAATGTAGCACTGCATACATAGTTTAGTCATACCATAATAAATAAATGGAAAGAACCAGTGGCCCTGCAGGGATTAATGAACAAGGGTGAAGTCATTTAAAAAAAAAAAAAAGTCTAAGCATCAGTACTGAAACTTCTTTCATCTTTTCCTCACTCTTACTGTTAAGAGTACATTTGCTACACTAAATCTCGCCTTAGCTTGTATAAGCATTCTGAAACAAGATTTATCAGCACTTTAACCCTTTGCTAACATTACCTTGAGTCTAACCAGAAATGCTGTGACAACTTCAACTCCGGCAGTAATTAAACACTTTTTAAAGATCTGTCGCAGGTGCCAAAGGAGAAGTGCTTTGGCACTGTGCCATCCATTGACATTGTTATGTGTCAACCACAGCGTTTTCTTCTTTAGAAAGACTTGCCTCTTGCTTTTTGCTGAATAGTGTTCCTTTATAACAGGGGTGTCAAACTTGCCGCATCACATGATATGTCGCAATGTATCACAACTTTTTCCCCCCTTGCCGGAGCTGGGGTGGGTGCGACTTCTATGTGACGCATCCGGCCCGCAGGCCAGCTGTGTGACACCCCTGCTTTATAAGTAAACCTTGGCTATGACTCGCCTCAGGGATAATGTTCGATATCAAACTGTATAGTATAGTCTGAAGAGTGTAGAGAAAGCCTTCTCAGAGAAGAAGATGAGGGTGTTCAGAATCAATTGATTTCAATTTATTTCTAGGAATCAACATTTCCATTTTTGGGGGGGAAGAAACAGAAGAATGCAGTTACAGGTAGTCCTCAACTTACCACCATAACTGAGCCTGCAATTTTGGTCGTAATTCATGATGGTCATAGAATGGATCATCAAATGACCATCCCAATTTTATGATCTTTATTGAGATGTTTGTAAAGCAAACACCACGATTCTTAAGTGAACCCATTGATCGCTATGGTATTTTATTTTCCCAGACACTCAAAGTAAACACCAGTTTCTGGGGAAAAAATTATAAATCATGACCATGTGACTGTGGAGTACTGCAAACTGTTGTAAATGTGGGCCACTTGCCAAGTGCCCAACCTGCAGTCATGTGATTGCAGGGAGGAATAGACGTCAGAACTTCAAATTTGGGTTGTAAATCCCTTTTGCGAGATCTGTCCTAAAAGTCAAGGACTATCTGGGTTTAGATTGGTTCAAGACCGGGGTCCATGATCAGCACCAAAGTAAAAGTGAGGTGGGAAAACCTCAGTAAAAATTATCCAAGTGAGAAGTGGAACATTATCCTGGAAAGTGGTGAGATGCTTCTGGGATTAGCATTACACTTCAATGTCTGGGAAAGTTTTTAATAAGTATGTGAAAAAAAATGAGACGGTCTGGAATCTGAAATAAAGTAGAACACTAGGCATTTAGGGGCGTAGTGTATTTGAGTCATAACACCTAATGAATTCAATAATAAGATAAAGCAACACACTTAAGGGCAATATTGTGATAAAGGCAAAAGAGACCATCACTATATCTTTCCCCCATAGACATGAATGGCAGCTTTTCCCTTGGAAGAAAGAAGCATTTTGTTGTTTTGCATATTCATCTCCAAAGGCAGGATACTGGCTCTGAATCCATGATAAAAATGCATGCTGATTTTCTATTTATATAAGGTTTATCTCACTTCTAAGCCAATTGGTTTCAAGAGCAGCAGGAAGTTCTTTTCCGTGTGTGTGTGTGTGTGTGTGTGTGTATGTACACACATACACCCACATGTATATATGAGGGGTCCTTGGTGCTCTCTAAGCTTGGTTGTTTTCTTGCAGATGTTTCATTATCCAAACTAGGTAACGTTGGCAGTGCTGTTAGCCATGGAATGACTAAACTGTCTGTTTAATAGCAATGGTCTGTTTTGCCTTTATCACAATATGGCAGCAATTCACTTGAAAGATACTATGAATCCATGATATAAAAATGCATGCCCATTAATGATTTTCTACTCTCCATTCTTGTGTTAGAAGAAACAAAACCATAATCGGAGCTGGTCTGAATCTGTACTGCACACGATGTATAAACAGGATATCCCAAAGATTACTTCCCTCCTCCTGATTATCATATAATTCTCCACTGGAGTTTCTAGCAGTACTATATACCAAGGCTAGATTGGCTTCAAAAAAAAATTGTAGCAGCAAAAATTGTATTATTTTTATGAACTTTTGATGGTCTCTGATGACTTTTAAATCTGTTTTTTGGTTTGCATTAAAGGGTATTTTGTTCTTGCCTTTATTTTATTGTGATTTATTGTGCCTTGCTTCAAACAAGCTAAGAGGTAAAACATTGTTTATAAATCCTTGTTTAGAAAGAAAATAAGATAACTAAAATGCTAACAAGAGGAAGGTGTCATTTTTTATACTTCTACTGCAAGATTCAGCAGGAAATACTAATCAGCTGAGAGGACATAGCAGAGAAGGATTGCAGCAAAGTCAGGGGCTTTTGTACTGCCTTGGAGTGCTAGTTAGGATATGAATGATCAACGGCTGGTTTTCATTTTGATGGGAAGTGTGCGTGGGCTGTAGCACTTCAACCTGCAGGTGGGCTCACACAAATGAAAGCTGTTCTCCCCCAAACCAACAAAAACAAATTCCCATATTCTAAGTGGCAGGATAAGGGTTGAAATAGGCTTTTCCCTAATTATCTTATTTTCTGCTTTAACAATTTCAGGGGAGCATCTAATTGTCTGCACCCCACCAGGAGCCACACGGCTTCGCAGACCTCAGCTGAAGTTTTGTTCACTGCTCAAGTTGGGATTCATTTTATGAAAACAAAATGGGCCGCCAAGAGCAAAAGAGGTGGCTCAGTAATAAAGGCCAACTGCAGATCGTTCCAATCTGCTTGATTTGAATAAGCCAGTACAGCTTGGCAAGGATGCATAATTGAAAACAATTGTGAAAGGATATGCTTTGGAGAACAGTGCCATCCTTGATTAAATAACACATTTCTTGGTATGGGCTGTGTATAAGTGTTGGAAGCAACAGCTGGCTCAAAGGCACGTGCAAACAAGCTGGCTTGCTGTAGTGCATGAAATTCTGTGGTTTTACCTCTGTGTTCCATGAGTGTTGTGTTAATCCCTGAGAAGTAGAAAAACAAAATAAGCAAAGTGATGGATCAGCTCTCATTGACAATGGAGCTCACTTTGTTTCCTATTGTTTTACAATTGGCATATGCAGAAAGGCATTATACTTTTCTTTAGATTCATATTCATACCTGCCTACCAAAGAAAATCAGAATTTATGGACATTACTTAAGACAATAAATTATACTCTTATTTTAATTCAACCACTGCACTGGTAGCTCTCCCATGTGTAGATAATGAATTATGTCTTTCTTCATCACAGGCTATTATTTAACTGGTATCACACCTGACTACCTTTCCTTGATGGACTTGTACCTGAGCAAGTGGCAGTCACAGCAGTTCCTTCTTCATTCTCCACTGCCATCCCAAGCTTCTGGCCACCTAAGTGAACTAGTCTCATCTGTTTTAATTGGAGCCTTTATGACAGGGCCCAGATATACTGAGAAGAGGAACACCTCATTGCTTCTATAAACTCATTGAATGCCAACATCCCACCTATAGAAGAAGAGGTCCCAAGGCTCCTGAATGAATCATAAAACGTATCACCCATGATGGCAAAGAGAAGATAACAAACTGAGCAGAAAGTCCAGGAACCTGCAAATGGCCTAGGTGACTGCAGGACTTAACCTGTTCCACCAGAGAGATGAGAAGGGGAAGATAGGGACTCCAATCTAAATAAAATCTCCATCTAAAACCAATGAGTACACATACAAAGGTTTCCTTGGGGAGTTCTGTCAGGCGCATCCTTGTGGTTGATCAGGTAGTTGGTGTCACCTATTTGCTTCTGTCATGGCATGGAGTAGGCCTGGGGAGATCCAGAGCTGACCTGTGTGAACTGTAAGTTCAATATGGGAATTACTCCATATTTTTCTGTAGGCAAATTTTGCTAGCAAGAGAAATACTGGCAGCGTCAGTGGATATTTTGACTGTGAAATCCCTCTCTTATGCAATTTACCTACATTTCAGGGCATAATGGCAGGTTACTCATTGCACAATCAAATGCTTGGCTAAGCTATTTGGGAATTAGTGCTGATCTACAGCTTTAGCATTACTGCCAGCACATGAGAGACTCCGATCCGCACATTTTGGGATTGCTGTTTCTTCCTCCCATTTGAAAGGAGAGCAACTACATAACTCCATCCCAGTGCATGGCATCCTAAACTGATCCCCAAATTCCTGAGCCCAATTTAAATTGGACTTTATTGTGTTTAATACAGAACAGTATGAAAAACCATTACAAGCCCCAAAACTTTGCTTCGACTTTAAGCAAAGCACATTTGCCTGCACCAAAAACTTTATATTAGCCAGAATGATATAGAGCCATTCAATGGGCAGTCAGGGCAGAAAAAGTATGCCACATAAAGCATATGTAGTATGTGAGAACCTAGAAAAAGTATTCTGTAAAGTCCAATTTTGCCCACGTTGTCAACCATACATTTGTTGGATTCTAATTCTACTAGAATCTTCCATTTTTATTTTTTTTAAATATTATTTCCCCAATGTCTCTCCCCCCCCCATATACGTTTTTTTTCCCTAATGGACTCAGTTTTTGCCAGCTTTTTTTCCCTTCAATGTTTTTTTTTAATATGCATATTGTATGTATTGTTTCCCATCTCTTCTGCAATATTTGCATTTTATGCACAGCTTTTGAATTACTAGCAACATTGAAAAAATTGGAAGGGTAAAGAAATCAGCATATAACGATGCTATGTTTATATTCAGGAAATGAAATTAGGTGAATTTGCATTACACATTTCTCCCTAACTTTAGTGAGAAGTTATGGGTCAATTCAAAGGTTCAACACAAAATATATCCATATATTACCGTAAATAGAAAGCGTAACCAGTCGTATTATGTTCTTATATTTGCACTCACTTTATAATCCCCACTGGCATTTAATCAATTTCTTTCTCCTTAGCTGTGCCTTCATTTCCTCCAATGTATATCCTGCCTGAACAGTTTCTGTGAAAGAATGCACGTATTTAATATTGCTTTAACTCCAGCACTTACTCTCTTCAAAGCATTTTATGATGGGATTGTCAAGAACTTCACGGGTCTTTCCATAACTCCAAATTGATATGGGATAATATTATTTGAACATTCAAGAGGGCAGGCTGTTTAAAAGGGCTTCCTCTGGAAGATTGAACTTCCCTTCCATAAAGTATTTGAATGCAGTCATTGACAACTTTTCCTAGTTTGGTACCCTCCAGATATATTGGGAAAACAACTCCCACAATTATAGCTAATAGATGGAGATATTCCTGCTTATTCTCACAATCCTCTTCTGCTACGTTGAACCTCCTAGGCTATTTCCATTGCTCCAAGCAACTAAGTGTGATTTCTTTTATTTGAGGATAATGGGGTGCCATGTGTTCCTGCACCTTTGAAAAATTGGACAGACTGTCTCCTCAATCGTTTCAAGAGAACTTCTAGCCACTACATCACATTTATTTTTTCACCCACAACTTTAAATGGGGATGACAGATATAACTATAGCTGAAGTGAAGCTGAGCACTTTCCCACAAGTGAAGATCAGGCAATTTAAATTTATTTTATCCATTTATATATATGAAGAGGCAGTTGTCAAAAAAGTAAATGTAGTATTACTGATTATTAGAGATGGAATGAAGTAGAAAATGTCCCTTTTTGCATGTAAGGTCCTATCTTTCTCTCTCTCTCTCTCTGACTTCAGTTTGAATATTTTATATAGGGCACAGGTGCTTCTAGAAAATATAAAGGGCAGGATATCACTAGGGTTTTTTTTTAAGGAAAGAAATCCATAACCCTAGTTAACAAATTATGACCTCAAATATAATGTTAGAAGTTAGGTTGTGTGCTCTGGATACAATAACTTTGATGTGGTCTTTTGAGTTTGATCTTTAATATCTTAATTTCCAGATCCATGCACTAGTTATCTAAGTCATTCAGTTTCGCCTATCCCAGTTCAGACTTTAGAGGTTTGAGAACAAAAAATATATACTTTACATAGAATGCTGTCCGCAGCGTTAAATGATTATAAATGTCATGGTTCCGACAGATGAAACTCTTCAAAAGAACTTCGAGGCATTGTTTACCTTAAAGAATCTTTTATTCGAGAAACAAAGTATCGGCACTACATAGTCGAAACCAAAAACTAAATTCCCCTCCCCTGGATACAAAGTAGCAAAGCACAATTCCCTCCTCCAATAAACAGTCATAAATCACATTCCCCAATTAGCTTGAAGCACGGGCTTTCTCCCCAGCTCTCCAGCCCGCCAAAACTCTATCAACTCTGGGCCCAATGACCTTGGGTTCCCATGGCTGAGTTATTATTGTTATGACTAGCTGGACTCTCATCCACATTCCCCCTCCCAGCATCAATTACCTCTAAAAGCAATAGAGAAAAATGGCTGCATTTCCATCTGTTGTCAAAGCAAAAACATCCAATATTAGCAGCGTTGACAATAAAACTGAGTTTGGCTCTACTAAAATTCAACAGCTTGGTATGTTCTAGTGGGAATTTGGTATTAACTAAGCTATGCCTATTATAATATTTGAATACATTAACCTAATTATTTACTTCTACAACGCTTTGCTATCAGAAATGGGAAAGTCATCCTTAAATGTGTAACAGGTGTTTTCAGTGGCCTAACACTGTCCTATAATTCAGAAAGTGGGCTTTCAGACAACTCAAGCGTCCCACAAATAGAGCTATACAAGGGGAGCACAGGGATTCATTCACTGATCATGGTCCCTCTGTTAAAATGGAGAAAGAAAAAACAACAACAACCAAAACCCACTGCTTTCCATATTAGGCTTCCTATGCAATCAGGATTCTAAATAATGGGACACGCCTTTGCCTCACACCTTTGCCATCTAAACCAAAGAAGGGGGTGGAGCTGAAGAACCCAGGGGACAGTATTAATGAGTATGCTGCTGGTCTCTCCTCAATCCAGAAGGATAAAAACATCAGAAAGGGGCCATTTATTTATTTATTGCTATTGTTGCCACTACTATATTAACCATTAATAATGAAGGTCACAGCCATCCAGCTACTTTTACAAATTAAGTATGCAGTTTTACTCTTAATCACAGTGGATCTTTCTCCCAGGTAAAATGATTACTGTATAAAACTGTAGCCTTAGGCTGGCTCTTGGCATATGCAGAGAATTTTCTTTGAAACTGATTCAATTCAAGTTCAGTGACAGATTTCCTCCCTAATGTAATGTCAGAAAAGGGCGGATTATGATTTTTGTGCCTTTTTAAACTATTTGCAGTTTTTAGCTTCCTCTTTGTTCTTCATTTTTTCTCTTTCATTTCACTATGCCCCCAAATCAAAGATCTCTGGACACTTGGTACATTTTTTTTAGAAATAATAAAGTGTGCTTTTCTACCATTCATAATACCAGGAATAATTCAGAGACATAAAATTATCCTTTTTCTTAAAGCAGTCGTGGATTGTTCAAATCAGCATGAGCCGCTGTGGAAGATTTGAAAAGAAGGCCTATATAGCATGGGAAAGGGTTGCTTCTTCCAGCACTAGATACACCTGATTTAACTTTTGAGAGAAAAGAAACACCCAAGACATTAAACCTCTTACTCCACCTGATAGTGCAATATTGGAAAAAAACCTGTTATTTGGCTGCAAACGGGATTATTAACTTCTAAAAGACACCATGTGTTTGGATGAGATAGGGAAAGAAGCATTCAGCAGAGTGCTCAAAAGATGAATTAATCCTTTGAAGAAACTTAGCATTTCAAATCTGCAACTTTAAACAATCTACTAGGCTACAGACAGAGCCTCGGAAATACAGCCTAATCCTTTTCATCGCACTGAAAGTTGATATGCTGGTTTTGGTTTCATACCTAGGAAGTGGATCCGCTGCTCCGGGTTTGGGAAAGTGAGGGCAATCTGGAACTCTTTGTAGATGGAAATAGAACTGACTTGAAGACAGCAGACATCTGGCGGAGTGTGGTAGAGGGAAGATGCAAACATGTTAGGAGAATAAAATAAATGGTAACACAAGCTTCAGTGCACCATAAGGATGAGGAATTCCATCATTGTGAATTCTAACACAAACCACCCTGATGCATTCTTCTCAGCCCAAATTTTCAGCAGAGCAAATCCTTGATATTTTTCTACATATTGCCATTCCTACGACACTACAAAAGAAGTACTTATATGGACTTAAAATATGTGCTTTGAGATGAAATGTGTTCCAAAATAATACAATTATTAGTATGCTGAAGATATCTAGATTTCCCAAGCCACTGAAGCTTTGTCTCATTCCTCTAGGCTGTGAGGGCCTGGGATGAGACAGAATAGGCTAACACTATGCCTAAGCAAGAGACAGTTCATTGAGGTTTTTTGTCTGCTTCAGTAGTACCTAATAATAAAGAAGCACAAGTCCAGAAAGAGAAGGTCCATGACTCAGAGATATTTCTAGACTTATTTCTCCTGCTTGAACAACAAAATAATACTGTTGTGGCAGGGGCCTTTGCTCAGCTTCGATTAGTGTATCAGTTTTGTGGGCCTACCTAAGGCAGGAGGATCTTGCTACAGTACTCATGCCTTCATCACCATTTGTTTGGACCTCTGCAAAGTGCTCTAGAGCCTTTAAAAACACTGCATTTAAAACACTCAGAAACTTCAGATAGTCTCCACTGCTGTAGACAGTGGTGGGATTCAGCCAGTTCGCACACAGTTCGGCAGAACCGGTAGCTAATTTTTTGTAGCCCAGGCCCAGAATGGACTTTCGGAAGTGGCATCCAGAGAGAGAACCAGCTGTTCACATATTTGAATCCCACCACCGGCTGTAGCCCATGTACTCACTAACATCTCTATTGTGAGCACATTATATTTCTGTGGTGTTGGCTCTTCCTAAAAGAACTGGAAAACCCAATTCAATGATTAAGAAAGTGATGTCATCTTTCAAAATAGTATTACTCCCCTCTGTTTCCATAATTTTGCTTTGATAGACATTATAATAAAGGACCTCTTTCATATCTGAGTAAGTGAATCCAGAATTAGCAAACAAGGACAGCTAACAAGAGTTTAACAGGAAAGTAAGAAAATATCAGAGCATGCGAAGATTGCAAGTTGAGGGCTAGAATAGTCTTCTGAATAGTTGCTGGTTGAAAGAAATTATTCTATGAGCTCTTGATCAAGTTATTGATTCCTGTTGAGTAAACAGAGTATTAAAAAAAAAAATACAAGGCAGCCAAGTTCTGAAAATCAAGTGCAAGGAGTAAATGTGCAAGGAGATTTAAGAACAGTTTGCCAGGGGTGTTTAAAAGCCAAGACTTTGTACTTGATCATCTTAATAGCCTGTGAAGAGATCAAGAAGAAATAAAAATCTGTTTGTTGGCTTTGTCCTAGGAAGTAAAAGTGAAGATGAAAGGACAGGAGTCTGTAATTGTCTTTTGTTTCTCTTTCTATCAATCTGGCATGCATTTGCAGGAAATGCAGGCTCTGGTAGGAACGAAACAGTTAATTATACTTTAGTCGATAAGAGTTAAAAGTTATTAGTTCAAAGAAAGAAGGCTCTACAACAATAGAAAAAGTGGAAACAACTCTATGGTACTTGGTGACTCACTACTATGAAAAACAAATATATGTGGGTATATGCATAATTCTGTATTTATTTATTTTTGTCATATTTATGTAGTATATATCGGAAGTGGTGACCCTCTGAGAGCTGTATGCAACAAAATTTCATTTTAATGTATGCCGATTAGTGTACATTCAAAGTGACAATAAAGTTAAAATTCTATTCTATTCTATTCTATTCTATTCTATTCTATTCTATTCTATTCTATTCTATTCTATTCTATTCTATTCTATTAATTTTTGCTGACCAGATGCATCAGCTCGTGATATGAGCCGGATCAGGGACATGATAGGACAACTTCACTGTGCCCATTGACAATTATCAATTCCTGCTAATAGATGTGGAAATAAATAACACTGTCTGCAATTGTATCAGCATAGACTTTGAAAATGAAGAAAAATCAATATCCAGTCATTTCAAATGGTAGATTTGTTCATCCTTTCAGATCATGGAAGAAAATCAGAAAAGGAATACTTGCAAATCATCAACTATTTACACAAATCATGTTGATGGGAAATAGTTGGTTTCTGGGATGATGCTTTGAATTTCTAGATGATGGATTGTTATCCAGGATGGATTGTTATCCAGGATGAGGTTCAACTCATAAGAACCAGTAACAATGTGTCTGTATAAAGCATTGTAAGTTTGATTAGGAGGGCTTTAAATGGAATCCTGTGAAGATGAAAAGTGTGAAGTAAAGTCCTAGATAAAAACTTGAGCGCTGTGGAAAATGGAAGTGTTGCTATAATTGAGCCTTTTAAGCCACTTAAAGAAAAATCAGAAAGAACATTGGCTCCTATAGTTCATGACCTTCATTGTATATACACTAATGCTCAGAGTGTGGGAAATAAATAAGATTGGTCTGGACTTTTAGATAGAAAATGAGAATTATGATCTAATACGTATAATGGGAACCTGGTGGGATAACTCCACTGACCTTTAATTGAATCCAATTAAAGAATACAATTTGTTCAAAAGGAACAGAAATGATAAAATGGCAAGAGAGATAGCACTGTGTGTTAAAAATATCCAGTCCTGCTGAGAAATCTAAATGAATGAATTTGGCAGTTCGGTAAAGAGCATATGGTTCAAAATATGTGGAGAAACAAATAAAATATTGTTGTTGGTAACTACTATTTCTTGCCAAGGCAAGGAAAAGATGTGGATGATGCCTTCAAAAGCAAAAGTGCATCTTTCAAAGATGCTTGCACTGAAATTCCAGTGATTTTTGTTGAGATAACAAACCCTTGATTTCTTTCAGGTTTGAAACTCTTGGGCCTTATGAGAAGAGTTGGGGGACTGTGAGCTCAGCTACCGGCTCTTTAGATTCATGCCGCTCCAGGCTTGTTAAAGCAAGCATGAGGGGCCATTTGTGTATGGGCTCTCATGATGGTGAATTCCTTCCTGGATGAGGAGTTTGTTCCTTTGCTTCTTAAGGAGACTTTGGTCTGGTCCTGCCTCAAGAAGCCAATGCTGAGCCACATGATTCTGGATATTTTTGTCCAGAATCCAATTTCCCCTTTTAGGAGGAAGGTGATTGAGAAGGTGGTTGCACAGCAGCTCCATGGGGTTGTGGATGAAGCAGATTATCTGGTTCTTTTTCAGGCAGGATTCAGAGCTGGATATGGAATGGAAATAGCATAGGTTGTACTTTTGGATGATCTATGCCATGGGTGAGATGGACGTTCATTCTTATCTTATTTAACTTCTTGGCAGATTTCCATACAATTGACCATGGTATCCTTCTAAATCAACTCAGTGGATTGGGGTGGGCAAAACAGTGTTGTGCTAGTTCACCTCCTTTCTTCAGGATCAATTCCAGTCAGTGATGATTGGGGAGGACATCCTGCCCTAGACCCTAATTGTGTGGGATGCTGCAGAGTCCATGCTCTCTTCTCTCCTATGTAACATTTACATGAGGTCACTGGGTGAGCTTAACTGTTGCTGGTGAGGTATCATTAATATGAAACTCATTTATACATCTCTGCCTAACAAATTAAGCAATGCTGTGGACATATTGTCCCAATAAATAGAAGCTGTGCAAATCTAGATAGGAAACAACAGGCTTCAACTGAATCCTGCAAGACCGAGTGACTTTGGGTTTTGAGATTCTCAAGTCCAGAAACTATGCCATCTTTAGTACTGGATAGGGTTGCACTGCTCCAAACAGACCCTATGAACAATCTGTGGGTCCTGGATACATGATTTCTGCTCAAAGAGCAGGTAGCAGTCATGGCTAAGAGGGCCTTCACACAATTTTGTATTGTAACTAGTTGTGCTCATTCCTAGATCTAGGGGCCCTACTCATGATCACTCATGCTCTCTCAGTTGAACTATTGTAATGTACTCTACTTGGGGTTGCCCTTGAAGAGTATCTGTAAACTTTAGCTGGTGCAAAATGCAGTGATGTGAGCAGTTATATATATGTTCCTCATAGAACACGTTACACCTTTGCTCCATGATTGGTTACTAGTTTGTGTCTGAGTCCAATTCAAGGTGCTGCATTTGACCTTTAAAACCCTACATGGCATGGGACCATGTTATCTGAGGAAAACCTCTACCCAGTTACATCTTCCCATCCCACCCAGATCTAGTAGACAGGTCATGCTGCAGGTTCCATCATTCGGGGGGGATGTTTGACGGGTCGTAGGTGGTGGGCCTTCAGAACTGGGATGTGTATGTTGTGGAAAATCCTCCCTCCTGAGGATAGGCTGGCACCATTGCTCTTAACTTTCTGAAAGTCCCTCAAGACCTGGTTGTATTATCAAGCCTGGGAACCTCAGGAAATGTGAACAAGTGAGGTGACTCCATTATTATTAACATCTCTTCATCCATTATTTCTTTTTATCTGTATTTTACAGTTTGTAATGTTTTTAATAATAATAGTTGTCATTTGTGTATTATTGTTTTTTTTACCTTTGTTGTATGCCTCCAAGAGTCACTTGTTTTGCAAGATGGGTAGCTTTATAAATTTGAAAACTACACAAATAAACTAATAACCTGATTTGCTGACAGCTTTCTCCTTGGAAGAGTGGAGAACAGTACAAGGGAATCAGATATCATTGCCTTGATGCAATCATCACAGAAGAATTAAGGAAGTAATAAGAGCAGGAACATTGGTGAAAAGTAATAATATAATGGTGGAATCCTTACTTCTAATGGAATACTATATATATATATAGTATGTTCCACACGAAAACTATGAAGAGCAACATGAAAAAAAAGAAAAACAGGAATATGGCCAGGGAATGGCTTTAATTGTATTGTATTGTATGACTAGACCAGGTACTGGGACAACTGTTAAAATAATAGACTAGATAAAATGGAATGTAGAAATGACCTTGGGAAATAAGATGAAGAGCTGCATATTAAAAAATGGTCAGACAAATGGCAGTTTAGTCTGCAGAAGGAAGAGCGGCAAATGTCTCAGAAGGGACCCTCCCGAATTTCGTGGACTGTAAAAACGAGGGAAGAGAGATGTATTTTCACTTTTGCAAGCATCTGTTAATGTAACCTTACAATAGATAGATGTGCTTCTTATCTGGACTCTCTTACAAGGCTGACACAACAAGACCCAAATGTAATCCTATTTTCACCACTGACTAGATCTTGCAGTTTATAAATAAATTTATGAGTCTTATGCAACTTTTCAGAGTGGAACTGCTCATATTATGTTTTTTATTTTATTTTTAAAAACCTCTATTAAAAAGTTTGTCAGACCTGCAGTATTCAAATAAGTGTCCTGCTGGCCCTCTTCTTCATTTCCCCCCACTTTTACACCATCCTCTCTAGGATCAGCAATCACCTGTGTGGAAGAATTACCGTGCTAACTCTATTGCTTCATTTCTCTTCCTTGTCTCCTAAGAATAGCTGTGATTTCAGACTTTGTAGTTCATATTATTTTTCTGGAGGGCAGATTAAAGGTATTAAAAGGTAACACCCAAGAATAATTAGTGATCTGACTGGATCAATGCCCTGACTGTTTATAGCCTGCAGGCCACCAATCCTCTTAAGTTTGCTTCCTGTGGCTTCATTTTTTCTGCAGTTGCCCTGCAGTGAAGCTATAAGAAGTGTAAACCTTCCTGACTCACAGATTGATGCCTGTTATTCTGCCTGGTCAGGATTGCAGTGCTCAATAAAGAATTTCCAGTGAAGTTACTGGGATGGTAGGAATGATAATTTGGCCAAAATCAACCGCAGATTGTGAATCTTAAAAGAGAGGAAACAATTTGTTTCTTTGTTTCTGAGTAGGCTATTTTTTTAATCCAAAATATTGTAAGATCAATTTTTAGTTATGCATAGCTATCTTTAGATTGAATGTGCTCTGTATAGAGTGCACATAAAGCTGATGAGTATGGTGATGGCTTGAAGTATCAGATGAATAGATTTTCCTGAAAAAAATGGCTTTTAAATACTATGTACCTCTTTAGTTTCATGGAAACTTCGGGGATGTTTTTTCCATAATGTAAGATCAGTTGAGAGGATGCTCTAAAACACTGATGCAGGAATAATTACGTAAGTCAGGATATTTGACCTGAGATAGCAAAGCAAGATCACGGATGTTATATGCTGAAAGCTCAGCATCAAAGCACATGCTATCACAAAGCATATTTCTCTATGAAGCTGGTGAAAACTGCTTGATACTTTCTATTTGAAACAAAATTCATTGTGAACTGCATCTGAAATATAAGATCCAGTCCTACTTTTTGGGGCATCATTAACAAGTGTATTTCGAACAAATTGTAGATGAGACTGCTGTTTTACATAGACACATGTATTAGTTTTTTGCAGGTTTCAATGGACTTCTAGATGTTGCTGAACTACAACGTCCAGCAGTCACAGCCAGCAAAGATCAGCAACATCTTGGAAGGCAATATATTCCTATCCATAGTTAGAAAGATGAAGCTGCCCCCCCATGATTATTTTTCTATAGAATAAACATTCCCAAATGTACGACTAAGACACACTACTAACGCTCATTGTTTTACTTCCAGCATAAAATGCCTGGCTAAGATGCATATTTTTGTTGCAATTATTTGTTAAAAATTTTCCAGCCTTGAAAATTTCCAGCCTTTGAATATTGCAATTCAGCCTTGGAGATCAGATGCTCAGATATTTTTGGCAAGCTCTAATTCATTATGGGTTAATTCTCTAATGTTATTTGATTATTCTCCCATTTTGGCTTAGCAGAATATCATTAATCAGCATATCCCACATATACGTATATGTGTATATATGTATGTACACACATACACACACACATTTCCATTGATATTGCATATTTGGTGTATCCATGGTGGAATTCTCATTGTAAAGAACTTTCTTTCTTTGTGCTCCCAAATCAAGTACATGCTAATTGTTTGCAACAATTCCTTATAAGCACAGAATTGGTTTGTGTTAATTGTTGACAGGAAAGTAGGAAGAGTCAAATTATCAAGAAAAGGGAGGTGATCAAGAATGAAGAATGAGTTATTCTTTTATTTTCAGCCACTGAAAAAGTTGTAGCAAGGAATACACCATTTCCCCCATTTTGAGATAATTCCGTGACAGACAACCAAGAGGAACCACTTCATGATGAACAACCTGGCAGGCATAATAAGTAATTCTTCGAGTTTAACATAGCTTATTCAGCTAGTTGTTATGCACCCAGTAAAACCTATTAATGATCCTTACAATGCCTGTGATGGTAAAGAAGTACTTGGACATTACCCAGTCATAGACAAGATTTTTTTTTGTTTTTGGCTGTCAGTTTTACAATGACTGGAAATTTGGGCAATGAGCCTGCACAAACCAGCAATGAGAAAGTATACCAGTTTCTATTTTAATAGCTGGTTCCCAGGCTTATAAAAATACAAGGTTATGGTTTTATACAGTCACCTGCAAGTATCTTTGTTATCTTGAAAAGGACTTGCCAGTTGGCCAATTCAACAGAAAGAAAATGAGACAGAAGACAGACTCTGCTCCAACATATGCTAGGAATATCTTGACTGGGTTTTTTATGCAAATAGTTCAATTCCTATAGCCTCATCCCTTTGTTCTTAATAGAGTGAAATATGAGAATTATATTTAAAGAAATAATTTAACTTTTGGTTTTAGATAGAGGTGAAGAAACTGTTATTCATTAGAATATATATACTGTGTGTATATATATATATATATATATATGTATATATATATATGTATATATATATATATATATATATATATATATATATATATATATATATATATATATATATATATATATATATATATATATATATATATATATATATATATATATATATATATATATATGTTTTCTGAGGTTTTCACGGGTGTTTGTATGTAGGTCTTTGGTAATTCGGGTTTTCTCCCGTGTAAAATTGGAAGTGTCTTGGCGACGTTTCGACGAAGTCTCATTCGTCATCTTCAGGCTGGTGTCTCTTCGGCTTCGTGCTTCTAGAAGCAATGTGTGATCGCAGCTGTTTCTTCCTTTTAACTGCCAGTGGAGGTATGAACTGATTGGATGGGAGCTTGGCTGTGTTCTGATTGGGTGGAGGTGTGTTCTGATTGGTTAGGGGCTTGGCTGTGCTCTGATTGGATGGGGGGTTGGCTGTGCTCTGATTGGCGGGGGGTGTGCTCTGCTTGGGTGGGGGCCCTGTTGTGCTCAGATTAGTCTGAGTTGCAGGGGGATTTGAGATGGAGAGCTGCATTGCTGTTGTTTGGCTTCGCGTTCGTGGTCGTGCCACATCTTCAAGGTGGGTGTCAGTTTGCTTCACGTATGAAATGGAGGGGTTTAAAATGGCCAATGATGCAGCTGTGGTCTGGTTTCTGGTCCGCGGTCGTGCCTCATCATCGGTGCGGGTTTGAGTCTGCTTTTTGTGTGGATGTGTGGTGGTGACATCATGTGTGGTCTTCGTGAGTGTGGGTCCAGTGTTGCTCCTTGTGCTAGGGATTCGTCTGTCAATAAGGCTGGGTTTCCAAATGGCTGGTAGGCGGGAGGTATCATCTCGTTTATTCATGCTGTGTGGGCATTTTTCTATCTCGATGGCTTCTCTGATTATTCGGTTGTTGAAGTGTTCAGTTTTGGCAATAGTTCTGGTATTTTTAAAGTCAATTTTATGTCCTGTGGCTTTGAGGTGTTGGACCAGGGAGGAAGTTGGTTCCTCTTTTCTGACTGAGTTCTTGTGTTCTTCAATGCGTGCACTTATTCTTCTGTTGGTTTGTCCGATGTATGTGGTGGGGCAGGCGGTGCATGGGATTTCATATACTCCTTGATTTTCTAACTCAATTTTGTCCTTGGGGTTTCTTAGGATGGTGGATATTTTTTCGGTTTGTGCAGAATGCTGTCTTGATGTTGTGTTTGTGGAGGATCTTGCTGATTTTGTCTGTGGTGCCTTTTATGTATGGGAGGAGGGCTTTGCCGTTTTCTTGTTCTATGTCTTGGATTTTAGTGGGTGTTTCTTTTTGGATTAAGTTGGTAATCTTATTTCTTTGGAATCCGTTGGATGTTAGTACATTAGTGAGAGTGTGTAGTTCGGTTTTTAGGTGTTGTTCGTCAGCTAAGCGTTTTGTTCTCGAGATGAGTGTCTTGGCTACGGAGTTGATCTGTGCTGGGTGGTGGTGTGAGAGTGCGTGCAGATAGCGGTTTGTGTGTGTTTTCTTCTGGTAGATGGTGTGTCCTAGGGAGCCATTGGATTTCTTGTAGACTAAGACATCCAGGAAGGGAAGTTGCTTGTTAGCTTCTGTTTCCATGGTGAACTGTCTTTTGGGGTGTAGGCTGTTGAGGTGTGTGAGGAAGTTGTCTAGTTTTTCTTTCCCATGTGGCCAGATTATGAAGGTGTCGTCTACGTATCTGAGCCAGAGTTTGGGTTTATGATCAGATTTTTCTAGAGCTTGGGTTTCAAAGTGTTCCATGTAGAGGTTTGCAATGACAGGTGAGAGGGGTGACCAACCATTGCCTATCCAACACATACTTCATCTACAATGGACAAAAATACAAACAAATAGAAGGAGCACCCATGGGATCACCCCTCTCACCTGTCATTGCAAACCTCTACATGGAACACTTTGAAACCCAAGCTCTAGAAAAATCTGATCATAAACCCAAACTCTGGCTCAGATACGTAGACGACACCTTCATAATCTGGCCACATGGGAAAGAAAAACTAGACAACTTCCTCACACACCTCAACAGCCTACACCCCAAAATACAGTTCACCATGGAAACAGAAGCTAACAACCAACTTCCCTTCCTGGATGTCTTAGTCTACAAGAAATCCAATGGCTCCCTAGGACACACCATCTACCAGAAGAAAACACACACAAACCGCTATCTGCACGCACTCTCACACCACCACCCAGCACAGATCAACTCCGTAGCCAAGACACTTATCTCGAGAACAAAATGCTTAGCTGACGAACAACACCTAAAAACCGAACTACACACTCTCACTAACGTACTAACATCCAACGGATTCCAAAGAAATAAGATTACCAACCTAATCCAAAAAGAAACCCCCACTAAAATCCAAGACAGAGAACAAGAAAATGGCAAAGCCCTCCTCCCATACATAAAAGGCACCACAGACAGAATCAGCAAGATCCTCCACAAACACAACATCAAGACAGCATTCTGCACAAACCGAAAAATATCCACCAACCCATGAAACCCCAAAGACAAAATTGAGTTAGAAAATCAAGGAGTATATGAAATCCCATGCACCGCCTGCCCCACCACATAGATCGGACAAACCAACAGAAGAATAAGTGCACGCATTGAAGAACACAAGAACTCAGTCAGAAAAGAGGAACCAACTTCCTCCCTGGTCCAACACCTCAAAGCCACAGGACATAATATTGACTTTAAAAATACCAGAACTATTGCCAAAACTGAACACTTTAACAACAGAATAATCAGAGAAGCCATCGAGATAGAAAATCGCCCACACAGCATGAATAAACGAGATGATACCTCCCGCCTACCAGCCATTTGGAAACCCAGCCTTATTGACAGACGAATCCCTAGCACAAGGAGCAACACTGGACCCACACTCACGAAGACCACACATGATGTCACCACCACACATCCACACAAAAAGCAGACTCAAACCCGCACCGATGATGAGGCACGACCGCGGACCAGAAACCAGACCACAGCTGCATCATTGGCCATTTTAAACCCCTCCATTTCATACGTGAAGCAAACTGACACCCACCTTGAAGATGTGGCACGACCACGAACGCGAAGCCAAACAACAGCAATGCAGCTCTCCATCTCAAATCCCCCTGCAACTCAGACTAATCTGAGCACAACAGGGCCCCCACCCAAGCAGAGCACACCCCCAGCCAATCAGAGCACAGCCAACCCCCCATCCAATCAGAGCACAGCCAAGCCCCTAACCAATCAGAACACACCTCCACCCAATCAGAACACAGCCAAGCTCCCATCCAATCAGTTCATACCTCCACTGGCAGTTAAAAGGAAGAAACAGCTGCGATCACACATTGCTCCTAGAAGCACGAGGCCGAAGAGACACCAGCCTGAAGATGACGAATGAGACTTCGTCGAAACGTCGCCAAGACACTTCCAATTTTACACGGGAGAAAACCCGAATTACCAAAGACCTACATACAAACACCCGTGAAAACCTCAGAAAACAAATATCGTACCTCTACGGGGAGGAAATCTACCATCTGACCAGGACCTATGAAAAACTTGAAGTCCAAAGAGCTTCCACTTTATGTGACCTCGCATTCTTACGCAACTGCCGAGATCAAAATTTAATCCCCACATGCTTCCAATTGAAATTCCACTCCAACTCTGCAGCCACCAAACGCATCCTGAAAAGAACAGAATTGGCCCTAATCAGAAATGAACTTCACACAAAAAGATTCCTCCTAGACCAAATCAACAAAGATCTCCTCACACTTCACCTCAAACTCAGCAACAAGATCCACCCCGCACTTTGGGACAAATCCAAACAACTCGCCGTCTGGAGAGCCGAAACACAGACCACCCTCAAGACAGACACACACACCAACAAATTCCGAAGACTACAAGAACGCCAGAAACAAACCTCTCCTCCCTCACAGCCACACATGAAACAAACAGTGCATAACATCTCAGATAGGATCCTCACCAAAGCCGAAACCAATGTCCTTTCCAAAGGATTCAACTTTGCAGTCGCTCCCAAACACATCCCCACGGAAACCATTATATGCGGAGTTGAAACCAGCCTGACCAAAATCAACCCCGACGACGCTAACAGAATCAGACTCGAAATCTCCAACATCCTCTGCACCAGCAAGCCACCCAAAAGCAACTTACACAAAGAGGAACAGACAGCTCTACTTAACCTGAAAGAAGACACCAGCATAATAATCCTACCAGCAGACAAGGGCAACGCCACGGTGGTTATGAACACATCTGACTACCAAACCAAATTAACCAACCTACTCCAAGACTCCACATACAAACCCCTAAACACAGATCCCACCACCTACCTGGAAAAAACCACTAGATCCAAAATAAAAGCCTCCCCCATCAGCGAAGAGATCCAGCAAAGAATCATTCCCAGAGAAAAATCATCCAGATGCCCTAAGCTCTATGGTCTCCCCAAGATACACAAAGAAGGAACTCCACTTAGACCCATAGTCAGCTCCATAGGCTCACCTCTACAAAACCTAGCCAAATTTCTCGCCAAACAACTACAACCCTATGCAGAATCCATCACCTCACACGTAAAAAACTCATTCCAATTCATAGAGATCATAAAGAAACAAAACTTACAGCCCAGCGACCTACTCTTGAGCTTTGATGTCATTTCCCTCTTCACCCAAGTGCCAATCAAAGAAGCCTTGACAGCTATCCAAAACAAATATAACCCCCCCAAGCACATCCTAGATCTGACCAACCATTGCCTATCCAACACATACTTCATCTACAATGGACAAAAATACAAACAAATAGAAGGAGCACCCATGGGATCACCCCTCTCACCTGTCATTGCAAACCTCTACATGGAACACTTTGAAACCCAAGCTCTAGAAAAATCTGATCATAAACCCAAACTCTGGCTCAGATACGTAGACGACACCTTCATAATCTGGCCACATGGGAAAGAAAAACTAGACAACTTCCTCACACACCTCAACAGCCTACACCCCAAAATACAGTTCACCATGGAAACAGAAGCTAACAAGCAACTTCCCTTCCTGGATGTCTTAGTCTACAAGAAATCCAATGGCTCCCTAGGACACACCATCTACCAGAAGAAAACACACACAAACCGCTATCTGCACGCACTCTCACACCACCACCCAGCACAGATCAACTCCGTAGCCAAGACACTCATCTCGAGAACAAAACGCTTAGCTGACGAACAACACCTAAAAACCGAACTACACACTCTCACTAATGTACTAACATCCAACGGATTCCAAAGAAATAAGATTACCAACTTAATCCAAAAAGAAACCCCCACTAAAATCCAAGACATAGAACAAGAAAACGGCAAAGCCCTCCTCCCATACATAAAAGGCACCACAGACAAAATCAGCAAGATCCTCCACAAACACAACATCAAGACAGCATTCTGCACAAACCGAAAAATATCCACCATCCTAAGAAACCCCAAGGACAAAATTGAGTTAGAAAATCAAGGAGTATATGAAATCCCATGCACCGCCTGCCCCACCACATACATCGGACAAACCAACAGAAGAATAAGTGCACGCATTGAAGAACACAAGAACTCAGTCAGAAAAGAGGAACCAACTTCCTCCCTGGTCCAACACCTCAAAGCCACAGGACATAAAATTGACTTTAAAAATACCAGAACTATTGCCAAAACTGAACACTTTAACAACAGAATAATCAGAGAAGCCATCGAGATAGAAAAACGCCCACACAGCATGAATAAACGAGATGATACCTCCCGCCTACCAGCCATTTGGAAACCCAGCCTTATTGACAGACGAATCCCTAGCACAAGGAGCAACACTGGACCCACACTCACGAAGACCACACATGATGTCACCACCACACATCCACACAAAAAGCAGACTCAAACCCGCACCGATGATGAGGCACGACCGCGGACCAGAAACCAGACCACAGCTGCATCATTGGCCATTTTAAACCCCTCCATTTCATACGTGAAGCAAACTGACACCCACCTTGAAGATGTGGCACGACCACGAACGCGAAGCCAAACAACAGCAATGCAGCTCTCCATCTCAAATCCCCCTGCAACTCAGACTAATCTGAGCACAACAGGGCCCCCACCCAAGCAGAGCACACACCCCGCCAATCAGAGCACAGCCAACCCCCCATCCAATCAGAGCACAGCCAAGCCCCTAACCAATCAGAACACACCTCCACCCAATCAGAACACAGCCAAGCTCCCATCCAATCAGTTCATACCTCCACTGGCAGTTAAAAGGAAGAAACAGCTGCGATCACACATTGCTTCTAGAAGCACGAGGCCGAAGAGACACCAGCCTGAAGATGACGAATGAGACTTCGTCGAAACGTCGCCAAGACACTTCCAATTTTACACGGGAGAAAACCCGAATTACCAAAGACCTACATATATATATATATATATATATATGTTATTCTTAATTATACTAAAAATCTGAATCCCGGGTAAACACATGTCGTAAAGCAAATAAGTAAAAACGATCACCGGGATGAAAATCTTAAAACAAAGATTGTTTAATTTACAAAGCTGAGCTTTCGTTGGCCACACTGCCGACATTATCAGAGCATTTAACGTAAGATTTGGGAGTCCGTTCTTATATGACTGGCTATCTCTGCGCCTGGGCTCTCGACCTAGTCGTCGGTCCGCTCATCGGTGCCGGGCGCACCGTTCTTAAAGGGGCCATTTCCACAGGTATCCTCTCTCCTCCAGTTGCTGGTGTTCTTAGGGTATGTGTGCTAGCGTTAGGGGGTCGGGTGTCAGATCGCTCCTGCTCCTCCCATTTCGTGCCGGGGGATCGGGTGTCAACCCGTTCTTGTTCCTCTCCCCCCATCCCCATGGTCTCGTTCGTTTTAGTCTGTCTACATGTCCCTGAACTACCTGTGGGGTGTGTAGTTTCTTCAGCGCCCCCACACATGCGCTGAAGAAACTACATGACCCAGGGGTAGTTCAGGGCCATGTAGACAGACTAAAATGAACGAGACCATGGGGATGGGGGGAGAGGAACAAGAACGGGTTGACACCCGATCCCCCGGCATGAAATGGGAGGAGCAGGAGCGATCTGACACCCGACCCCCTAACGCTAGCACACATACCCTAAGAACACCAGCAACTGGAGGAGAGAGGATACCTGTGGAAACGGCCCCTTTAAGAACGGTGCACCCGGCGCCGCTGAGCGGACCGATGACTAGGTCGAGAGCCCGGGCGCAGAGACAGCCAGTCATATAAGAACGGACTCCCAAATCTTACGTTATATGCTCTGATGATGTCGGCAGTGTGGCCGACGAAAGCTCAGCTTTGTAAATTAAACAATCTTTGTTTTAAGATTTTCATCCCGGTGATCGTTTTTACTTATTTGCTTTATGATATATATATGTATTTATATAAAAAAATACGGGGAGCAAAACCACTCAGTGATAAAAAAAAAATGTTGGATTAGATAGCTCTTCACACAAATACCTACCTTTATATAGAAAATAACAAGAAGGGGAAGTGAGGTTTCAATTCTCCCATACATTCCCATATGTTTTGTGTAATATTTCCTTAAGTGGTCTCATATTTTATTTATAACTCTCACTATAGGTTTTTCACTCTGGTTATGTTCTACAGACATTTTAAGAAACATTATGCTGTCTAGTTCTGACATATTTATCAGCCCCAATCACTGCTGGTAAGAAGAGGGTGACAGTTTAGTGAGATCTGAAATGTGAACAGACAAAAGAAATATGTTGAAATTTAGTAACAATTACATTTTTTTCCCCTTACATTAATCTAAATGACCTCTTTCTTCATGAGATTGCATTGGAAAAAATGCCTTTTATAGTGGACAAAGCCTGTTGCTTCTGTCACAGAAGCTCACCAAACATAGGAAACATACACCATGGTTTTTATTCCATATAAAGTTATCACAAGAGAGACAAGCTAACCAAACACGCCTGGACAGGAAATGCACCCTAACAGATGTGTAATATCATTAAAGCTGCCTCTAATATAATCTAAGCCACAGTTTGGTGTATTAATGCTTTGTTTATATTGAAGCACAGATGGATATTTTTATTAGTATTGCTCTGTTGATGCAGCATCAGGAAAGGTTAGTCCAGGGGGCAGAAATCTACATTATGCAGGGGAATTTGTTCTGATGCTGATAAGTGGGAAAGGTAAATGTCAATTAGTGAATTAAATCTCACAAATATTGGCAGCCAGGAATGGTATCACAGACCTTAGAAGCAATTAAACCCAACCACATATATTCTCTATTCACTCCTACTCCAGGAAATATGTTTTTTCCCCCTGGACCTTTTTCAAAGATGGTAATCCAAGCTTTTTATTTCAGTAAGATTAATGAGCGCATTCCTTTATATCCCTGTGGGCAGGTCAGTGGAAAATATTTCCCCTGGTTCAGGAATGAAGAAAAAGAAAGGAGGTGTTGAATCTGAGGTCCTTGATAATGGAAAGGACATGTGTAAGCCTTTTTTCATTTCCTTTTAAGGACCACTGATGTTAGGACTTTATGACTTAACATCTAATACATGTAATTTGGGAGTGCCATTCCACAGGGTTTAAGGGTTTATGAAATTATTCATATAGGAAAGAGTGAGTCAACCTGTCCCTGTAGCCAAACTGGAACCTTTGAGAATGTGTCAAGTTCTGGCTCATGATATCCTAGCTCTGATTGGCAGATGAGCTCAAGTTTCAAACTATTGCTCTTTAAATGAGAGAAATAAATTCAAACTTAGTCACCCTTAGAATCATCCTTAATTTGTTCTATTGGTTTCAGTGGGTCACTCTAAAGTATGAGAACCAACCCCCTGAATTCATATAATAAACTTTGTTTTTTTTTCCTGAACAAATTAAACATCAAGACAAAACTAAGAATAAAATGTTTAAAATACAAACCAAGTACAAGAAGAACATCAATCAAAAAGAAAATAAAGAAAGAGATTAAACAAAGCTTCACAATGTAAGTTTAATACACATGCTCTTTTTTGTAACTTATTATAAAAAACATGTTTAAAGACATATCTTATTGAAAAATAAGCCTCTGTTACTTAGAGCCTGAAATAAAGGGTAAAAGATACCGTTTCTCAACTAACGTCTGTACTGCAGGTAAGACATATAAGAAATCTAAATGAGACACAAGGTAAGTCAATAAAACTTCAATCTTTAAAAATATCATAACAGATAAATTTGACATCCTTCTTGGAAAAAGTGTTGCGTTTCTATCCTATTTGGACCCAGGTCTTTGACAGAGTGATAGATGAGACTTAAAATATGAAATGCGGGGAACTATTTATAAAAGTTAGATATGGATTTCTCATGCCACATCTTTCTTGTCTCATATAAAAAAGATGAGATGATATTGATATAGTTGTCCTCTCCCTGCCCCAAGCTGATGTTTGACTACTATTTCAGAGAAAAATCTGGAAAGGAGACCATACAGAATAAAATTAAGTCAAGACATCTGTTTCACTTAATAATTCTATGTTATCTTAATGGTTATATTCTTACAAATCTATCTTTCCCAGGAAATAGTCATTTTTAGGGGGGGGGGAGTTAAAAAAAACCCTATCTTTTCCCATTCCTAATTAATGGTTGCCAAAGGGGATCTTTCCAGGGCTTTCCACACAGCATGCATGAGATTTGATATTATTTTTTTCAGACAAAACTCAATAATGTCTTTTTGTTGGAATTATTACCAGATCCATGGAGTTATGATAAGTAGAACAGAGCTAGGTATTGAAATACTAGTCCATTTGTAGCTGATAGAATCAATGACTTTTCCAGGTCAAGCATGAAGGGGTGTGAACTTGATTCACCATTCAGAATCTAATCTAAGTTAGGTTCAAAGTGATAGGGGGAAAAACAGTATTGTACTCATAACTACATAGAATAAATTAAGATGAAGTTAATTTCACTATGAAAATAAGAAAAAGGTGACTTGCCATTGCCATGTTTGACCCTCCTTAACAAGAGATTTAAACTTCTGTTATGGACATTTCTGTATACAGTACATGAAATGTATTTGTTACCAACACTTACGAAAATTAAGTATTAATTATGGTTCTTCATCATAACCATCATTATACTAAATGCTATGCAAAAATAAAGCAGATGGGCAGACTGATACATGTAAAAAACATGTTCTACCATTTTTCATGTCAATCAAGATAGCTTCTTCATATTAAATTGGAGTTTTCACATACACACCACTACTGTGTAGCCTGATACTATTATGTACCATAATAAAATATAACTACAGTATATGGTATACCAACTGACTTAAATTTCTACTGCTTTGCCTACAATACAAAATGCTTCAGTATTAGTTTCTTCCTTCTCCTACATGTACTAATCAACAGCAGAGGCTTAGAAATGCTATCTCCCTCCTTCTCAATACATTTTTGCCCTGTTCCTCAGCACTTAAACCGCATGGCGTTTGCAACGCCACCATCCAGAGTCCAGGGTTGTGTTTTCTTTGTGTTGGCTCTTCTCTGCAAGTTCTTCTTTGACTTCAGGTGCAATATGAGTATGTCTTACTGTGGCCCAAAAACCCCCACCTTGGTCCTGGTAGAACCGGAACTATGTAGCACCTCGGTTTGGACTGCACAAACTCCAGCCATAGCTTCCGCCTTCCTATCAAGTGGTAACCATGAGTCCAGGAGGACCGACAAATGGCATCCTCTCAAATACCACCTTCCCATCGAGAGTTAAGGCAATGATAATGAAAACATGGAGGATCTAATGCAAATTAGGTTGCTTGACTGCCACATATAATAAAGGCAACTTAAGACTGGAAACTGGAATTTGATGAGATGCAAGATGTAGAACTGCAATGTGATTTCCATTTTTATTTCATTGTTTTTTGGATTGTGTGGGAAGGGGGAATGCACTAAAGAATGCATTCAGCATCGAAAGTCTTATATACAAATGACATTAACTCATTAACTTATTTTTTCTGCTAGGAATTTCTCCTATCCCAATCCAGCGACGGTGCTTTTTATTAATAGGTGAGATTAAAGGTAGACTTACTCATATGCTTTGGATCAATGTGGATCATCTACTTCAAGGCTATCACAAACAAGTATGTCATCCTTAAGTGACGCTTCTTTTAATTAATGACAGAAAAGGAGGTAGCAGTTTCCTTAATCAGAATAATGTACATGCCAACATCTGTTCTAGCAGGAGGAGTAAAAGGGGGAGGAGTTCTCAGTCATAGAATGAGACTAGAAGTTTTTGGAAAGTCATTGAGGAATCAAAGAGTGCAAGTGACATTCTAAAGCTGTTTTGTAGATACGTCTGAAGAATTCTACAAGATAGAACGCTCTTCCTACCTTTCTTACATTACACACAACAGATGAATGCTAATTGTGTTCATGCTCTGATACAGTTAGTCAGCTTTGTGTGGAGAGGTGAAGTCTGTGCTTTGTCATCTTGGCATTTTAAAAAAAAAGATGGATGAAAAATCATCGGGAGCATACACGGAGCCAGGAGGAAGAAAGATAAATAATGCCAGGAAGCTGATAGCTGCCCGTCTATCATAAAATTTCATTAGTTCTGACAGCCTGTACAACATAAGCAATGAATGAATGCTAACTATACTTCCTCTCTGTCTGCTTCCATATTTCACTCATATCACTTAAGTTACAGAAAGCACTAAGCTTGGCTGGTCAGAGAAAACAGCTGCTAGAGCATTCACACACTAAATTATAGGTAACCCTATTATAGGATTATCTATGAAATAAAAGAAAAAGGTGGTGATGATAGTGGTGGTCAGTTTCATACACAGACTTTCCCAAGCTTGATATGATTCATAACCAAAGACTAGAGGAATCACTGAAAAATTAAAAGAAGATACTGTAGTCACCCCACCTACTTATTTGTGAATGCTTCTGTGATCACATGGAAGACAAATAAGCATTTTTCTCTAGTTGTGGATGTTGATGGTGTTTAATCTAGGTGCATGTCAGAAATCAATTGCTATCCATTCCATCATACTGCCAAAATGATGATAAAAATGGGAGATTATTTTGTAGACCTTCAACAAACTTTCCACACGGAAAGAGGCTGGAAGGGAGATGGAGTGGAAAAATTACTTTAAACATCCTTAAAACCTCTATACTTGTTCCTTCTTGTTCCTACTTTTCTCCATGAGAAGTAACCATTGGTGTTGTATATTTGTTTGATTGCAGTGAATTATTTTGATTGCACGTGCAATAGCTATAGCATGTTTGACACAATTTAGCTGCTTGAAAAATTATTTCCTGAACGTTTCTGGATTCCCAGAAAATTACGATAAATGATAGATAGATAGATAGATAGATAGATAGATAGATAGATAGATAGATAGATAGATAGATAGATAGATAGATAGATAGATAGATAGATAGATAGATAGATAGATAGATAGATAGATAGATAGATAGATAGATAGATAGATAGATACAGACAGACAGACAGACAGACAGACAGACAGACAGACAGACAGACATAGATGATTGAAAGATGGATAGATGTGTGTGTGTGTGTGTGTGAGAGAGAGAGAGAGAGAGAGAGAGATTCAGTAGATAGGTAGATAATTTTAAAAAGGATTCTACAGTATGTTTAGGGTCTATGTATGAATAATTATTTTTGGACATATATCCTTTGGGTCTGATCATCCCCATCTCTATCTTCAAGTTTAAGTAATGAGGATGAATGGAATGAGATCTTTAATCACCCACCGGAGATGGCATATTGCATTATTGTATTAATTGCTCAAGCTGTTGCTATTACAGCTGCTACAATGGATCACATTCTCTCAAGGCAAGCTTTATATTTATATTTAAACATAAGTGACCTTCACAAGAATACAAAAGAATTCTGAAACACGAATGGATGTGCTGCAGTAGGTAGCAACTGATAATTCATTTTATAAGAAATTTTATATTGCACGTATCTGAAGTCATTCTTCAGAAGCAAATCTATTCATGAAGTCTCTGATTATTTCCAAAGCATCAAGGTGAATTCCAAATGAAGTCTCCACAATTTTAAGTTTATTTTCCTTTCAAATAGAATTACTAGTTATATAAACTTTAAGGTTTAAGTGCAGATACTAAAAATATAAGGAAGTTTTCACAGCTGTTATCTGAATCTGCTAAATGGATGCTCTCATTGCACAGTATTTATCATAGTAATTATAATAATATGAGGTACATCTGATCTGTGGCTATTTTTAAAGTAAATTTCAATTGCACAAAAATCAACTTAGTTATTTCCCCATGTAATCAGAATCAACACTAACACCTATTGTGCAATTGCAAAAAAAAAAATATTTAGACTTCGGTGTCCTTTGTTCTAGTGCAGGAACAAGGACCAAAGTTTAGGCTTGATTACAGAAGCAGTAAATCAGAATGTTTTGATGGAAATGAAAATAAGGAAAATAATGTTCTGGAAGTGGATGAAAAGAGTTAAGCAAGGGGACACTAGTAGTTTAATTGAATTAAGAATAAAAGTAAAGAAACGCAGTGAGAGAATGCTGGAAGAAATGTTTTATTTGTATATAGTATATCCAGAGTCAACCACTATAGGCCAATTAAATTATGTTTTAATTTTTTTTTTACAAAAATGTTACTATACATAGAAATGTTTAAATATTATGCATTAAACGAGAAAGGAAATCTTCAGAGAAAAATGGCAACCAATTTGAACATTTAATTCCGTTTATATAATACAGTATCTATGGATCTTGACTTTGTCTATGGAGCCTGACTTTCGGTATTCCAGGCATATACATAGAAAGGACAGTAATATTTTGAAGTGTAAAGCCAAAACTAAAGCTATAAATATTATTGTCCAAGAATAAATGATGAACATGTCATCATAAATGCTATGAAAATGTTGAAAAATTCTAAAGATGCATTTGAAAGGTGGTACAACTGGAGAAATGTTGAAAACAGATATACTGAAGTTTGCTAATTGGAGTGGCTGTGTGCCTTAGTTCCTGGAAGTACGAGTTGGATTGAGACAGGAGAATTTAAAGAAGCTATTTGTCTATTTGGAATTAATGGAAATCCCTTATGATCTTGTCATGCTAAGGGTTACTAATAAGGTGAAATAGTCTCAAGAATATCCTGGACGTAGTCTTTCAGTGCACCTCTAAAAGACTTTATTCACTCTAGACCTAAATATTTAATTAATGACATTCATTTTCACCTGGCTTTCAAACTAGCTCTGGCTCCAGTGGGTATATTCGATCAAACAGTTTCTTCTGCTTTATTATTTTTCTTAAGGACGTAGAGTTTATTCACAGTTATTAGATATGTTTTGCAATTTTTCACTGGGATTTTCATATACTCGGAACAGAGAAGGCTCTTGTGTGTCCTTCACAACAAGTTTTCTTCACCAGCTTCTTTACAATGCACACCATTCCAAAGCAGGCCTTCAGTGTACACCCCCCCCTTCAGGGTTTCTGGCCAACTAGCATGGGATCTCACAAATAAACAGAACTGCAGCTCGAAAGGCGAGCTGAGAATAAATCTGTTTTGCCCGAAATGAGATGGAAAGTAAAGGTCAAGCTTGCTTAGCAAATTGGTGACCAAATGCCAAATCCAGTCACCTCAGGGCAGCACAAATGATTCATTGGTTAGCTTAACCAAACAAATGTGCATTTTTGGGGAGGGGGAATGGAGGGGGGAGGTGGTACACCTTTCCACTTAGAACATTGACTGAAAACGTTCTTTATAACCGTGGTTTCTGAATGCTTACGTATGTCCATTAAACATCCTCCTCCTTCTACTTATTGTGTTATTATTATTCAAAACACATTTTAGTTGGGATTCATTTACCTTTGGTATTTTGGGGGATAGCAATGGGAGAAGGGCTGCCTTGATCTCCTAGCTTTGAGTTTCCTGACACATCTGGTTGGCCTCCAGATAAGACAGAGTACAGCTGGACGGGAGCTAGGACTGGTCTAGTTCAAATATCTAGTTCATTGTCAAAAAAAATTCTGACATAAATTTGAAAGTATAGTGGAGGATATAGGTTTTGTTGCGTTCAGCATGTTTTTAAGCCTTTCTATGGCGCTCAGAAAGCCAGTTCTACTAAATCATGGGCACATTATTTATCTTGGCCCAGGATCCTGAGGTTTAGGTTGCCAGAGGTCTTGTGCACATTTCCAGTCAGTTATACCAAATCCAATGAACATGTTTCTCAACTTGACTGGAGCACATAGAGAAAATAACCAGCAGTGTGATTCTGTACCGGTAAATTTGGAAATATATTCCCTGATTTCAATGGAGATGATTCTTCCAAGGACTAGATTCAACTATAGCTTGGCTATCACTCAGTCTTGGGATTGTGATTAATAGCAACTTGAAAACAACATTTTATTGCAGCTTTAGCTTATGAAATATAATTGTAGCAAAAATCTATTATAGTATTTGCGGATTTGATCCTGTCTCATACTGGAGTAATATTGGAAAATTTCAAGGTTAAGCAAGAAAAATAATCAGAAGCATTAAGGAAGAAGAAGCTGAAGAAGTTATTATAAGTATAAATAACATTATGGATACTAACAAAAGCACTTAGATTTATGTACCACTCCATAGTGCTTTACAGCACTCTCTGAATGGTTTACAATGTCAGCATATTGCCCTCAACAATCTGGGTCATTTTACTGTTCTCGGAAGGATGTAAGGCTGAGTCAATCTTGAGCACAGTCAGGATCAAACTCCAGGCTGTAGGCAGAGTCAGCCTGCAATACTGCATTCTAACCACTGTGCCATCAGGGCTCTAAATTAGGGGGTGGGAACCAAATAGAGAGCTCTTTCTCTTTTTAGTGGGGCTGCAACCAATGCAGTCTATAAAAGGTTAACATAAGCAAATTTAAAATGAAATTGTCAGGCTTAGCCGGGTTATCTCCTGCAGAAATATTGCCATTTGAAATTTGCCTCAAGCAGAAGCAGTTACAGGTTATGTGTACCCACAGATAGACACACATTTCTGGGTGTATAAAATAAACATAGTTTTCATTTAGAAAACTGATCATAAACAAAATCGCAGTTTCATTTAGAAACTGCTTCCCTTAACAATTAGGTTGCTAGTTCTAATTGTGGTTGTTAAATGAGGACTATCTGTATGGGAATACCAGAAATTCAGTCAAATGAATAGTCCAGACATGGCATATTGGACTTTATGTCATATAGAAGTGATGGAAGTGGAATGCAGAAGATTTATTTATTTATCACATTTATATAGCTGCCCAATTCATAAGAGTCCAGATTTGCTAGTTTTATGAATGATGGCATAATCATTTTCCAATAGGTAACTTACCAAAGAACACTAATAATACCTGGAGGGCCAGCTCTATCTAATGCCTGTTGGATACCTCATTCCTGTCCGCCAAATTGCTCCTTTTATTGTCCAGAGTAAAAGTGGGATCACCTGGTGTCTTACCTTTCATCTCTATTGTTATGCAAATAAAAAAGGTTTAAAACTGAGATAGCCCATACAAATGACATACAGCCATTTTTCTGGAAAGTTTTGATATAGATCAGGCATGTCCAGTCCGCAGCCCTCAGGTTCATAAACTTTTAATATTATTATGTGATTTATATAGATTAACTATATAATTTGTATGCAGTCCAAGACAATTCCTCTTCATTCAGTGCAGCTCTGACAAGGACAAGGTTGTTTAAGTCCTTGTGCCTGTTCTCGTCTCTCTCTCCCTGCTTTTGCCTGACTTTTATCTCATTTTCACCAGTTACAAATGTTTCTAATATTTACTGATATTTAATAAATAAACATCATGGTTTGTTATTCTTTTTTTGTTTGCTGTTTTGCTTTTCTTTTGCTAGCTGAATTGAATGATATGTGTGCTTGCTTTGACCTGACCTGGATATTGAGAGTGTGCTAGGTATAAACGAAACTGAAGTTTATCTATAGTATAGATATAGTTTATAATTTTCTTTACTCTCATGGTGGGGAGAATTTGATAAAATATGAAGCTAAGTGTTTTATAAAGTCTATACAAATTGTAAATCCCAGGTTTTTTGCAGTAATCTATAACCATAGTAGATTTCAAAGACAATAAATTGGACTTTTTCCTATTGGTAGCATAAACAGAATATAAACTATATTGCTGTACAATTTCAATAAGCTTCAGTAACAACACTAAGTAATTTCCAAAATAACCCATGACATATAAAAAGAATTTGTATTCAATATCAAGTGTCACCAACAACCTTAATATCTTGAGATTGTCTAATGGGAGAAGCTAAGTGTTCAAGAACCAGATTATAAATAAATGGGGACAAGGGGCATCCTTCATGAATGCCACAATATAATAATGTGTCAAAAAAGAAAGCCATTTGTAATGACTCTGGCCATTGAATAAAGATACAAAATTGCAATTTAGTGGATTAAAAAAAGGTGGAAATCTGTATCTTCTACTCACAAATTAAATCAAAATCACATCAGATGCCTTTTCAATGACAACAAGATTATAAAAGTGGATTCTAATTTATCCGCTGCAAAATCCAACATACCAAGTCATATGATATTAGTATTTTAGCATCCACATAAAGATATTAGTCTATAGCGATGGTGGGGGTCTTTCTTAGGCTTTCCTATAACTGTAGTATAAGCCTCATAAAATGAGGGAGGGGAAATGATTCTTTATAACAGGGGTGTCAAACTCACAACGTCACATCACATGTTGCGACATATCATGACTTTTTCCCCCTTGTCGGAGCTGGGGCGGGCGTGGCTTCCGCATGACGCATTCAGCCCGTGGGCTGGCAGTTTGGCAGCTTCTGAAAACATACAAACCAGTTCTATATCATTCTGTTAGAAATCCATCAGGTCCAGTGGCTTTCTCAGGTTTCATAGATTAATTTGGTTTTTTTCCTTGTAATTTTAATGATTATGACACTTTTTTAAAAAAAATCTTCTGATAGATCTTTTCCACTTCGATACTTCTCCCAAAATTTAATGAATTGTTGTTTAATTACAACACACACACACACACACACACACCTTCTCTGTGTCATAATTAATGAGTTCAGTCTCAGTATATATTTATTGTCAGCCTTAATTCAAGCTATAAAATGCTGTTTTTGTTGTTTCAAGCTGGTTTCCAGCTTTCTTTCCTGAATCCCAGTAATTTAATGCATTTTAAAGAATATTCAAAGTTATCCAAATATAATAACCCCTTTTAGCTACACTTGGCTTTACTTTCCTTTATAATCAAGAATTCCAGGATTACATGGTTATTTTTCATAAATAAGTTCAATCAGTAATAGGTGATCCTCTTGTTCACTTCCTCTACTGCTGAAGAAAACATTAACTAGCAATTTCCAGAATTTGGGAGAAGGTCCACACCTAGCAGAATTTGTCTCCCAACAGATATTGAGATAATTAAAATCTCCCAGCACTACTATTTCGTGTCTCTTTGAAAAAAACTGAAGTTTGGTTTTGGAAATCCTGCCTTACAGATTTCCTTTGGTCAGTTATTTCCTTTTCTACTTATTTTAACTGAAATTCTTCATAGCATTAACAAGTTCATTGCTTTGGATTACTGTGAATGTGTAGTTGTTTTTTAACATCCAGTGCAACTCTTCCTGTTCTATTGTTTCTGTTCGTTGAACAGAATTGTATTCTCCAATTTCTGTATTCCAATCGTTAGTCATTATGCCAGAGTTCAGTTATACCTTCCTATAAGAACATTTTAGATTCATCCCATAAACAAAATAATAGTATAAAGACTATATTTAAAGTGATGCCTTTCCACAGAGAGCAAGTGTTTTCTGTGTTTGCCCAATGACAAACAGTGGCATTCTGGGACCCGTTTCTGGGCATTCTGTGGCCCATCTTAAGTCAGACTATGATCAGTTATGGATCTAATTTATCAACCAAAGAACTTGATATTGTTAATAGAATGTATATAATATTTTCCTACCAGTACCCAGATAGTACTTAATGAGAACATACTGGGTTGTTGTTGTTTTTAAAGAAAATCTACTTTATTGCAATCAAAATATTCCTTAACTAGAAATCATATTATAACTTTTATGTATTTATTTATGCCCATTGGCAGTAAAGAACCAATATAGTGCACATATAGACACAATATAATATATGCATAGAAAAGTAATTAATGTTGGACTTCCGGTTGTGACGTCATCGTGGAGCGGGTGAAGGAACAGATCTCTGTTCCTAAATCCCGGAAATTTCTTCACTAAGAGCCCGGTAAGGGCTTTACCGATCCCGGAGAGACCGGTAAATTAAAGAGGAAGCTTCAGAGAAGCCGGGTGGACAGCAAACACCCGAGCAGACAGGAGCAGCACTCTTAAAATTGGTGGAGAAGAAGCCGGTCTTTAAGGCCGGCCGGGAGCGATGGCGACAGCCTGAGAGGGAAGTGAGAAGTAGAACTGACAGCTTCGTACGGCAGAGGAGAAACCCCTGAAGGAGGTGAGGAATATTTGATAGAAGGCGCGGAAAAAGCAAAGCGATAAGGAGAGAGATACAGCGGCAACTGAAATTGAATAGAGCGGAGAAGGGAGCTTTAGAGCAGAACGAGAGCAGCGAGAAGAAGCAGAGAGCCCACAGTAAAGCTTATAAAACGTGAAAGGCTGGAATTTAAAAGCTGTAAGAAGCAGAGATTGAAACTAGAGAAAGGACTGGAGACGGCCAGAGGCAACAAAGGGTGATTAAGAGACTTTGAAAAAATCAACATAAGGATTAAAAGTTGAAGTGAGACAACGGAGAAACTTAATACCAATTACTGGATCTTATTTTTGAAGAACAAATACCATTGAAATTTGAATCTTAACTGACATATATCTGGACAAAGTGACTAGTGGACGTTTTGGATTTATTGGATATACAGAAGAGGAAATAAGGTGACATTTGGTGGATCTGTGGACACATTAAACTGAGACAGAGAGAAAAAAGGCTGATGCAATATTGCAGCACCTGTTAACAAACAGGGATCATAGAGAGAAAGGTGATTATTTAAACAAGAGTGATAGTGAATGAAATTAAGAGTGGTGATAATATCTTGAGAAATAGTATATGTATATGCATTGTGTGTAGTATTACAGAAATATACAAAAGAGGTGTTAAGAGTATTATAAATTATATTATATAATAGTGGGATAAGAAAAGGTATAACTCTATTTGTAATCTTATTTTTAAGGTTAACCCTTAACGTTATATAAAATTGATATATGCAAGTGTGGGAAAATATTATCCAAGTAATAAAAATGACAAGCACCACAGCAACAACTAAAATAAGTAAAAAAAACAGCTATAAATCCCACACCTATAATGGCCTCTCCTATAGGTCAAAGAACGATAGGAACCATGTTGGGGAAAGAAAAAGAAAAAGTAGAATTGGCGATGAACCCACAGAGTATACAGACAATGTTACAAATGATGCAGGAAACAATGACGAAAACCCAAGAGGCAATAGCAAATAATCATGAAGAAACAAAAACTCACCACAAAGAAATCAAAAATGAAATTAAAAACATGAATGACAAGATAGAGAGTATACAACAAACAATGATGAAGAACGAACAAAGAATTCAAAAAGTTGAAACAAAAATAGATCAAGTTGATGGCAAAATAGAAAAGATGGATCAGATATCCAAACAAGCAAACAGAGAGCTGACCCAATCTATTACCTTCTTGGAATTGGAAAAAGCTGCGTTCTTCCTAAGATTTCAAAATATCGTAGAGGAAAAAGAAGAAGATTTGGGAGAGAAGATGGCGGAGATATTGGCCGAGATATTAGGAAAGGACAAACAGGACGCAAGAAGAGACATAGATGAAATTTATCGAGTATATACAAATTATGCACGTAGGCACAGATTGGCGAGAGAGGTACATATAAGGTTGACTAGAAGATCAATAAGGGATGAAATATATAAAAAAACAAGAGACAAACAGATAGTATATAAGGGTAAAGAAATAATTGTATTAAAGCAAATACCACGTAGAATACGAAATCAGAGACGAGAATACCAATTTCTAACAACCCAATTAACTAAATACAAAGTTATGTTTCGATGGTTAGTACCTGAAGGCATATTTGTAACATGGCAAGAAAAAAAATATAAGATAGACACACTCGAGAAAGCGCAGGATTTTTATGAATGTCACTTTGCGCAGGGAGAAGAACAAGAAAGTAGGGAAGAGCCAGAGAGTAAAAGTCAGGAGGAAGACCTAATAGAAGAATTTGAACGAGAAAGAGAAAAGCAAAAGAAACAAGAAAGAGAAAGGTTAGAAAGAGAAGGAGCAAAAGGAAGGGTAATAGAGACAAGAAGCACAAAAAAACCAGATCAAGTAAAAAACGGGAGAGGCAATTAAGCTCTTTTCTGTAAACATTAATGGTTTAAACATACCAAGAAAAAGAGTACAAACGTTTAATAAATTAAGGAAATTGGATGCAGACGTGATATGTCTACAGGAAGTTCATATAAAAAAGGATTATAGAAAACTACTAGAGAATGTAAAATTAGGAACACTATACACAACACTAGCACAAAACAAGAAAGGAGGAATTGCTGTATATGTTAAAGAAAAAATAAAATCAAAATTAATATATTCGGATGAAGAGGGGAGAATTTTAATGTTGGAAATAGAATTAGGGCAAAAACAAACTTTATTAACGGCAGTATATGCACCAAATAATAACCAACATGAATTTTTTAAAAAGGTACATAAGAAACTAGTGGATCTGGACTATGAAAATATTTGTATGATTGGGGATTTAAATGCAATAGTCGATGTTAAGAAAGACTATAAAAGTAGTAAAAAGAGCAAAAAGAAGAAAAATATATTACCAAAATCATTCTTTAACATGGTAACAGAACTCAACCTTCGGGATATATGGAGAGAGACACACAGATCAGACAAACAATACACATTTTATTCGTATCCGCATCAATCCTGGTCCAGGATCGATATGGCCTGGGTAACAACAGAAATACAGAACGGGATAGAGGAAATTGAAATAGGACTTAATGACTGGGCAGATCACAACCCAATAACAATAAAATGGAAAGGCCAGAAACAGAGAAAAAGATGGTCAATGAATCAAAGACTATGTAAAGACAAACAATATATACAGATGCTAGAAAAGGAACTGACATTATTTTTTCAGGTAAATAAAAAGGAAGAGACATCAACACAAAATTTGTGGGATACCACAAAAGCCTACATTCGAGGATTGACAATTGCATACAACTCTAAGAAAAATAAAGATAGGAGACTTCAACAAGAAAAACTGCAAGAAGAACTTAAAGAAACAGAAAGTGACCTACAGAAGGATCCACAAAACAAAAAGATAAAGGAAAAATGGAATATTATAAAACACAAGATTAATCTGACAACACAAAAAGAAATGGCACAGAAAATTAGGATGGCGAAACAAAATTACTTTGAAAACGCGAATAAAACCGGTCGATGGTTGGCCTATAAATTAAAAAAAGAAAAAGGTAAAAGAGCAATACATCAACTACAAGATGAAAGTGGAACAGTACAATATAGACGGGAAGAGAAAAAGAACATAATACAAAATTTCTTCTCAAAGCTATACTATCAGGAAGATATAGCAGATGATAAAGTTAAACAATATATAGAGGCAGCAAAAATGAGCAAAATCACAGAAGAACAAAAGGAAATGTTGAATAGACCAATAACCGCAATAGAACTAGAAACAGCATTGAAAAAACAAAAAAATAATAAATCACCAGGACCAGATGGAATTCCGGTTGAGTGTTACAAAAATATACAAGAGTCACTACAATGGATAATGCTGGAGATTTGTAATGAGGTGCTGGAGGAGGCGAAGATGCCGCCATCTTGGACTGAAGCAATTATTACTCTCATCCCTAAGGAAGATTCAGACCTGCAACAAATTCAAAACTATAGGCCGATTTCTTTACTGAATACAGATTATAAGACATACGCAACAATAATAGCAGAAAGGATTAAAAAAATCTTGAATAATTACATCCACCCAGATCAAAATGGATTTCTACCAGGACGACAGATAAAAAACAATATGAGGATAATAATGAACACCTTAGAATTTTATGAAGTCCACTCTGAAAGACAAGCTACACTGGTTTTCCTTGATGCCCAGAAGGCATTTGATAATTTGAACTGGAAATTTATTATAACACAACTGAACTACATGGAATTTGGGACAAAATTTGGAAAGATGGTTGAGAAAATATATACTAAACAAACAGCTAGGGTAATTATGAATGACGAAATGACAGAAAAAATTGAGATAACTAAAGGAGTAAGACAAGGGTGCCCACTCTCTCCTCTTCTATTTATTTTATCATTAGAAATACTCTTGACAAAAATTAGAGAGGATCAAGAAATAAAGGGTTTAAAAATTAAGAAGGAAGAATATAAGGTCCAAGCCTTCGCTGATGATTTGGTATTTATTTTGGAAGACCCATTAGAAACCGGCCCTAAATTAATTCAAAAAATAGAAGAATTTGGTGAGGTAGCCGGACTTAAGATTAATAAGAATAAATCCAAATTAATAACCAAAAATCTTACAAAGGCACAGGAAAGTGAATTGGAAGATAAAACAAAAATAAGTGCAACAAAAAAAATAAAATATTTAGGGATTTGGCTTACAGCGAAGTGCTCCTCAATTAAGGAGGATAATTATGATAAAATACTACACCAGATAAAAAAAGATTTAGAAAATTGGGAAAACCTACAAATTTCATTTTTAGGGAGGATTGCAACGATCAAAATGAATATATTGCCAAAAATATTATTCCTGTTCCAAGTAATTCCAATAAAACTAGGGAAAACATTCTTTCAAGAATTAAATAAATTGGTTACTAAATTTATATGGCAAAGGAAAAAACCTAGGATTAAATTAAAACTCTTGCAAGATACGAAAGATAAAGGGGGATTGGCATTACCAGAGTGGGAAATATATTACCAAGCATCAAGCCTAACTTGGCTAAAAGAATGGATGAAATTGGAAAATACTAGAATTTTAACACTTGAAGGACACGACTTGCAAGCGGGGTGGCATGCATTTCTATGGGACGAAAAATATAAAGTACATAGATACTTTCGAAGACATATAGTTAGGGATGCATTGCTACAGACTTGGGAAAAGATAAAACAAAAACATTACACAAGAATTCCAATGTGGCTATCCCCAACAGAAGCTCTGAAACACCCAAACCTACTGGACATAAATAAGATAATTAGATACAAGGAATTGGTAAATGAACAGGGAAATCTGAAAACAAAACAAGAATTGGAACAAGATGTAGGCAGAGAGATTGATTGGTGGACATACACACAAATCCAATCTAAATATACAGAGGACAAAAAATTATACGAAATACAAAAAGAATCGCAAGAATTGGATAAAATTATACATGGAACAGAAATAAAATTAATTAGTAATATATATAAATATCTACTGAGATATAAAATGGAAGATGAGGTTGTCAAAGACACAATGATTAGATGGGCAAAAAATTTCGGATACAACATAGAATTGGCGAAATGGGAAAAAATATGGGAAACAAACATAAAATTGACTATGTCTGCGGCATTCAAGGAAAATCAGTTGAAGATGTTTTACAGATGGCATCTTCCACCAGCAAAGCTTGCTAAGATGTTCCAGAACAACTCACCGACATGTTGGAAATGTAAAAAGGTACATGGAACATATTACCATCTATGGTGGACATGCCCCGTTGCAAAAAAATACTGGACTAAAATAAGAAGTTGGATGGTAGAAATAATAGATCAACCTGTAGATTGGAAACCAGAGATCTTTCTGCTGGGTATCTTAAATAGAAAATACAGTAAAGAAATACGGTACTTAATCTTACATATAACAACGGCAGCAAGAATAGTCTACGCACAGTTCTGGAAAAATGAGAATACACCATCAGAGGAAGAAGTGATAAGGAAAATCTTAGACTGTGCGGAGATGGACAAATTAACAAAAGAGATAAAAGAAAGGGAAGACACAGAGTACTATGTAATATGGAATAAGTGGTATGATTGGTTGGAGACTAGAAACAACAAATGAAAATAAATCCAGAAAGGTCAAGAAAGGGAAAATGTGTGTATAATAATGTATAATAATGTATAGTAATAATATGTATTATTCTTAATATGAAATATAGTATGAATGAAGAAAATGGAAATAAGAAACAATGGGACAACAAGGACAAATATTTTTTAAAAAAGAAGAATAAAGGGGGAAAATGTAAATAACAGAAGATTACAGTTACGAAATTGCTGTTTAAAAAAAAAAAAAGGAGTATACATTGTATGTTTATGTGTGTTATGTTTTGTTGTCTTAAAAAAAATAAAAATTTAAAAAAAAAAAAAAAGTAATTAATGTTTTAAATATAAATTTAAAGCATAACTTTATAGATACATGTAGATAAAACAGGCAGTTTTCAAAATCATTTTCTCCCACAATGCTCTCCAATAGATCCTATACCTTTCTTTACTAACACTGTTGAAATAGGTGGTTAAAATCTCCACTTAGTATTGTGGAGGTTGCCACCTAGAAACCAAACATAAACTTTAAAAAATATTTATTTAATTAATCAGGCTCTGTGGGAGTTGGAATGAACTTTTTTATTTTTACAAATTGTAAAACCTTGAAATTATCTTTTTAAATCCAGGGGGAATACTATTTATAGCCCAAGAAATAAAGATCACATACCTATATAGAAGCATAACAAGCATTGACTCAGTGGAAGGGACAATTTTTCCTCTGCAAAGTAACCTATGAACTGCTGAGATTAATCTGCAAGAAGTGGGCAGGTATAGCCTAGGGCCAGGCAACTTTAACAAGAGAAAAGTGTATTTCAGAAGCACAGCAGAAAAACATACCCTAAGAACACTTTAATGGTTGGAATGATAAATGAAAACAAGCAGTGTTATCCATTTCTACCCTCCTTGAAATACTTGTCTGCCTGTTCTGGCAGCAGGGCATCTAGGCAATGCTGATAAACTTTGACTTCATTTGGACTTTGGTCCTAATTCTTGACTTGTCCCAAAGTTTTTCATTTCCTGCCCGTTTATCTCATTCTTCTATCTGTAATTAAATTCTGGCACTATTGTTCATTATCAGCCTTGCCAAATTACAATCCAATAGAGAATTGTGAACACAGCCCAATCATAAATACCACTTTCATTTATGGCAGCTCCACAGTTTAGGAGACAATGAATGTGGTTGGGAGTTCCCCGACAGTGTTCATTGAAAAATCAAAAAGTTGGGGGGGAATACTAATTGTGTATTCTTCCAACCAAACTTGAGAGATAAGCAGGACAAAAGACATTGTTGCTTCAAGTTTGCAATGTGGTCCTAGGTCTATGCGACCCTCACTTTTATATCTTGAAGTATATCTTGGTATACACTGTATGTAGTACATTTATGTGTACTACAGACTCTTCCATCAACACTTATGTGTTCATGAAAGGGAAACTCCAAAGACCAATTTATACCATCAGGGAAATAATATATGGCTAAAATATTGTTTGGACCTTATCTCTTCCAGACACAATAGAGAGTTGCGTACTTGAATGTTTATTATGAAATGTTTATTATGAAAAATCTTGGGAAAGTATCTGGGGAAAGTATTCACCAATTTCTTGTTCTAGAAGTAGATTGCAATTAATGTATGCAAGTCGGTGGGAATAAGAATTCCGTATGGAGTAAGCAAAAGTAAGAGAGGATATCAGCAGTTGCATGTAGAGCAACATTCAGCCACAACTTCACTGCCATGATTATTCTTCTGGTTGCTTCTTAGGAGCCACAACTTTGCTAAGTGTTCTTTCAGACAGATATTTTTAATACAATCGCAAACATCATCACAACAAGAAGTTAATAGGGATACATTGCACTACAGCTTTCCATATTTCTATCCTAATGGAAATATCCTAACTGCTCAGGGGGGAAAGCCTTTCAGAATAGAGACTATGAACATCATCATCCAGCTCTACCACCCATGAGCTCTGTGTATGCATCATTTCAAGCTTATTTGCTATAACCGAGTCTCGTTCTTTGCAGGTAGTCACTGAAAACTAAGTTGCTTGCATATATGAGGTGTTTTACAGAGGGGAAGAGGGCTGTGGCAAACATCATAATATGTCTTACTGTGTTATTTGCCTTGCATCAGCTTTAGCTTCTCTGCGGAATGGATAAAATGGTTCTGTTTTTTCATCTGGCATTGCATCAGCTTTGGTTGAATTCAGCTGTTTTATCTCCAATGAAATTCTATCGTGCAGCTTTTCTGCTTCTCATGAACTTGCTGGCTTCTCCCTTTCTGTCTTCTATCAAGTGTTTATTTCATACACTGAATAACCTACAGAGGTTTATAGAAAGCCTCATATCACACATGGGTGGCAAATGAGACCTGGAGTGATTACAAAGAAGATATGACACAAAAGGAAATCGTAATGAGTAAGTGACTGGTGGAAATTCAGGCGACTAGCAACACTGGGAATTTAAAAAATAAGAAAATGAATCCAAACAAGCGTATGCCCATCTCCAGACATCATGGCACCTCCATTTCTTTATGGCACCAGTTTCAAAAGTGACCTCAGCTTCACATCACTTCATAGACCTTTTCTAGCTGACATCCCAGACCCAGAGTATAATTCTCACTTATGTTAAATTCTTTCTTAAACCATTCAAAAACGTTTTAAAAGGGTGAAAATGTAATGCAAAGCCATTCCTGAAGGCGTACAGGAATTCAGTCATTACAAAGGTGATTTATGCCACTTTTTGACTGCAGATGAAAGTGGCAATATACAAAGAATTGTTTATGAATCATTGTTGACAATATTAAAACTAATAGTTACTGTAAAATTGTATTAATAACAAAGGTAGCCACAGAGGATTTTATATTATGGAGCCAAAGTCACTGCAATTACAGTAGCAATGCAATAAATAAATTTGATGTTCAGTAGCAGCCATGAAATAAAAGCAATGACTTTTCTATAACAATGGAATTAAGATGAATGCTAGAAATGTTAATGTTCACAAAAATGATACATGAAAAAGAAGTCAGAAATCTTGTGAGAATCTTGTGAGAACTATAAAGCTGCAAGTATAGCCTTGGACAGCAAGAGTATAAATATAAATAAATAAACAAACAAACAAACAAACAAACAAACAAACAAACAAACAAACAAACAAACAAACAAACAAATGGAGAAGTGTTAAAATAAGGATGTGAGTTTGGTTATGGCATGACTGTATGTCTTGTCTAATATGTGAATGAAGGTTGCATCTGTGCCTGACAATTGGAAGATATAATGATTGTTCCTGAATATAAACTGTAAAGTAGCAAGAATAAATTGAAACATTATAAAAGGATTCTTTTCCTAAATGTCCCTGGGAAAGTATTTGGAAGAATTTCCATAGAAAATAAACAAGATGCGACAATGAGCAAAATTTGAAAAGTGCCGCGTGGCTTTCTGCTCTGGGATATGCACACCAGAGTTTAGGCTTTTAAGTAGGCCATTAAAAAATGTATGAATGTGAAAAAAATTGTTGCATATTTGTTCGCTTAAAAAGCATAAAATAAAGGGAATAGATTTGAATTATGAAATGTTTTGTGCAACTATGTTTAGTTGCTAAATGCAATAAAGAGTAATGTAGAGATAAAACATGTATGAGAATAAATGGAATGCTTAGCCAATATTTCAACATTTAGCAGGGAATAAATGTTCATTGTAGTGTTTGTTGTTTAATATATTTATGGTTAAATATATAAGGAACATTTGGGATGACATTGGAGATATGTTAGTTGGAAATACGAATGCGCAAATGCATATGTGCAGATGATGTTATATTTTTGGCTGAGAACTTGCATGATTTCCAGCAAATATTAGAGACTGTATAATGCAATAAGGGATTATGAATCTGAAAACCAACGTATAAAAGACCAAGTAATTGTGTTTCATAAAACAAATGCAGTGACCAATTGTGAATTATGCATAAATAACAAAAAGTTCAACAAGCAGATGATTTTTCTATCCTGGTAAAAAGTTTGCTGAAGTTGTAAAAAGGAATGGAGAAAGTTTAAGACAGGGGTGTCAAACTCGCAACGTCACGTGACGCGACTTTTTTTCCATTGCCGGATGGGGTGGGCGCGTTTTTGCCATGATGCATCCGGCCCGTGGGCCGGCAGTTTGACATCCCTGGTTTAAGACATGCAAATGCTGCTAAAACAATAGTGGATAGTTTGTGGTCTTTTACAAGGGACAAATGTTTGTTGAAAGAAACAAAAATAGCTCTTATCTAATAGCCTGCTTCTGCCCATGATGCTATGTGAAACTAATACTTGGGTATGTCTGGAAAAAACATACTGTAAATAACTTAAATACAGAGAGGGAATGGGTTACTTAAGAAGTGCATGTAGTAAAACAACAAGATGATTTTTAAAAAGAATGGGTATAGAATAAATATGGAAATAATACAAAAGTGACTACACAATATTTATTCAGTATGTTGAGGTATTTTAATTAGAGAGAATCAAAGAGGATCAGATCAATAGGCAAATATAGGAAGAATACCACTGAGCACTGGCCACTTTCAGGGTACTCTTCAATCCATAAGTTTGTTTAGTGACCATTCAAAGTTACAACAGCACTGAAAAAAGTGACTTACGACCGTTTTACGCACTTAGGACCATTTCAGCATCCCCATGGTCACGTGATCAAAATTCAGACTCTTGGCAACTGACTCACATTTATGACAGTTGCTACGTCCCTAGGTCATGTGATCACCTTTTGCGACCTACTGACGAGCAAAGTCATTGGGGAAGCCAGATTCACTTAACAACCGTGTTACTAACTTATCAACTGCAGTGATTCACTTAACAACTGGGGCAAGAAAGGTTGTAACATGGGGCAAAATTCACTTCATAATTTGGGCTCAATTGTGGTCATAAGTTGAGGACTAACTGTATATGGACTATAGAAAAACCTAAATGCTTTGCACCAATGTTTTTCAACCCTGGCAATTTTAAGGTGGGCAGACTTCGAACCCAAATCCCCAAAAGCATGGCGGTTAGAGAAATCTAGGAGTTGAAACCCACCCGTCTTAAAGTTGACAAGATTGAGAAACACCACCCTGTATGGTTATCATTGGAAAATAAACTTTTTACCCTTATAAACCTATGTGGCTTTCATGCATGTTTTCATTCCTCAAGGGATCAGATATCAATTAACATGTTTTAATTACATTTTTAGCCATGCTTTTGTTTTTGGTTCATTCTTACGTTAATTACCATCCTTTGAATAAGTGATAGATGACCAACCAAATAAATACAGACAGGTTCAATTCCGCACAATAAAACAGCATTTCTCAAAGTGGGGTCTCACTGGAGTCCCCCAAAATCCTTTCAGGGGATCCACAAAAATCAAATAAATATTTTTAAATTTCTCAGTTTTAATTTCTAATACAGTAAATATCAATAGCTATAATTCGCACAAACCAAAGTTCTTCGGGATCCCCAATCATTTTTAAAACTATAAGAAGTCCTGAGACCAAAATGTTTGAGAACTGCTGCAGTAAATTATTTTGTACTACATTACTATTTCCCTGGAATTCCCTTTTCAATGATATTGACAAGTTATTCTCCACTGTTTATTAAGTGATGCAGTGTGACATTGCTGGTTGCAGGCTTTATTTTAATCAAATAAACGGTATTTTAATTCTAAAGTATTTTAATTCTTTTAGGGTTCTGGTGCAGGCTGCATTAGGGACTATTCTCTCTTAAAGCATCACATGCTCCATAAACTTATTTTAGCTTCAGCTGTTTGTGATGCCTATTCCAACTCTGAAGTAGTAAAGTGGATCTTACAGTTCCCCAGGCAACTCCTGAACTTTT